>OZ010587.1:92818479-93155979 GCA_963932145.1 Acanthosepion lycidas
TATATATATATGTGTATATATATGTATATATATATGTATATATATATATATATGTCTATATATATATGTGTGTATATATATGTATATATATATATATATATATGTGTATATATATGTATATATATATATATATGTGTATATATATGTATGTGTATATATATGTGTATATATATATATATATATGTGTATATATATATATATATATATGTGTATATATATATGTATATATATGTATATATATATATATATGTGTATATATATGTATGTGTATATATATGTGTATATATATATATATGTGTATATATATATATATATATATGTGTATATATATATATATATATATATATATATATATATATATATATTGGATTTTAAAATTAAATACACATAAACTAGGGTTGAATAGAGACTTGGGTGTTTTAAATCTTTAAAAATATTTCAACAGTTAAGCAATTTTTTTTAGATATAGTTAAAAAAAAAATTTAAACAACATTTAAAATATTTATGACAGATTTAAGTTAGGAATATCCAAACAGTGACGTTCCATATCACGTGACGTCCGAGTCTCGCGAAGGACCCTACTTGCCAACAAACGGTAATTTTAATTTTTTTGTAACAAACAGTTATTTCTGAACCACATCTTCGAGACTAAAGAAGCCTTCCCCGACATCAGAGTCGTGGAAACAGAGAACTCCACCTTAAGAAAACTAAGGAACTTTTGTGCTGGGAGGGTCCCCGTGTTGCTCCATCCCTCCTTATATAGGGCGGTAAAAATAACATACCCCACGGACGTCGGCGGAATTGTCCTGGACGGTCGTATGACGACCGAATTAGGAACGGGGAATCTAGGACAGGCCGTCGGGGTCCTTACCAGCGCAGATTTCCGCCCGGTATGTGAGTAGGCTTTTTGCTTTTCTCTTTTTCTTTATTCTTTGCAGGCCTAAACCATGTCTGTCAAGATAGCGACGCTGAATGTGAATGGCTTGAGTGATCGGGGTAAGGCGGCCCGCCTGCTTCGGGACCTCTTGTCGTTCGGCGTGGATGTCGCCGCGATCGAAGAGACACAATTTGTTTGCAGTTCCGATGCGTGTGTGCTGTCTAACGACTTTGTCGTCTATTCAGCATATGGGGACCGAGCTGCCGGAGGAGTGTCTTTGCTGGTGAAGCGGACTCTAGATGCGAAGGTGGACATTGTGCATACCGATGCCGAGGGACGGTTGATCGTGGCCGATATTGCCGTGAAAAGTGGTTCGTTTCGGGTCGTTGTGGTTTATGCACCCAACGACCAGGGGGAGCGGGTTTCGTTTTTTCGGCGGTTGGAGCCTTTCCTGGTGGATTCGACGTGCATAGCTCTAATGGGGGACTGGAATGCCATCCTGGACCCCAAGTTAGATCGGGGGCGGGGTGCTAGCGGGAGAAGGGGCGATCGTAGCCTGGTCGATCTGATCGCCGACTTCCGTCTCGTCGATAGATACTGGGTCGATCACCCTGGGGGGAAAATGTGGACGTGGGCCCGTAGCTGGCCTTGTGACAAGGTGGTTAGCTACCTTGACAGAATGTTAGTGAGAAGGGCCGACACAGATCTGTTAGATTGTCCCACGTTCCACTGGGTATGCTACACGGACCACAAACTCGTTTGTGCCCGTGTGGCGTTAGAACATAGGCCTAAAATGGCTGGCTACTGGAAGTTCAATCTGTCCTTACTGGACAGGCGGGACTTCCAGGAGCAGCTGACTAGCTTAGTGCAGCGGGAGCTAGTGGGGGCGGTTACCGGGAATAGGTGGTGGGACAGACTTAAATGTAGAATTAGGTCCTTCACCACTGACTTCAGCAAACGGCTCGCCCTAGATAGAGCTGATAAGGTGAGGACGCTTAAAGCTAGTCTTTCCCGGGCGGAGGCTGGGGGGGATCCCCTAGAGATAGCCTTAGCTAAGGAGGCCCTGGAGCATTTGAATAGCGAGCGCTACATGGGCCAGGTAATTAGACATAGGTTAAGCAAGATGTCTTCCGAAGCCGTCAACATGGGCGCAGATCTGCGCCGGGAAGAGGTCCGTCGAGGTGGCGATCGTTACATTCGTGAAGTCAAAAACTCGGAGGGGCGTACCCTTCGGGCCACCGATAACATGTGCGAGGCGTTTCGGCGGCATTTCGAGAGCCGCTTCACCAGGGAGCCTGGTCATCGTGAGGACGAGTTTCGCAGCTATTTGGCTGACTTTCCTCGGCTTTCGCCGACTGAAGCGGCTAGCTGCCAAGGAGAGATTACCGAGGGCGAGGTCTACGCGGCTTTGAAGAAGGTCGGCAGAGGCAAGTCGCCCGGTCTGGATGGTCTGCCTTATGAAGTGTACTTGAGGCTGTCGCACATCTTTGTCCCGATTTTGACGGTCGTGTTCAACAACTGGTTCCGGCAGGGGTCCCTCCCCGACCGGTTCTCCAGGGGTGTGATCACGCTGTTGAAAAAGGGCAAGGGTACCGGGGGGAACCTAGACGACTACAGGCCCATAACTCTGCTAAACCCAGAGTTAAAGATTTTGGCCAAGATCCTGCAGGAGCGCTTGCAGTCAGTTGCCGAGTCTCTGTTGGGTCCCGAGCAGACCTGTGCTGTGAGGGGTCGAACAATTCAGAGCAGCCTGCATTTGATCCGCACGATCATAGAGGGAGTAAAAGACGACGAGTTAGCCGCGCTGATCAATTTGGATCAGTCCAAGGCATTTGATAGGGTTGACCATCGCTACCTTGCTGCTGTCCTGCAGGCCGCCGGATTCGCACCAGACTTCTGCCGCTGGATTAGCCTCCTGTATCACTCCCCCAGTGCGGTGGTACAGGTGAACGGGAAGCTGTCGGGCGCTTTTGCGCTGTCTAGGTCGGTTCGTCATGGTTGCCCGCTGTCGCCCCTACTTTACGCTTTGGCGTTGGAGCCTCTCCTTCGCCGGCTGAGGGACAGGGCGTGCAGTCCGGCCCTATGCGGAATCGCCGTTCCTGGCGGGGCTCGAGCCAGGGTTTCCGCGTACGCCGATGACGTATCTGCCTTCGTGTCGTCCCGCAGAGACATTAAGGCGGTGCTGAAGGCGCTTGATCGGTACGAAAAGGTGACAGGGGCCAAGATTAACCGCGACAAGTCGTCCGGCTTGCGGCTAGGTGCCTGGAAGGGGGTCGATCTTCCGGGGCCCTTTGGTTGGACGGACGGTCCTGTCCGCATTCTCGGAGTGTGGTTTGGACCCGACCTCCAGCTGGAGAAGAATTGGTCTGAAGTACGAGCAAAGGTCGACGCAGCCGGTCAGACTTGGCGCCGACGGAGGTTGTCCGTAAAGGGCAGGGCGGAGGTGTGTGCTACATACATCTTCCCTCTGATCCTTTATCGATTGTCCGTACTTCCTCTCTGTGACGGCCATAGGGTGCCGCTCGAGCGCTCGCTATCCTCCATTTTGTGGAGGGGACGCGGGAATCGGGTCGACAGAGATGTCTGTGCACAGCGTCCGTGTCATGGGGTGCTGGGAATGCCGCACTTGGTGAGCCACAAAGGTGCCTCCAGGCTGGCTTTCCTACGCGCGTTGACAGGAGATTCGGTTATGGCGGGGATTGTTAGGGACGCGTTCCCTTGCCTTACTATCACTACCCCCATCTCGTGGGTTGAGCGCCGTCGTAAACCCCGGGAGCAATCAGTTTTCCTTCGCGAGTGTCGGTCGGCTTTGCGGGCCGTCCCTCGGTCCAGTGACCTTTCTCGGCCTAGGAAGGTCTTCTATCGTTTGTTAGTGGAGGGGTTCGCGAAGGATTCCCTGCGCGAGGATCTCGGCTTGTCGGAGGACGAGTTTTGCTCTTACTGGTCTTGGGCGCCAGCGGCGGATTACCTCAGTAACCCTGAGTTTTCGCTTACCTGGCGACTGGCTCGGAATCGGCTGCCTCTCAATGACAAGGTCTTCATATGGGGCTTGGCGGATTTGCCAGACTGCAAACGGTGCGGCCTTGGCTTATAGGAAACGGCTTCGCACGCCTTCTACCATTGCCCCCGGGTCCGCCCCTTATGGGACCATGTCGGCGAGCTGACGGCTCGTCTCGCTCCCGAAAAGCTCGTGCCCATTGATCGCGCATACGCGTGTGACAATGTGTCGCCCCCGTATTCCGGGGTGAAACGGATGGTGTTTCTCACGCTGCTAGCCACGGCCCGAATGGTGATATGGAAAACGCGACAGGAGGAAGTCTTGCGGGGTATCCGTCTTTCTCATCAGGATCTGTTCCGATTCTTTGAGCATCAGCTCAAGATGAAGATCAGAACTGATAGGAAACGCTTGCATTCCACAGTCTTCAGCGAAAGGTGGGTGAATGAGGCGAGCTTGTTTCGCGTGAACGGGGCTAGCCTTGATTTTCTCTTTTAGGTCAAGCCTACGTTACATCGGGGTGGTTTCCTGTGGAGCCCTCCCCTTGGTTCGGTTAGACAGGCTTTTGTGTACCTAGTTAATGTGAGTGAGTGTTGTTCCCGGCCTGTATCCCGGCTGCTCTTTAGTTATGATCCAGCCTGAGATTTCCGACCTCCCCAGTTTGTTTTTGACACCCCTTTTATCTCGACTGGGTCAGCTTTATATTTTCCCATGCCCTTATGATTTTTTATCCTTTTCCCACTTCCTTAGCGAGAGAGTTGCTTGATTTTGTCCGAGGGGCAGAATACAGTGACCTCTCTGTTTTAAGGGTTGGACGGGTCGTACTAACATCAGTTATGTTTAATTTTCATTATGTTAATATATATTTTAGTTCGTTATTGGTTTCTTCTCCCTCCCCTCTCATCTTTACATCATAGAATTTTGTATATATATCTTTTTAGTATCATTAAATTTTTTTTTTATGACACGGGGCGCGTTTTGTAGGTCTCCCTAGTGTGGATGCGGTATTATGGTGCATGGAGGATCGATTGGTGACGGACGAGTTCTTGTGGTGAATGGGTAAATTGTAAAGTACGAATGGGTCGCGAATCAGATTAGCTAGGTATAAGATAGTTAGTGAAGACCAGCCTTCTACCCCTCCCCCTTCTTCGGCCTTGTGCCACAATTTTGTATTTTATACAAAATAAATATCAACAGTTATTTCTGATGAAAGATTGGGGACAATTTGGAATATCAAATATATATATAAATAAATAAATACTTTCATAAAATAAAACATAATTTTTTTTTAATTGCAACTTTATATATATATATATATATATATATATATATATACGTGGGTATCTGCGTGTAAGTGAATGTAACAAATTCTACCTGGAATTCGAACTCGACTGGTGTCACATGTCTATTTTCAAGGGGAAAATTGGCATCTGTGGCTCAGAAATCCTCTCCCGTCTATTACTCTGAAACTGGCTATCAAGCCGCAGTAAATCCGCTCTCTACAAATGGATAATGTCATTTAGCACTTGAACGGTTGTTATCAAGTTGACAAAGGTGTCCCATCTACCCCTGTTCTGAAATCAGCGTCACCCTTCTCAGCCGACTAAGGCTAACGAGTTCTGTCTACCCATAAAAGATATCTGTTTTTCGTGGATACCTGCGTGTAAATGAATGTTACGGATTCTACCTGGGATTCGAACTAGGTCGTTCACTACAGAAAAAGCATGTCTATTTTGCTCCTGATACTCATCAGGGGGAAAATTGAAGCCGGTAGCTCAGAAATCGTCTTCCCGTTGAAATCGACATTAACAGTTGTTAACAAAGTGACTAAAGCTGTCTCATCTACTCCGATTCTGGAATCAAGGTCATTATTCTCCTAGACAGGCTGCCAACCAAGACTAACGAGCTCTGTCTACCCGTAAAACATATATATATAAATATGGAAATTTAATTCTGTAAATATATTGCATGATGTAGTGAAACGCACCAGTAGTATTTTTTATGAGTTTATCGGATGAATATATCCCCTAGTTTATCTGAATTTTAAGCTCAAATTCCTGTTATTAAGTAATTTAATTATTAATTAAATATGATAAAAAACAAGAATAAATATGTAAAATGCAAAAAAAAATAAAAATAATTATCTCCCTTTGGTTGGGAGGAAGTCACGTGCGTCATTTGACGTCCAGTGAGTGACGTCTGTAGATTTTTTAATTATCACTCCTCGATTCGAGACGTGCATGTCAACGCAAGTGCTAAGATCCAAAGACAGACTTGACAAGCCCACAGTGGTAGGACATACTGAGAAAACTACGTGACCTCACCAGATGCATAGAAGACACCCATGGCCTGCAATTTTTCCAGTTGGGAAATAATACAAGTAAGACCCTATCTTTTTTCGCCCCTTTCACACTGCTTGTTTTCTGCATATGTTATAGTTTCTCTGTTTGGGATAAATTAGTGATAGGTATTTATATATCCGCATAAAAATCTCTTTGAAAACTATTCATGTTTGTTACTCTTTTCTTTTCTTTTTTCAGCTATTCTGTCCCATCCATGTGTCAATGTGTTGCTATATCATAGGTATAATAATGATTACAATGGACAACTGGAAACTTGGAATGCTTCTTTCTTCCATAGTGGCCACATTAAATAGATTAATATATATGCGGAAATGTTTTAATATATAATCTCTCATTATATCTTTCATTATATCGTTTTTAAAATTGGGTTTATTTCTTTTTTTTATTGTCTTGTTGACGTTTTACTTATCTAAAACCTCGTTCCACTTCCTCTGCTCCGTAAGAGAAACCCAAGGAATGATGTTCCCCCCCACACCCATTTTGCTATCTGCAAAAGCGCATTAATTCTTGCACTGAAAACCTTTGCTCAATTTAAACGCAGTCACCTTTTCTCCATTTATTTTTATTCTTCATAAACTGCCTCACATCCTGTCCATTTCCCCATCACTTCAAATTTTCAACACTTTCTCTTCCCGTGTCATCACTTTCATATCCGCCAATTGCAGACAGCAGTCTTCCTCCCTAGAGCCGCCAACTTGCGTTACATTCGCACTTCCAACTTAGCAGGAATCACGCGAATCGTGCAAGGAAATTTATTTCGCAACTATGCACGCTCGTCTCAGCGCACTCTTCAACAAGCCCACCGGCAATAAACCGGTCTCTGACTTTCTCATTTTTTTTAAATTTTTTTTTATAGTTTTTACAAAAGTTTTCACCCTCCCTGTCGAGTCGGCTTCTTGCTGCTTCTCCCTCAGATTGTCTTTCTCTAGAGCTTAATATTGGAGAATTTATTTTGATACTATCTTCTACCCAGGTTTTAAGAAGAAAAGCTTAAAGAAACACCTTCTTCAACAGTGGATTCTGACAGCATATTCAAGTATTTTGCCAAACACACATGTTTAAGCTAGAACGCACACACAAATGTAAAACAAGTGTGCGTATACAATAAAGGAATTCTCGGAACTAACCAAACATACCTGAAGCCACATTTAAACGTGATATCATCAATTTAAATATTTACCAAGCTTATGTTAGTTTGCTTCCATGCTACAACAGACAAGTTAAAGAGTATCAAAATAGTTACATTTATACGTGAGACGTCTTTGTTAAATAGTATTTCCCGTTGGGCGCCATTTGCAGACACTTAACATAGTCTGGAAATAGCGTCATATTTGTGAGACATTCTTAAAACATTGAAGTCACTACAGTATACTCATTTTTTTTCTAATTTCAACCCAAGCAAGGCGATAAAGCAACTAAAAGTAAAAAGGTTAGTTAAAGAAACTGGAAAAATGATTATTGAGTTTTTGCTGCTCATATCCAAAGATGGCTGTCTATTTGGGCGGCTTGACAAACCCTGTTTTAAGACGATTGCACAGTCACATTTATGAGAGACAGCATTTTATCTGGTGTGATCAACAGTCTGAACAAGGTTAGTACGCTAAAAGCCTCGATCACGATGACTTGTGACTTCGTGCTAGTATAACTATCGACGGTTCTCAATTAGTTACGTCTTCTCACAAGGCTTTTTCAGCCGCACGATGGAATCGCTTTCCAAGGGAGATAACATAAAGAAATCATCTCGCTGAAAAATCAACCTTTGTGGGTTTGGAACCCGGGTCTAATTGTCGGAAAGCGAATAGTCTAACCAATCAGTCATGTGCCCGTTATTTAGTAGAATGAATATTATAAAACAATGTTCAAGAAGAGAAAATGACTATTGGCGATGTATTTGAATTGTTGAATATGGTAGGGGAGAGGAGAGCAAGAAGCCAGAAGAGTTCCACAGCCCAGAATTCCGAGAAAACAAACCCTGTATAGAACCTTGGGTAACATCTAGCAATTTCAAGTTATTAGATATATCAACAATATTGCATTTTGATGCAATCTGATATTTGAAAATATAAAGCATGACAAGCGTCAATTTCTTACAGATATATTTAAAGAAAAATGATACAATTTTTTTTTTTTAAGTAATTAAATATTTTTTTTTACGGCCAAGAAAAATTTAATTACCGTATTTGACGGCATATAAGGCGCACTTCTTTTTACTAAAAATATATTTTTAAATTCTCCTGAGCCTTCTATGCCATATATAGGTTTACTAATTTTACTAATTACTAATGTTTTTCTTAATTTGCGCTGCTGAAATTGGGGTGCATCTTACACACTTGAGCGTCTTATGTGCCATCAAATACGGTAATTAAAATAACAAATCTGTCAATATTTCTGAGATTAGGTATTATGTACATTATTTACATTATTCGGACTATTGTCTTCATCTTTGTCGCCATATTTATTACAACATTTCGGCCGTTGTACGCTCCGGCCTTCTTCAGTTCGACATTCCAACCATCTGAAGAAGGCCGGAGCATAGAACGGCCGAAATGTTGTGATAAATATGGCGACAAAGATGAGGACAATAGTCCGAATAATGTAAATAATGTAAAATAATAAACGTTGTCTCTTTATCGTCATATGATGGAACATTTCGGGACAATTAGTAAATTGTATGTTGTGGTGTAATGGGTATTGGCTTAGAATGAACAATCTGTAGAGATGAGTTCGAATTCCAGTCGGGTTCGTTACACTTACGCGCATGTACACTCGAGCTCAGAAATATACGGAGATTTCTTCACCTTGGTTGACAACCAGATTACCATCGAAAGAAATGGGAAAACTACTGCGGAAAATCAACGTAGTCAGTCGTAAAACGTAATATACCAGATCGCTCAAATGTACGTCACGTATGGCACTTAACTTACTACTAAATTTTAAATTTATGGATGTTTAAAAACTTTAAATGTACTCAAGCAATGTTTTTTTTTTATTGGAGGAAAAATTTAAATACCCAGAAAAAATGATTCTAAAGAACAACGAAAACAAAAAAATAAAAAATAAAATAAAATTCCGTCTTTCCTTCTAAAATATTTAAAGGGCTTGAATGTCCTGCAACATTTTCGTGAGTACATTGAGTTTGGAGAGGACTGATAGGAGTTGTATCCAAAGTTGCTGGAGATGAGAAATTGAACTAATTTGCAGTGTGACTTCAGATCAAAACAGCTCTGATGCTGATGGTAAATTAATGACCCTAACAATTTAACCAAGCCAATGGAAATGTAGAATGCAGTCTTCCCGATATGAACATGGGCACCTGGAAGAAAGGACAAAATTGCAAAAAACTGTAAATTGAATAAAAATAAATATGCACGAACACAAAAATGAGGTCTTTCCATTCTTCAGAGAAAAATTATCATGGCTCTCCACAGCTTCCTGTCCTTTGTAGTTCCCAGCAAAGTTTGCAGTTTTGGTATGTCCACTAATGTTTGTTCTACTAACCATTTACCCAAGCTCGTTAGGTATTTTGTACTGTTTATCTCTGTCCTTCTTGCCTTCAAAATGTCCCGTGGGTATCACATTTTCTAGGGTCTCTTTCCTCATTAAAGCCAATGGAAATGTGGAATGCAGTCTTCCCGATTTGAATATGGACACCTGGAAGAAAAGACAAAAGTGAAAAAACTACAAATTTCTTGAATAAAAATAAATATGCATAAGCACAAAATGAGGTCTTTCCATTCTTCAGAGCAGGAAGCATCATGGCTTTCCACAGCTTCCTGTCTTGTGTAGTTCCCAGCAAAGTTTTTATTTTTGGTATGTCCACTAATGTTTGTTCTACTAACCATTTACCCAAGCTCGTTAGGTATTTTGTACTGTTTATCTCTGTCTATCTTGCCTTCAAAATGTCCCATCGGTATCAAATTTTCTTGGCTCTCTTTCCTCATTAAGTATATTAGAAATTTCAACGGTCTCTTTTTGGTGTAATATATAAGTATTTTTTTGTTTCCATTTTTCTATAATCTTCGTTATTCTCATGTTCATTTTATGGTATTCTCAGCCTCTTTCTGTAAAACCACATTTCTGTTGCCTAAAGTAACTTTTCTTCATCCGTGATGAAAATGTCTAGTATTCACTGATATATATGAGCATTGATATTATATAACAGTTCAGTAGTCTTTGCTTGGTTTCCAAATGAACTTTTCCTGTTTCTTAATTTGCTTAACTTTTGGAAGACAACTTTCGCTCTCCAAATGCATCTTTGAATTTCGGCGTCGTATTTTCTGTTCTCTGTTAAAACAGTTCCTACTCGATATGACGATAAACTACATCTACGTCCTGGGTATGACGATAAACTACATCCAAAAGCAAGGCCTCTGGTCATAAGGTTTTGAGGAGCTTGGAACCACCTCTTAATTGCTGGTTTTCCTAGGTCCACCCTGACCCGGGGTGGTAGCACCTGTTAGGGTCCCAACTATGGAAAAATAGTCAAACCCGTAACTGGGGTAAAAACACTATGAAAATGTAAAAACAGGTTTTAATACCAGAAATACTTTGTAAAAAATTATTTCCAGCAATAAATTTTTGAAGAAAAAAAACTATTACCAACAATGTTTTTTAAAAATAAATATTACTAGCTATACATTTTTGAAAATATCAAATATTACTAGCAATAGATTTTTGAGGAAAAGATATTACCAGCAATACATTTTTGAAGGAAAAATATTACCAGAAATAGATTTTTTGACAAAATAAAATATTACCAGCAATAAAAATTTTGTCGGTATTAAATAACCCATTGAGGTTGATATGCCGTAAAACAAACCAAACCAAATCAAACCAAAACAGTTCCTAGGCATTTGAATTTTTGTACTTGCTTGATTTTAGAGTCTCTAAAGTGGAACATGATGGAAATTAGGCTGATTCGACCCCTGTGTATGCAGTATGTGTTTTTGTAGTAAATACTATCAGAATATCAGAAATAAAGAATGCAGCTACTTTTATTTACTGATAGTACACGCGATACAAGGCCTGAGAGTCACTCCAGGCAGAGGGCTACTGAGTGAGATCGTTATACGAGTGGGAGAAGTAATTAAAAATGCATAGGATAAGAACGTGTGGGATAGATATTTGTAGCTGAACTTGTAGAGTCCCTGACTCTATTTGCCGGGAAAGCATAATCTCAGGAGTCTGCTATAAAAGAAACACGAGGGAAATGAAGGTGAAATGACACCATGAATATGGTATAGCGGATTGTAACTTTGAAGAACTGAACTGGCAGAGCAAAAGAATGTATGAACATCTGCCATAACAATAGGAATAGACTATTAGTGATGATAGTCTAGATATGTCATTTATAATTCGCATGTTGCACTCTTTTGAGTTTTTTTATTTTTGTTTTTTCATAAATAAAACTTATTGCCCTTTTGAGCAAGAAAACAATTATTTAATAGTCCTGGGTAGAACGATAAACTATATCCGGCAGCAAGGCCTCGGATCTGGAGATTGGAGGTTTTGAGGAGTCGGAAACCACCTCTTAACTGATGCTGTTGCTACGTCCACCCTAACACTGGGTGGTAGCACCAGTTAGGGGTCCTAGCTATGGACAAATAGCGAACCCTTAAACAAAAGCAAAACACTCTGAAAGTAAAAAAAAATACATTTTTATAGTAAAAATACCAGCAATATATTTTTACATGAAAATTTGCCAACAATACATTTTAAAGCAAAATGTCGGGCAATACGTTTTTTAGTGGAATTAACAACAATGAATCTTATCGCAAAATGATCAACAATCCATTTTGTTTGTAGCTGAAGGCATACAATTGCGTTCAAAATATTTAGATTTTGGCATTAAATAACCCATAGCGGTGTTGATATGCGGCGAAACAAAATCATCCAAGTTATTTAACAACAATTATTTAAAAATGATTTTACATAAATTTTCTTTTTTTTTTTTTAATTTATGTTAATCAACTAAAAATAATATCATTGGTTTGATTTGATTTGTTTTGTTTTACGGCATATCAACCTCAATGCCGACAAAATTTTTATTGCTAGTAATATTTTTTTTCCCAACGATGTATTGCAGGAAATAAAGTTTCTTCAAAAATTTATTGCTGGTAATAATTTTTTTACAAAAAGGTATTTCTGTTATTAAAAACTATTTTCACACATTCATTGTGTTTTGACCCCAGTTTGGGAGTTAACTATCTGTCCATATTAGTGACTGACAGGTTCTACCACCCAGGGTTAGGTTGGACCTGAAAACACGAGCAATTGAGGTGGTTCCTCGCTACTCAAAACCTCCTTATCAGAGGTGGTTCCACTCTCTTCAAAACCTCCTTATCAGAGGCCTTGCTGTTGGACGTAGTTTATCTAGGACCCGGTTGTAGTTTATCGTCGTGTCCAGGACGGGAATATCATTGATAACAAGCATTTATATTTTATTGTATTCCTTTGATTAATTAAACATTATTATTCTACCAACTCTCATTTTTACCTATGCTTGATCGAAAATGGGTTTTACTAGTTATTAGTGAGTAGTGTTTATCTTTCCACTTTATATACAAAACTTAACTGATATTAATGTTATACTATTGATAGTTTGAGTGATTTGTTTGGTTTGGCTTATTTTGTCTTACGGCATATATTTTTTCAAAAAAAATTATTGCTGTTAATATTGTTTTTTCAAAAATGTATTGCTGGTAATATTTATTTTCGCCAAAAATGTATTGCTTTCGTTAAAACCAATTTTTACACTTTCATAGTATATTGACTCCAGTTTTGGGGTTAACTATTTCCCATAGTTTGGACCCTAACAGGTACTACCACCCCGGGTCAGTGTGGACATGTGACTGGGGCGGTACGTCTATCAAACGGTAACGCAGGTGTCCGAAGGCGAGCTCAGCGAGGACGGAAACCTCGGGTAGAGCAAAAGGGCAAAATCTCGCTCGATCTCGATTTTCAGTGCGAATACGGACCGCGAAAGCGTGGCCCATCGATCCTTTCCGAGCGGAGAGCTCCGTTCCGCCGAGAGGTGTCAGAAAAGTTACCACAGGGATAACTGGCTTGTGGCGGCCAAGCGTTCGTAGCGACGTCGCTTTTTGATCCTTCGATATCGGCTCTTCCTATCATTGCGAAGCAGAATTCGCCAAGCGTTGGATTGTTCACCCACTGACAGGGAACGTGAGCTGGGTTTAGACCGTTGTGAGACAGGTTAGTTTTATCCTACCGATCGGCACGTGTGTTACGTCGGCCGTTGCCACGGCTATCCCGTCCAGTACGAGAGGAACCGCGGGATCGGAGCAACGGTTCGCGTGCTCGCTCAAACGAGCGGCGGTGCCACGCTGCCTCCGCGCGATAACGGCTTAAAGCCTCTAAGCCGGAACCGCGACCGGTGCCGTCACGGTATTACGAAAGGCGTCTCTTTTCGTTCCGCTGGAGCCTGCCATAGCGGGCGTCGTCGTCGTCGCTAGGGGCGGCCGCGGTCGTCGTGGTCCGCGTCGGTGGCGCTTGTCGTCGCCGTGCGCGTCCGCTACTTCGGCTGCTGTCGCTTCGCACGCGGCGGCGCGAACGGGCCACCCGATTCGACATCCACGACAGGCGGGATTTTGCCGTCGCCGTCTTATTTCGAACCCCCCATGGAGCGTGAGACGAGGGATCGCTCGTAGACCACTTGGCTTCAGGCTCGGGGTGTCGTACTTAGTAGAGCAGCCACCACACTGCGATCTATTGAGACTAAGCCTTCGACCGACTCGATTCGTCCTCCCAGAGGGACGACCCGAAGAAAGCAGCACGAACTTGTTCCGAAATATTTCGATCGCTTGTCTTCCGCATGACGATATCAGTTGTATTTTTGTTTTTGTTTTCCGTTGCAACAGTGAAAACATGTTATTCTAGCGACAAGAAAACTTGCACGACGGAATGTTACGCGAAGGTAAGCGCGTAAGTCCGTCGAATTGTTAAATGGCTAGTTTATCCTCTTAGCCGGGACGCCGGAAGTTGTTTATCGTCTTACCCAGGACGCCGGCTGTAGTTTATTTTCATACCCAGGACGCTGGATGTAGTTTATCGACTTACCCAGGACGCGAGTGATTTGTTTTTGTGACCTACCAAAAATTTACAGGTAATGTAAAGCCAGAAAATACTGTAAGATTTTTTTTTGTGTGTGGAGAGATAACAAAGATGTCCTGATACAAATCATACTAATTAATCCATAGCTTGGAGTGAAGGAGTGGACTTATTTGCGAGCAAATGAATATAACTAGTCCCAATGGAATTAGAACTGTGCTTTCCGATTTTCAATTCTGAGCCGGTATCCATTACACCACCCGCACATCCAAGCTTACAGTACCTGCCATTCCGAAGGTTCGATGTTGCTTAACATTGGTGATCGTACGGGAACGATAATTAAGAGGCGGTTCTATGATCCGCTAACATTTCAAGATCACGGGCTTTGCTGCCGGATGGAGTCCATCGTCATACCCAGGACTGTGTATGCATGCGTGTTTCTGTGTGTTTGCATATATTTTTAAATACCATATCTCTTTGGGAAGTATGCGATCATGTCTCTCCTTTGATCCCTTCTCTTCTCGATTCTCTTCTCTTATCTGTGAATTTCCCTGTCTTCTTGGGGAACATAACGAAGTCTTTTCCCATTACCTTCTTTACGGTTTAGTAGTCAGCATTTTTAATTCTGTCAGAACAGTTGCCCTCAAGACTAGAGGGCCGAGTCTACCATACTATTTTAGCTAAAGTTTAGCAAGAGGTGCATAAGTTAAGGATTTCTGCTTTCAACAAGAGCAATGATGAGAAAGTGAATGGAGGAGACGAGGCTGGAACTCGGCCTACCACTTCCACCTACTGCGCCCGAAGTTATTAGGTTGGTGCAAAAATAATGACGTAATAATGTCGTTTTTTGACGTCAAAAAATGACATTATTACGTCATTATTTTTGCACAAACCTAATAATAAATAAACACCTTTATTTATTAGATAAGATGAAAATTCAATCCAGTTACATGTCTTGAAGATACAGCAGTAAAACCTAGTGCCTTAGTGGCTTTATTGGCCTTGCTTAGGGGCAAAATGATTAAAAAAAAATGTATTTACTTATCTTTGGTTGGAATGACATATCACTCAACTTGTTTACAGCATATGGGTTTACGAAGCGGTTACTCATCTAAATGTTGTCGAGATTCGATTATCTCTTAACTCTGCCCTCTCTCCTCCTCCCAATTTTATGATCTTTCTCTCAAACGGGCAATCTGTTTTGTTTTTTTCCCCTCCTTATCCAATCAGATTGTTCGATGTATTAGAGTTCGACATTCCGCCATCAATTATTTTAAATTTTATTTCTTTTTCATCCATCGCTATATTTTTTGTCGGGGGCGGTTCTTTCTGGGGGTACGTTAATTTAAGGAGCAACATTTTGCCATTCTTTCACTCACAAAATTGTAAATGCTGCATATAAATATTCATTTTATTTTTTTCAAAGTTCTGGGATATTTATAATGCTTTAGCAGCTGACAAGTAGCGATAGATGGACTGCAAAATGCTTTCATACGTTTTTCCTTCAGAGGGAAGATGGTTGGTGCCAGAAAATGATAACATGTTTCTTTGCTGGGTACTTAATATCGGTGGCGTGAATTAATGGTTTGGATAATAACCTCAAGGGTGTTTACTGGAATAAATTCCATTCCTGCTGTGGGCTCCAGCAATGTTGGCCGTGTGCCAAACTAAAAAATATGAACATATTTAAAATAATACCCGTGCAAGAGATTAGTAGTTTGCAGGGTACTTTCGAAGTCAACTGTGACTGAGACGGATTGAGTTCAATCCTCGTTTAAAACTCCAGTTTCAATTCTATGGCATATTACGATAAGAAATGAGAACAGAGTACCTGCCATAAAAGGTAAAAAATATATAAGAGAAAAATGTAAAGAAAACGAGAGAGAGAGAGAGACAGAGACAGAGAACAGGAAAAATTAGAATAAAAGAGAAAACAGAAAAAATGATAAAAAGAGAGAAAACAGAAAAAATGAGAAAAAGAGATAAAACAGAGAAAAAGAGAGAAAACAGAAAAAATGAAAAAAAATGAGATAAAAATATGAAAGAAAGAGAGGGAACATCTGTCTATATTTCTGAGATACGGTATTATAATTATTTACACTGTTTACATTGTTCGGACTGTTGTTCTCATCTTTGTTACCACATTCACAACGTTTCTGCTGTTATACGATCCGACCCTCTTCAGGATCTGTCTATATTTCTGAAATGAGATAATATAATTATTTACATTATTTACATTGTTCGAACGGTTGTCCTCATCTTTGTTACCGTATTCACGACATTTCGGCCGTTGTACGCTCTGGCCTTCTTTAGGTGATTGAAATTTCGAACATAACCCTTTTTTGTCCACCGAGGTAGATTGTTCTAGTTCTACGTGCCATGTCTCTTGCAAATGTCTCAGTATTAGAATATTTCCCTTTAACTCAACTCTCCAATTTTTTGTTAACCTCCGATGTAGTCAGGTATTGAACTCACAACTTTTTGGGTCAAGTCACTGGATTACTTCAATTAACGCTTTTATCCATTGAGGACACATAGCCATGTGACTTGAACCAAAAAGAAAGAAAGAAAGAAAGTAAGAAAGAAATAGAAAGAAAGTAATAAAGAAAGAGAAGGAAAGCAATAAAGAAAGAAAGAGGAGAAAAGTAATAAAGAAAGAAAGAAAAAGAAAGTAATATTCTGGTATTCTGACATTGTTTGGATTTTGGATATAAGTCCAAAAAGGTGCGGATTCAACAGAGGACCACAAGAATTTGATGCGTCGATGCGCTTCTCACTCCCAGATTCGAGAGACCGACAAAAACCACATACAGAGGCATGCTGAGACAACGGGCTACATGCGTTCCCGTGATGTCATTCATCCCGCTGCATCTTAGAATTCAAGCTACCACGTCTATCACTCTCTTTATAATAAAAATGAATAAGTGCAAGGAAACGTCCTTTTCGTTAATACGATTTTCTGTAGTAGCGCGTGGACCAAGAGATAAAACAGAACACAACCGAATAAAAACGAAAATAAGGAAGAATGAAAGAGAAAAATAAAAGAGAATGAGGGGAAAAAAAGAAGAATGAAAGAGAAAACTGAAAGAGAATGAAGAAAAAATGAAGGAGAATGAGGAAAAAAAAGAATGAAAGAGAAAAATGAAAGAGAATGAGGAAAAAGAATGGAAGAGAAAAATGAAAGAATGAAATAAGGAAGAAGAATGAAAGAGAAAAAATGAAAGAGAATGAGGAAAAAAGGAAGAAGAATGAAAGAGAAAAATGTAAGAGAATGAAATAAGGAAGAAGAATGAAAGAATGAGGAAAGGGAATGAGGAAAAAGGAAGAAGAATGAAAGAGAAAAATGAAGGAGAATGAAATAAGGTAGAAGAATGAAAGAGAAAAATGAAAGAATGAAAACAGGAAGAAGAATGAAAAAGAATGAGGAAAGAAAATGAGGAAAAAAGGAAGAAGAATGAAAGAGAAAAATGAAAGAGAATGAGGAAAAAAGGTAGAAGTATGAAAGAGAATGAAATAAGGAAGAAGAATGAAAGAGAAAAATGAAAGAGAATGAAATAAGGAAGAAGAATGAAAGAGAAAAATGAAAGAGAATGAGGAAAAAAGGAAGAAGAATGAAAGAGAAAAATGAAAGAGAATGAAATAAGGAAGAAGAATGAAAGAGAAAAATGAAAGAGAATGAGGAAAAAAGGAAGAAGAATGAAAGAGAAAAATGAAAGAGAATGAAATAAGGAAGAAGAATGAAAGAGAAAAATGAAAGAGAATGAGAAAAAATAAGAAAGACAAAGCGGAAGAAAGAAATTAGGAAAGTTTATGAAAAAACACAAAGACTAAACATACCTGACAAATGTCAAAGACTCAGAGACAATTACTTGCATATTGAGTTCTTTTTTGAATTCGATTCGCTCCGAGTGGGCGTGCATCTAAATACCCAGAAGTCTCGCACACTTCATCAACTGTCTTGTGTTGTGAACAAAGGGGGCCCGTCGCCCAATGACATAAATTGTGATGCATATATTTTATCTGCACCAAGATTGAAAAAAAAAAAAAAAAAAAGAAAGAAAGAAAAATGGCTTACGATTTACTCTGATTTATCAATGAGGTGTTTTCAAATTAGTTAATTTTTTGTGTTCATCAGAATAAATTCGACGACTTGAACAGTCGTTTGCGGAAAGATTACTTAAATCAATTAATATTTCACTGCGTTTGTATCTATTAAATCATCTTTACTATCCGTAAAAAAGAAAAAATTCTTTCTCACCATCCCTCTTCCTCTCTCCCTCTCTCATTTTATATATCTATATCTATAATTCTCAAAATGTGGGTTTGTATGTCTGTGATCGGATGTTGTTTATACGTTTCCGCAGTTTTCATCCGATTTCGATTAATTTTTTTTTGTTTGATAGATAATCCTTCACTGCCGGTTTTGAGTTCAAATTAGCTGAAAAAATTACAACCTTGAAGGTGAAAAATCGAAAAAACTGATTTTTTAAATTTTGCGAAAAAATCAAAGGCAAAATTTGATATCTGTAAAAAAAAGCGTACAATCAATTTTGAGGGCTGAAAGATTATTAGAATTATAAAAAGAATTGTATTATAAATAAAAATTGTCGTATATTATTATTATAACAGTCAATGGAAGAGGTTCCTTCCTTGCAAAGATTGAGAAGGCAAAAACGGTTCTCTTAAGGGCCACACCAGATTCAAATTTTTACCCCTCCCCATTTGGGGATGTACCTCATTTGAACCCAACTTTTGTTAGTAATATTGATTTGGGGGTGGATTGTCTTTAAACTTAAACTGCTCCAATTGAACAGCAACATTCCCAGTAATGAAACACCCGGTCGAAGACCGGTTATACTGCTAGTATATATATATTTATATATATATATATATATATATATATATATATAAACAATATGAATTAGGATTAATCTATAACATTGATGATGATCTTCGAACTTTGTAAATTAAAATTAAGTTAAAAGGATTTTCAAATCTATCAGGTTAGCAAGAAAAGTCAAAATAGAAATTTTATTTTGAATTTTCTTGTTAACTTGATGGATTTGAAAATCATTGTAATTATGAAGTAACCCTAATTCTTTTTATTAATAATATATATGCTCTGTTTGAATGAAACATTGATTTCTCTCTGTGTATCAATTTTAATATTCTATTTTATAATATACTAATAGCATTGGTTTGCATTATATATCAACAGAATTTACTATATGTATATATATATATATATATATATATATATATATATATATATATATGTATGTATATAAATATAAAAGTGAACATAGAAGTCAACACTTAGAGGCGACAGTCTGTTTCATGCTATATGCAATCGTCAGGCCACATATGCTGTTATTTTTCTCGGCTATTTATATATATATATATATATGGGTTAGTGGTGCATTGTGGGTATACTATTATGGCGGCTATTTTACCGGAAGTCGTTTGTTTATTTATTTCACAAATAGTAAATATGCGAACAGTACAATGCTTTCTAAGTATATCTGGGAAATTAAAAACAAAACGCACATCACACCAAAAATATCTTGGAAGATAAGGAAAAAATCATCAGCCTGCAACAACCAATCAAAAACTTGGAAACTTTACTCTGGGGAAAAAAATAGCTACCATTACTTTCCCCGACCAAAATAAATTATTAAATAAAAGATCCGAGCTCATCTCAAAATGCAGACATGAAAATAAATTTTTACTACGTAACCTAAAAAATGAAAAATAAAATAAAAACAAATAAATAAACTAAACAAAATAACAAAAAAAAAATGAAATAAAAAATAAATAAAAACTATGTTACTTAAAAATTGAAAAACGAAAAGAGAAAATATACAAGTAAAATAAATTGACCTAAATTCATCCAAGTAAATAAGTAATCCCAAATAAAGGTAATCAATTAAAAACTGTTCCAACCAAAATAATAGTTAGAATGAACTACAACAATCAACGCCAAAATTGAACAAATAGCTTTAATTAAATTCTCAAACCAAAACAAAACTGTTAAATAAGTGATATAAACAAATTTTTACTACGTTAATAAATAAATAAATAAAATAAGAAACAAAAAACTAAAAACTAAAAACAAGCAATGTAATTTGACCAAATTAAATAAACAAACGACTTCCGGTAAAATAACCTCCATAATAGAATACCCACAATGCACCACTAACCCGTATATATATAAATAGCCGAGAAAAATAACAGCATATGTGGCCTGACGATTGCATATAGCATGAAACAGACTGTCGCTTCTAAGTGTTGACTTCTATGTTCATTTTTATATTTACACACGCTCTCTCTCTGATATTGAGCACTTTATTCCATAAATATAGCACACCTTAAGATTATATTTCTTTATATATATATATATATATATATATATATATATATATATATATATTATTTATTAAAGACATTTTTATGTTTAAGGTTCTTTTTTTTTTTTATAGATACAAGTATTTAAGTAAATGCTCTGTTTATAATAAACAGTATTACATCACATTCACCGGCCTGAATGTCCGAGAAATTTTCATAGAAAATATTCTTCCTTGGACAGGATTCGAACCTGCATCCTATAAGGAAACGTCCCACCAAGGATCGTTCGGTAGGCAAGGTCGAATTTACTGCTTATAAACTACAATCTTCCATGAATCTCGCACATTCATAACTGCTCATGGCGTACCAAATGTAAACAAATGACGTCTTACATTAAGAAATGAACAAAGTCCGAAAATTTTATTTATTAAAGACATTTTTATGTTTAACATATAGATACAAGTATTTAAGTAAATGCTCTGTTTATAATAAACAGTATTAAATAACATTTACCGGCCTCTTCCTCTATGGCTACCCTATCTGGCTCGTAGTCAGACATATTTAACACAGCAAAAGAAAAACAATGAGAGCAGCTACAATCGAAATTAGGAGATCAACCGAAAATAAAGTGTCCTACCTGACAGACGATTTCCAGTTCGTTCTTCTCAGGTTCCGGGTTGTCGTACAAGAGTATCTGGAACCATATGGTTATAGCCAACCAAAGTCCTTTGGTTCCCACTCTAGTCTGTATTAATTTGAGTCCCTGAGACGCCGTGTGTTGTCCTGGTCGAATTTTTTTTTCTGCAACTCCTGTGGCAGCGGCTGATCCAGGGTCTTATCCTGCTGTCACGGCACCAACTGTGACGTCCCACCGGTGTCGCTGCTCCACATGTGACGTCTGCCTGGCTGCGTCCGTCGTGCTATTCTGTCCTGTGATGACCAACTGTTTTCGTATTGGTCGCGGAACCAAATGTTACGTTCTAACCTTTTGGTGATTCGGATGGAAATCTGGTTAGATTCGGTATCAGCCTTGTCGTTCCCAGCTCACCTCCAACCGAAGTAACTGTTTTGATTTCTAGTCTAACCTACCCACGTTGTGATTTGATCTTAGGTAGACGAAATCAATCAGTCGCCGGGCCGTAAAGCAACACCGCACAAGTATATGTAAAAGAAAATAAAATAATAACTCGAAAAGTTCAAATGTGTTAAAAAAGGGATAACAATATTTTATATCTGGTTGCTGAATACAGGACTGCATCTTTCTCCCAAACCCGCTATATGGATTCGTGACACTTTGTGTTTGTTAGGCGAGTCTTAACATCTTAAGTTGTTTGTTCTTTAAGAAAGTGGTGTTTGGTGTATCTTCAAGCGATATTCGTAAAACTTGTTTTGGTGGTATGAATCTAAGTCGTTCTTCAAAAATAAATTGTTCTTGTATGAATCTAAGTCGTTCTTCAAAAATAAATTGTTCTTGGCTAGAAGTTGAGGTCGTGATGCCTGGAATCTTTCAAGTCAGCTATCTGTGAGGCGGGCGCAACTTCAACTGCGAACTTCACTCAACTGCCTCTCAACTGGAACTCGAACTGGTACTTAACTGCTTTTCACTCGCTGCGACTCTGCTTATATGGACGCCGGCCAAAACCGCGGTGGGCTTGTCGGGTTTTGAGGTTTCTTTGATAATTCTAAATCCACAATCCACTTCTTTGTTTTCGGTCAGGAAAATTTATTATTCTCCATTTTTGGAAGTCTTTCGTCTTCCCACCTTCTTATGTTCTCATATTGGTATCTCACCATACCCTCAGAGCGTGTCAACGGGTTTCCTCTCTCTTTCTCACAATGGCATCTCATACCTATCTCTTCAGTGGGGAGTAACAGGCCTCCCCTCCTTCTTCACATGATTACCTCCGCCTAACTCACATGCCACCATCCAACCAATGGGCGCTCAGCGGCGTGGGTGTAGCCAGACTAGCCTCGGTTTAAAAATGTTGCTCAAAGAAAAAAAAATTATCTTCCTTTTTTTTTTTTTTCTTTTTCTTTTCTTTCTCTTTCTTTCCTTCTGCCCGACAACAACCCTTAGACTCTTATCTTAGTCAAATGACACTTGGACTTTATCACCCGGGGCCTTCGCGAAACAAGTGGGTGGCCAATTGGACGTATTTACATTCTGTTGCTAATTAACTGTTCTGATAAAATAATTTCGCTATCATATCCAGCTCCTGATAGTAAACAGGTGCCTTTTCCAAACGACCTTTCCGTATATAACTAATGGTTTAGTCTTTTGTTTTTGTAACTCTGTGTGGTCCAGCGACATTTTGTTTTTCGGTCAGCGTATGACCTAATTAATTTTTATCTCCCAGCACCCTGCGGGGGGTCCAGCGGGCATTTTGTTTTTCGGTCAGTGCGTGCTTAATTAATTTTTATTTCCCAGTTTCTGTTTCTTAGGGGTCTCGGCCAACCTGAAATTTTCATTATCGTTGTCATAAATCAATTTAAATCCGACACATCCGCGACCCTACTTTCCTCGCTAATGAGAATAAAAACCTTTACTACTTTCCTTTGTTTGAAAAAAAAAATAACATCGTTCAGTGTCCTTTTCGTGATGGCTTCTTATCAACTAAATTTAATTCTTGCCTTTTTCTTTCTTTTTTTCTTCTTCTTTCTTTCTAGCAACCTAAATTGTGTCACACACACACACACACACACACACACACACACACACATACATATATATATATATATATATATATATATATATATTTCTGTTTCAATTTCAAAGAGGCTTTTAACACAATGCGCCGACAATGTCTTAAGTGGATCGTGAAGTTTAAAAGTGGCCAAGCAAGCGTGCCGAACGAAGAAGGAACAGAACACCCGTCAACCTCCAACCACTGACAAGAAGATTTAGCAAGCTTGAGAGATTGTAGTGGTGAACCGGCGATTTATCATCGATGAGCTAGTATGTTCTCTAAATTCGGATCACTGCTCTTTTGTTCCTCTTTGGTGAACAATCAAATTCAGGCTTTCAACATTGTAGTGATGTGAAAACGCTCGTTTGAAACACGCGCGTAAATCAAAGAAACGGTAGAGTATCCATAGAGCCAGCACTCCCGTCCTACGTCCAACGAAAGTGTGTGCGAAGCGGGGGTGAGAAATTCCGACTTCATTATTCGATGTTAGTCGTCGGGGAGACACAAGACTGAAAAAAAACAAAAAAAACAGTCATCTTTTTCAACATTACTCTAATATTTTTATATTATAATAAATCCTTTAAAAATATTAAATTCTGTTTTACATTTTAAAAAATATACAAGGTGATTGAAAAGTAACTGCGCATTTTAAAATACTTAAAATTTCTTTATTAACTATAATTTTCACAAGATATGAGAGGAGAGCGTTTAGCATGAGGTTTTATTTAAATTTTGATATGGGCATCAGATTTCGCTACCAACTTCTCGAGCCGCGCAGTAATCCTGTCAAATGATTTCATGAGGAAGCCTGGTCGTATGGAAGACATAACTTCTATTTGGTCTTCTTGTTTTGGTATAATAGACTTACTCCTTTAACCAACCCCAAAGAAGAGTCACATGATGTTGAGTCTTGACTCCTGGCATGGATACATGACTGACGAGGCAGATTTTTTCCTACAGTAGGTTGCCATTTATTTCTGCAGTACACCAGTTTTTTATCCAAGACTATATAACTTGGTCTGTCCTGCTATTTAGTCATAGCTTTTGGAGAAGAATAGGATTCATACATTTCCCAAGGGTATTAGCACGTAAGTGAATGTAATGGATTCGACTGGAATTCGAACTCGGCTCTCCGATTCCTCAATACGAGCCGCTATCCATTACTCCACCCTGCCTAATCGTACATAAAATGGGAGTTACTTTTCAATCAACCTGTATATCGTATTATCAGGAACTTAATCTAAAGAAGAACGTGACTAATTATCAAAAACTAAATCTAATCTTTTGTAATCCAAAATTTAAAAAGAAAAGTGAAACTTTCGGACCTTGCTTAACCATTAGCAAAAAACAAAACAAAACAATGCACAATCTTGATTCAGACATGTATCGTTTGTCTTCTGTTACTGCAGTGGTACCATTCAACCGCCCCACATTTCCCTTCACATTTTTTGATAGCGCAATTTTCTGTCTTAGGGTCACTTAAGGTACAAAGATACTTGTTGTGCGAAAGGTAAGATCAAGAATTGTATTTGATTCGTATAGAAGGGAAAGATAATTTAATCTTAGATTTGTAGAGGTTACGATTGTAGTGGTCGGAAAAGCATCCTCCTGGGATTCTGTTCCACAAAGCAACAGTCCTTCTGAAGAAATTATCCTAGTTTAACTTACACCTAACTAAAGAAATACGAACGGATTGAGGGTGGTTCGGCACAATGTACCCGACGTCGAAAGTCTTAGCTGTGACGGTTAAGGTTGGGATAACTAAGAAATGTAGCACTTTCAAACATTTTACATGGCAATACAGGTAGAGTAGCGAGAGACTTGCAACGTTTTGTCCGTAGAAAAGGAATTTTGGTGCTGAAAATAATTCATCACCCACAAGGCGTTGCAGATGCTTTTTTTAAAACAAATAAATGTAATAGAATTATTTAAATTATTTAAAAATTATTATTACATATCAAATATAAGTATGTATATTACCAGCTCGCAATATTTTTTTTTATTATTTTATTTTATTTTTAAATATTATTCAAGGAAAATTTTTGACAATGTCTGCAAAGAATAGCTATTTCATTTCTTTGATTCAGTAAATTTTTATTTTTTATAAACTTAATAATATATATTTGATTCGAATATGAGGGAAAGATAATGTAATCTTAATTTTGTAGAGGTTACCATTGTAGTGGTCGGAAAAGCATCCTCCTGTGGTTCTGTTCCACAAAGTAACAGTTCTTCCGAAGAAATTATCCGAATGCAACTTACACCTTCTTAAAGGAATACGAACGAAATGAGGGTGGTTCGCCACAATGTACCCGACGTAGAAAATCTTAGCTGTGAGGGTTAAGTTTGGGGTAACTAAGAAATGTAGCACTTTCAAACATTTTGCATGGCAATACAGGTAGAGTAGCGAGAGGCTTGCAACATTTTGCCCGTAGAAAAGGAATTTTGGAGATGAAAATAATTCATCACCCACAAGGCGTTGCAGATGCTTTTGAAGATTGGAAAGGGTTGACTAGGCATCATCTGCAGCAGTACTTCATTTTCAGCCTTATCTGGCTATTGTAAAGGTAGAAGATAGCTGAACTGGTACAGGGAACCGACCATTTTTCCAGACTCTTTAGCGATTGATCGTTCTACTTGAGGTCCCAATAGGCGTTGTAATGAATGAGCCTCGTTGGGAGAACACCGATTGCTCGCGACAGGTGATAATTTGGCGGCTGCATTTTTACAGTAGCCATCGCCTTTACAATGTATGTGTTTTTCATTTGACAACATATTCTTCTCAGAATCCGTTTAACTTAATGCCAATGCTCTTGGAAAAGCATAAATATATTTCTTCGCGTCACTAGCTATTGGAAAAATAGCAGGGTACACTGAAATCTCTATCGTTGACAGTAGTCTAGGAAAACCAGAATTCCGGATACCAAAGTGTGGAGATGGCAACCCGATCCACTCAATTTAATCTTAATTTCCCACGAGGGCATAGGAATCAGAGAAAATAATGGAAAGGACACTGTGGAGAGCAATAATCGCCTATGTTCTGAAGTGATATTGCATTAATAAAAGAGTAACCATTTACCCCCACCCAAAAAGATTACTGAACTGCTATGCAATATCTAATCTCCTATATGGCAGTGAATTCAAAACAATAGATAAATCTAGGAATATATATATATATATATATATATGATTGGTGTATATGAAATGAATTCCAATAACCAACAATTACTATTCTTAAAAGAGTGCTCAATACAAAGTAGAGCAGATATAATTATTTATTTAAAAAAAATTTATAACATAAATATGTTATAATATATATATATATATATATATATATATATATATATATATTAAAATAAATAATTATATATATATATATATATATATATATATGTAAAAATAAATTTTTTCATGCTGGACGCAATCGTCAGGTGGCCTAGGGATTGCATCCACCATTAAACAGCCTGTAGCCTCTGAGTGTTGACTTCAATGTTCACTTTTATATTTATATTTACCATACGCTCTGTCTCTGATATTGAGCACTTTACACATAAATATAGCACAACTTAAAACTATATTTCTTCATATATATATAAGTATATATTAATTGACTGAGAGATAGATAGATAGAGAGAGAGAGAGCAGTAATTTACAAAGCAAATAGTAATAGATACAAGTGGCCAGAAAAAATATACATAGGGTAACTTGAAGAAAAGGTGGTACAATCAGAAATCATCTTTTAAGCTAGAAAGCCTTAGAAATTCTACTCAACTAGAAAGCCATGTGTGGAAATTAAAGGAAAAAAATATTTTTTAAGACGCAATACCTTACAACATTCATAGTAACATCTGCAATCTTTGTCAACAAGAAAAGTTAGCTATAATAATATTTCCAGATGGAAAAATATATCAATGAGAGACCGGAAGCTTTGATGCGTTTTGTACATACTGTCGCCTTCGAGTGTTGACTTCAATGTTCACTTTTATATTTACATACGCTCTGCCTCTGATATTGAGCTCTTTATCCTATAAATATAGCACTCCTTAAATCTATATTTCTTCATATATATATATATATATATATATATATATATATATATATATATATATATATATATATATGTATACTCACTCACTCACATTTTTCGCTTATTTATTCGAGTATACAACATTACAAAAAATACGTTTAGCGATAAAGACTACATCCCACTAACTTATTTACATGCTGCAACAGTCCTCCTTGCAGTCATGCGACTGACTACTGGAATTCATACACAATAGACCTGTCACATATATCTGTGACATCTGGACACATTTTGACTCATTTTTCCGTTTATCCTATAATTAACGCAATTCTTTCAGGTGTACCGTAAAATTGATTCACAAAACTTTCTGTGTGAAGATGTTCCCAAATTATATTTGTAAATCATTTTCAGTTTGAAAGAAAAATAATACACCAACAAATATTATATAAAATTTTGGAAATCCGTGTTTGAACATTATTTTAATTCTTCGTCTATACACTCATATTTCGCCACACCCAACCACACACACACAAACATGTGTGTGTTCATGGCGGAGAGAGAGAGAGAGAGAGAGAGAGAGGAAGGAACAAAGATCAAAATGTAATACCGATTAAATTGGCTATTATCATATGTTGGCTAACTAACTTATTTCGTAGAATATTTCACACGGATTTCTATCTGTTCATAATAAGTGGGCTCCTTAGTCAGATGCGATGGCTAACAGGTTATGTAATTGTAATGGTCTTCTACTAGAATGGCTGGTTCATCTTGGCAGCCGGCACACACTTACATACATTTCTCTTTCTTTAACATCGACATAGTCAACCAGTGATTTATACTTCAATGATGCTGGGCAGTTTCTTGGTAAGAACGCATAGACAGGCGTGATCAACAGTTGGACACGCTCCGTACTCTGCAAACCCTCGGTCAAGATGAATTGGGATTCGCGCTAGCAAAAATATCAACAACTTCTGAACTGTTTTGTATCCCGAATTTTACTGAGGAACCTATACATTAGAAACCATTATTATTAAAGAGGAATATGTTCTGACTGGGTTCATTGTATTCTGTCATATTGTCAGATAAAATTGAGCTTTCAAGAGAGGACGTCTCATTGTTGTTTCTTTAAACTGACAATTAAGCTGCGATGACTTACAATACTAGAATGCTCCTCACAGTATTGACCTTATGTCAGACTAAGCTAGACTTAACAAATCTCTATAAAATTGATAAAAGGCATAGCTAATGTCTTTATGGAGTGGCTGTCGATGTGGTTAGGCGTGGCATGCAACCGTATCTGCAGCTGGTATTACAAAGAGATTGGTAGCTGTGCACCATCTCATCTGGTCCATGTTCTTGGCCATCGATGCCGAGATTATGTCGACGTTCTGGGAGTCACTTGCCGCTTGTGGGCCGTGTTGAAGGAATATCTATGAGGAGGCAACCTCATAAAAATGGATCTACAGTCCACTGCTGCGAGCAGTGATGTCCCGAATCCACTTCTCACGTCGTAAATTTTAGAAGCGGAACGTGGGCCAAATGCTCGGGCGTCCGACCAGGATTTCCTTTATATGCATCAATACGTATACGAACGCAATAGATCGCGCACCAACACACACACACACACACACACACACACACACACACACACACACACACATACACACACACAGAAATCTATCTTATAAAATCTCGAAATTAAAAAATTAGTATTCCAACAATTTACCCATAGAAATCTGTGTTTGTGTGTGGTTACGCTTGTGTTTATATATATATATATATATATATATATATATATATATATATATATATATATATAGATATATAACACAAAGACAAAAATAAAATTTAGAATTCCAACAATTTTCCCATCGCATTCTCTGTGTGTCTGTGTTATATATATATATATATATATATATATATATATATATATATATATATATATATATATATATATATATTAAAATAATAAGAAAGAACAGTAAGATTTATAATTATGTGTTCTTAGCAATTATTTTTATTTAAAAAAACAGTGCTCGATACAAACAGTAGAGCAAAATATTATAATTATCGCTTGACAATGGAACGAAACTGTAGATTTTTAGTCTATGTTTTATAAATAAAATTACAATTTTAGTTTCAGTTTTTTAATAGAAATTACTGTTTTGCAATGAATCATCTTTTTAAAAAAGAAAATAATCATTATATAATATATATATATATATATATATATATATATATATATATATATATATATATAACACTTTTACATATACAGTACGATGTGTAAATTGTCGGAGTTCTATTTTTTTTTCATTTCGCGCATGCGCGGTGTTTATTTTTGAATTTGTTGACTGCACAGTACAATATGGTTAGGCACTGTCAGTGAGAAAAATGTTACCCATGACGCAATTCCATCTTTCAGAAATTTGGAAACAGCATGCTGTACCGTTTGGCATTCTCACCTGAAGCTCCAATACAAATACATCAGTATGTCAATCTGAGGACAGTACAGAGGATTCCGAAAGAGTTGGATGAGTCTAATGGTGATTACGAAGTTATGCCAGATCGGAAAACTCACTCTGATCGTTCTGATAAGAAAAGACCTCCAGAATTTTTTTGGTGTGTGTCTTAGACTTAAAACAGAGGCCTACATCAAGTGCCCTGAGGAGGTAGTGGTGCTCTTGGTTAAGGAGGTGGCTGCTGGAAGACCCTCTGCCTGGCAACAGGACACTGCCTGGCAACAGGACTCTGCACCGGGCCACACAAGCAAGAGAACCAAGTCATGGCTGTCAGAGTATTTCTGAGACCACATCACCCCTTACAGCTTGTCACCTAAATCGCAAAACTGCAAAACACCCTTGATTATTATGGGCGGGGAGCAGTTCAGCGAGAGACAAATAAAACCCCTTGTAACACCGAAGATGAACTGAAAGCAAGAATTATACCAGCATTCACGAACTTAAACAAGGAGACCGTCCAGAAGAGATGCAGGAGATTTCTAAGTTGTCTAGAGGCCGTGGTTGAAGTCAATAGATATTATATTGAATAAATCACTCTTTAGGAATATCAAGTTATTTTTGTGTAATTCTGGTAAATATATCTGTTAAAACGAGATGTCAATGTTATTTTTATTTTTGCGTAATTTAGAGGTCAATTTATCCATCGCGACCTGTACATATATATTAATTATTTCACCACAAGCAAGGCAATAAAGCTACTAAGGCAAAAGTTATTCCTGAGTGTGACAGAATAAGAACATCATTAGGAAAACATCATTAAGGAGAGAAAAGAGTAAAAGAACATTAATCAAGAAGACAGTAAATAACGATCGACATTGCATTTAAAGTTTTGAAAACCAACGTTGCCTGGAAAGCATGGAATTCCCATCAACGAGAAACGCTAGAAAAGAAAACTGTAGCTTAGAACCTACCGTTTCATCTAGCCTATTCATGCAAACACGTATATATATATATACAAACAAAATCAACTATGGGATCTCTAAAAATATCCTTAAATGTCTATAATTGGTAACAGAAGCCATTGGTTTATACCAACGGCTTCCCATACTTAATACTTCTCGAATTCCCTCTCGCGTCGTCATGTGTGACGTCATGAGTCGCGGTGCGATTTTCGCTTCCAGCGTCTTGTATGCACATGTTTATCTTTGCTTGGAAATCATTCAAGTAAACAATAACAGACTATCATCACTGTCTTGTCCGTATATTGCTTAATATATTGTACAGTAATTGACATCTTTGATAATGGATTATGTAAGCCGAAAGCTTAGATTGGATTAAAAAATATGAATCAATATTGTGATTTTCTTTCTTCGCATAATGATAATGTTATTAATCTTATCAGACAATATGAAAGGAATTTACTTAAAATAAATAGACAAAACTTGTCTATATTATTTAATGAAAGATGTATGAATGAAAAAATGCTGCCTAAATACATACACACACAATATATATATATATATATATATATATATATATATATATATATATATATATTATGAAATATAGTTTTAAGGTATGCTATATTTATGGGATAAAGTGCTCAATATCAGAGATAGAGCGTATATAGATAAAAATATAAAAGTCAACATTGAAGTCAACACTCAGAGGCGACAGGCTGTTTCATGCTGGATGCAATCGTTAGGCGGCGTGATGATTGCGTCCAGCATGAAACAGCCTGTCGCCTCTGAATGTTGAATTCAGTGTTCACTTATATATAATTCAGCTATGAGTTAAATAGCAGGATAGACTGGGCTCCCTAGCCGTGGTTAGTAACCAGTCTAGGAGAATAGCAACTCTGAATTATAAATAATAATTTTAAAACTCTGGTAGAGAGATAGTTCTCTAGCTAATCCAGAACATTTCCATCTTGAGACAATGGATATGCAACCCTGGTTTTGTATATTATAGAACCATTGAATAGATTGTGGAGTTCACATCTGCGATGTGGGATTATGGATTGAGGACAAATTAAAAAAATATTTCAGGTTGCTAAAAAACTTATTTACTGAATAGGGCTTCCTAAATAGCAATATCAAAATGAGACTCTAAAATGAAAGAAAGTCAAAAATCAATAATATTTGATAAAGTTATCAGCGCTTATTAAAATTTGATACTTCTGTAAATTTGTCTATATTTCTGAGATGAGGTATTATGTATACTATTTACATTATTCGGACTATTGTCCTCATCTTTGTCGCCGTATTTATTACAACGTTTCGGCCGTTGTACGCTACTCAAGGACACAGTAGATAAAGGCGTTGGTTAGATCCGGTGACATGACACAGTCTGTGAGTTCAATACCCGCTAAAGGCAGTGGAGAACTTGGAGAGGGGAATTAACAGGAGATAACTGATAACTGGCATCCATTAAACAACGCACGTGGAACTAGAACAGTCTACCCCAGTGAGCGAAATAAAGGGTTCAGTTCGACATTCCAACCACCCGAAGAAAGCCGGAGCGTACAACGGCCGAAACCTTGTAATAAATATGGTGACAAAGATGAGAACAATAGTCCAAATAATTTAAATAGTGTTCTGTAAATTTATCGAAATAAATACTCTTCATAAATACCCTTGGTGTAATTTATGAATCAGTCACTTCTCCACCAACTATGGGTTAAATAATAAGCTAGATTAAGTTCTCTATCCGTGTTAGGTAACCAGTATAGGAGAAGAGCAAACCTTGAATCCCCAAACATTTCACTTTGAAACACTTACGAAGAGCGTGCTATACAGCCATTGAAAAAAAAAATTAACTGCGGCTTCGGGTGTGGACTCTATGATTTCGACTGGGGTCGAATGAAAAGATATTTCAGCTTTCTACAAAACTTGCTTATTGAATAGGGCTTCCGAAATGATAATGTCACACTGCATGATGAAAGAAATACGAGTCAAAAATCAATAAAAGTTGATAAAGTTGTTTACGCTTATTAAAATCTGATACTTCCTTACATTTATCATAAGAATCGTAATAGAGTTTTAAAATAAGGTAAAATCCCAGCCTGATATTTACAGATTATAAAAATAAAAGCGAAAGAAAAGAAAAAAAAATAACAGACGAATATAATTCAGAGATATCTTCAGTTTTCGATCAAAGTTGCCTTGCGGAAAAAAAAAAAAAAAGGGAATAGACAATTTTACTAAGAGTGTCCCAGGTAATATGAAGATACAAGTTGATCAGAAGATTGCCGTACTAGTAACATCCTATATACTAAGAAAAGTGCTATCAGTTCAATGACAATTCTCCTATAGGGCCTAAGGACCATAGTTTGGCCTCGACTCTACGGGATACAAATCAGGGAACATAACATACAAAATAATAATAATAATAATAATAATAATAATAATAATAATAACCAGAAGGGATGCAGTAGAGGTTCATATGGCTGCAAAGATCAACTTCTGATAAATAAAATGATCCTGGAAAATTGCAGGAGACGACGCAGAAATCTCAGTGCAGCGTGGATTGATTATCGTAAAGCCTTTGATAGTGTTCCACATTCTTGGATCCTTAAGGCTTTGGAAATGTACAAAGTCTCCCCTGTGGTATTAAACTTTCTTAAGCACAGCATGGGGATGTGGAACACAAAACTATACCTTAGGCACACCGGGGGCACTGCTATATCCAACCGTCTGAATATCCGACGTGGAATTTTTCAAGGAGACTCTCTGTCACCTCTTCTGTTTTGTTTATCCTTAACCCCTCTTACACATGAACTGAACAACAGTAGCTATGGTTACAAAATAAATAAGAAAATTTTCAATCACCTACTATACATGGATGATCTCAAACTCTTTGCCAAAGACGACAATGAGTTGAAAGGCCTCCTCAATATTGTTAAATACTTTAGTGACGACATAGGTATGGACTTCGGATTAGATAAATGTGCAAAAGTAACATTCAAGAAAGGTAGAATTACAGAAACACCCTCAATAGATTTAGATTTTGTCATAAAGATTAGGGAATTGGAGCATGAAGAAGCTTATAAGTACCTAGGAATTAGCGAAGGAGATGGCATACAACACACCCAATTGAAAGAAAAAATAAGAAAAGAGTACTACAGACGTGTACGTCTGATACTAAATACTGAACTAAACTCAAAAAATAGAATATCAGCTATAAACACATTGGCTGTCCCAGTGGTGCATTACAGCTTTAATGTCCTTAACTGGACCATAGCTGAAATTAAGCGAATGGACGCCAAAACGAGAAAGCTTCTCACTTGCTATCGCATGCATCATCCCAAAGCTGATGTTGATCGTCTGTACGTGCCCAGATCCGAAGGAGGCAGAGGATTAGTTCAACTAGAACTGTCCTACAAAACTACAACAATTGGCCTCCAAAAATACTTGGAAACTACAGAAGACTGGATGATGGTATGCGTCAAGGAACATGAAAGTAGTAAGCGTCTTTACTCCGTAATGAAAGAAGCCAACAAATTCAAACTGGAGCTTCAAATGGGCGTAGAGATGCAACTACAGCACAATACACCGGCTGAAACTGCAAAATACTTGAAAAAGACAGCAAAGACGAATGCAACCGACCAGATACAGAAGCGATGGCAAGATAAACCGCTTCATGGCCAATACTCTGCCCGTATCAACCAAGCTGATGTAGACAAAACCCGTACCCATCAGTGGCTACGCAGTGCAGGGTTGAAAGCGGAAACTGAAGGTTTTATCCTTGCTGCGCAGGACCAATGCTTGCTAACTAGGAATTATCAAGCACATATACTAAAATATTGTGTCAGCCCAAAATGCAGATTCTGTGATAAATATCCAGAAACGATTGATCATCTTGTATCAGGTTGCACGATGTTGGCACCCACTGAATATAAAACCCGACATGACAGAGTGGGCCAATATCTGCACTGGAAAATCTGCAACTTCTACGGGAAGGAAACTGAAAGAAACTGGTACCAACACCACCCAGACCCAGTTACGGAGATAGGACCTGTTACAATTCTATGGGACTACACAATCCACACTGACAGAACAATCAAGGCCAACCGACCAGATATTGTTATTAAAGACCACAAACAAAAACGGTGCATCCTTATTGATATGGCAGTCCCTGCTGACTGCAATGTATCTTTGAAGATATTCAAAAAGCTGTCAAAATACAAGGACCTTGAAATAGAGGTCTCGAAAATGTGGCATATGGGAACATCAACAATCCCTGTTGTAGTTGGAGCCCTAGGACTGGTTGGAAAAGATTGCAGTAGACTAATTGCAGGGATTCCTGGAAGCCCATGCCTCAAGGAGATACAAAAAATTGTTCTGACAAGTACAGCCCACACTTTACGAAGGGCTCTATCTATGTAACTTTTTTTTTTTTTTTTTTTTTTTTTGTCAGTGAAAAGTGTCATGATGCCATTTCTAACCTTAGGTCCCTGGGTGGGACCCGGAAAGAAATGTGTAAACGCCAGAAAGCAAAGAAAATAAAAATAATAATAATAATTTATTATTAACATGGCAGATTGGAATGCATCTTTGAATATCCTCAAAAAACTATCAAAATACATGGATCTTCAGTGGAGATCTAAAACATGTGGCACATGAGAAGATCATTTATGCCATTTGAAGATGGGGCCTTCGGATTGATTGGAAAAGGCTAGGATAAACATAGTGAAGTGATTCCTGCCTTAAAAATACAAAAAGATTTTAATGACAAGCACGACTCCTACATTACAAAGATTAAAATGAAAATGTGTGCAATCTTAGGTTTGTTTTTTTTTGGTGGGGGGTATAAAAAAGGATCAGTGGTAAATCTCATGAAGCTATTTCTGAACTTAGGTGTCTAATTGAAAACAAAGGAAATAATAATAATAATAATAATAATAATAATAATAATAATAATAATAATAATAATAAAAATTTTGGGAAGTGGGTCATAGAGACCGAAACATTTCCAGTGTTCTCTGCAATTAATATATGTTTTTATTGTTTAACTGGATTTTTCAATCCATCATTATTTCTTCTTAGAATAATCATTTATTTTTAGTTGTATTTTTTATTTGATTTATTTACGGCTTATCAACTCTTTGCAAGTTATTTAAAGCCACATAATATTTTAGATTGTAAGAAATTCTTGTGATAATAATGTTTTTATTGCTTAAGTCAATAATTAACCCATAGCTGGGGGAGAGATAAGTGGATTCATACATTTCCCACAGGTATTTTTGGGTATGTCGATATGACAAACCCACCTGGGATTTGAGCTCGGCTCTTCAAATTACAGTTAACATTATCTATTAAACCACACGCACGTCCAAGTTTACATTACCTGGTATACCCAAGCGCTACTAGACTCACCATTGCTTAACTTAGATGATCATGCGGGAATAGACCTTTCAACTTGATGTGACAGTAAACCCTGTAATTTCTAGTGGGTAAACGTGTTTGAGTTGACCTCGCTGTTTTATTTTTTTCTTAAATAGGGCAATTCAAAGATGTGACAACGAGATGCTTTCATTCAACCGTACCTTGTCTAACTTTGACTGTCTCCCGTGACCTAATTGTTAACGGTACGTTCTAACGAATGATATACAAAAAAGTAATTAGGCCTCGATTCCAGTCGGGTGGCACACTTTCTCTTTTGTAGGACTTTTCGATCTAGGCCGGTTGATATTAGTTACACTGTTCAAGAAAATAAACACATAGGTAAGATGGCAACTCAAACACATGTAACTTCTTACTCCCGGCAGCACCATTTAAAAGTAATTAGTGGTAACAAACGTAGTTGCAATTTTAATTATTTCTGAGCTAATTTAGGCATCTTATGACGATTATTAGATGGCGACTATAAGACTGTAACATGTCAACTCAACCATGTAACCAATAAATTGACATTTATACTAATAAGAATTATGTCTTTATCTAATGATAGCTTTTAGGGTGAAATGCAATAAATTATAGGTGCTTTATTTACGTCGTAATTGAACGAATTTTTTCTCAAAGACAGGAAAAAAATGAATAAAGAGAAGACACCAGATCTATCTGTTTTCTCTCACCTGGTTAAAATGTGATGTGTTTGGGGCGTGAAAGGGGGTCCTGTTAATAGACGAAGCGGCTAATATTGAAAACCAAACACCTGTTCTGCCACGTCGCGAAAAGGATCTTTTTCGCAAATCTACCAATTCTTACCTAGGAATTCGAGGAGTCTTTCCTATTTTTCGAAATAGCGCTAGAACCATCTCCGTCGAAAATTAGAGAACTTTTTTCGACAATAGTTACACTTTTAGTTATTTCTGCGTTAAATTGGGAAATTTTATGGCTATCTTAAAGCGAAATTTCTCTTTTTAACACAAGAGCCAATCTACCCTAAACTTCTTACTCCTGGCAGCATCATTTAAAATAATTAGTGAAAATGCCCCCCACCCTGCAGTAGCGGTATAAGAGATTAATAGGAAATGCATATAGGTGGTTAACAAACTTAAGGCAGCCTGACAACAATTCCCGTGAACCCAGGAAGTATAGAACAAGGGTTGGAAGCCCTGTTGTTGGTTGCTTGGGAGATTTGACTTAATCTTCTTGTTTTTCTCCCCCCCCCCGGTTAGAATGTGATTGTGCTTTGGCCTTAAAAGAGGTCCCTGTTGATATATGAAGCAGCTACTATTGTTAACCAATCACCTGTTCTGCCTCGTCGCGAAGAGCATCTTTTTTCTAACTCTACCAATTCTTACCAGGCCATTCGAGGCGTCTTTCCTATTTTTCAAAGAGAGAACTTTTTTTCATTTAAATTAATTAGGGAAAATGCCCCCCCACCCTGCTGTAGCGGTATAAGAGATTAATATGGCATAAGCCACAAGTATCCCAAAGGGAATTTGAAATTAACTTAATTGTTTTTTCCGTATATTTTTACTTTGAATTTATTCTTCCGAAGATTTAAGTCCTCAAGAGATTGTTCCAAATATAGGATTTAGATTTTATTCTTTTCAAAAACAATCCTAAAGCAGAACATATAACACTTCTCTTTTGAACACCCGAGCCAATCTACCCTAAACTTCTTATTTCCGGCAGCACCATTTAAAATAATTAGTGGCAACAAACGTAGTTTGCAATTTTAATTATTTCTGAACTAATTTAGGAATTTCATGGCGACTATAAGATGACAACTATACAACTGTAAGAGCAACTCAAACAGATGTAACCAATAAAATGACGTTTATACAGTGTAACCCGGATATAAGAGAGTTGTCGGGACCGGAGAAGGAGTCTCTTATATCCGGGTTTCTTTTATATCCGGGTTTTGTCTATTTTGTTTAGGTAAGTATGGCTCTAATTTGGGACCAGAGAAAATCTCTCATATCCGGGTTTCTCTTATATACGGGTTACACTGTACTAATAAAAAAAAATATGTCTTCATCTAATGATAGCTTTCTCGCTTTAAGGGTGAATTCTGACAAATTATAGCTGCTTTATTTAGAGCTTAACTGAATGAATTTTGTCTTAGGAAATTCACCGAAATTAACTTAAAAAATGGGTAAAGGAAATACACCAGATCTATCCGTTTTTATAACATTAATGTTGCAACAAACTATTGTATAAATTATGTACTTTTTTTTTCCAGTTCGAAAAATGTGGCGATTATTCACAGGACTTCCCCACTAGGGGATGAGGTTATACAAAATCGTTTTTTATCGTGGAGTGACCATACACATGAACTTGCATAGGGGTCAAGGAGAAAAATTGTCCAGTCCCTGCCGCCACGGTCACGCTGGTATCGAAGTTACACCGACCCAAGGAAGGTGCCGTCATAGGGTTGTAATCATCGGAACCTTTTTCCTTTTCAATCTAAAATAATGAGAGAGAAGATACTATCCCTTGATTCAAGCCAAAAAAGGATTGGAATACGGGACGATAATTCCTAAGACATAAAGTTCTTATTTCACATGTCTCCATTTCTTGAAACGAAATGTCCATTTTGAAAACTTTAAACGATACGAGAAAAATAAAACAAAACAAAATAGATACGTTAAAAACCTCGACAAAATTATATCGATGTATAAATCATTTACAAATATAATTTTAAACTGCAAAATACTACGATAATTTATGTCGATACGAGATTGATATGTTAATAGATATGGTACATCTTTTCAAAGAGAATTTGCATAAAGATGGCGGTATTTCGGGGTCGTAAACGCTGAATGGTTTAATTTATTCCCTGTTGATAATTTCAGAAAAACGGGGTCGTCTTATACACAAGAATATACGGTAACATGATCTGTGTCAAACAAAGCAACGTTTTTACTAATTTTCTGCTAAGCGCCAAATTGATGTCAAAAGCATAACCCCCCCTTTTTGAGAATCGCACCTTGTTTTCCTTTTATCCTCCCTATACCGCTGTGACCCATTCCTGTTTTCCAGGAAAGCAGTATAGTCCATGGGTAATATCAACATATATTTTTGGCCTACACAAGTCTCAAAACATGTCAAATATTGGCACTGAATAGGTTAAACGTTCTTAATTTATAACAAACACACACATACACACCAAAAACATATACATTACACACAAAATCTTTCTAAAGAAAGGGATTCATTTTTCTTTTATTACTTTTATTTTTCTTAGTAAAACGTTCAGTCCTGGGTATGACGATAAACTACATCCGACAGCAAGGTCTCTGTTCAGGATGTTTTGAGGATCGTGGAACCATTGCTGGTGCCCCAAAGGTGGTAGTACCTGTTAGGGTCCCAATTATGGGCAAATACTTAACCCCCAAACTGGGGTTAAATCAATGTGAAAGTGTAAAAATAGGTTTTAATAATAGCAATGCATTTTTTGAGGTAATATTGCCAGCAATGAATTTTGAAAGAAAAAATATTACCAGCAATATATTTTTGTAAATAATTATTACCAGCAATACATTATTGCTAGCAATATATTTTTGAAGAAAAAAAATATTACCAGCAATAAAAATGTTGTCAGCATTAAATAGCCTATTGAGGTTGATATGCCGAAAACAAACCAAAACAAAGTTAAACGTTATTTTTAGTGGATATAGGTATTTGAGTTGATTCTCTGTTTATTTATTAAACAGCATATTTATATATTTTCACTTACTGGCCTGAATATTTGAGAAACCTTAGAAAAAATATATTGCTGGCGAGCGCATATTTGCCACTGATATGATTTTCTATAGTAATCTATGGCATATTAAAATACTAAAAATAGAAAAAAAAATTAAAATTGACAAAAAAAAAAAAAAAAGGTCAAGTGATGTAAGTTAGCGTCCTTTGATTCTACCCGATGGTTTGATTATAAAAGTTCAACAAAACTGAGAAGGATATATATATATATATATATATATATATATATATATATATATATATATAGTGACTTTATCGCCACCATATATATATATATATATATATATATATATATATATATGTGTGTGTGTGTGTGTGTGTGTGTGTGTAGGAAGGATTATATATATAAAAGAAAATGCGAGCGTTGATTGTATAAGTTCAACAAAACTGAGAAGGCTATATATATATATATATATATATATATATATATATATATATATACATACATATACATATATATATATATATACATACATATATATATATATATATATATATATATATATATATATATATATATATATATATAAAGAAATATAGTCTTAATGTGTGCTATATTTATGGAATAAAGTGATCAATATCAGAGATAGAGCGTGTGTAAATATAAAAGTGAACCTAGAAGTCAACACTTAGAGGCGACAGTCTGTTTCATGCTATATGCAATCGTCCTCTAAGGAAGCGTACGACAATTATTATGCTGCATGAACACAGTGGTAAACCTTACCAGTGAGCAAATCAAATACCAGAGTGACCCGGAAACTCACCTAATTTAAATCCAATCGAGAATCTTTGGTCAATCTGCAAGGAAAGATTTCGTGTAATGGACATACGAAGTACTAACATGTGCACTTGGTCAGGGTTCACTGGGGAAATGCGGAAACAATTAAATAATAACGAAATTATTCGTTTTGTTTCAATTAATTTGAACAAGGTGTAAATATTTCGTAGAATTTTGTTGTTAAATACAAGTTTATTTTCAATAAATTACTTTTACTTCAAAATAAAGCATATCACTCAGTTATGTGATATGCGTGATACAAGCTTAGGCTATCATGTATCGTTCGATACATGACTGACGAGGCAGATTTTTTCCCCGTTGTAAGTTGCTATTTCTTTCTGCGGTAGAACAGTTCCCATCAAAGACTAAAGAATCTATTTACCGATATCTGGGAGAAGAAAAGGATTCATACCTTTCCCAAGGGTATTAGCACGTAAGGGAATATAATGGATTCGACTGGTATTCGAACTCTGCTCTAGGATTCCTCAATCCGAGCCGCGATACATTACCCCACCGTGCCTCCATTTCCCTCAATCACCACCCCTTTTACTATATGCTTTTTATTAGTTCATTCAGTTATGTGGCATGCGTGATATACGCTCAGGCGATCATGTATCTTTGGATACATGTCTGACGGGGCAGATTTTTTTCCTGTAGTAGGTTGACATTTCTTTCTGCGCTAGACCAGTTTCCATCCAAGGCTATATAACCCCGTCTGTTCAGCTATTTACCCATAGCCGGGGGAAGAAGAGGATTCATATAGAGCATATATTAGGTTGGTGCAAAAATAATGTCGTATTCTCAGATATGTTAATATGTGAGAAAACGACATTATTTTTGTACCAACCTAATACATTTACTATTTTTATAATAGAATTCCTAAATTTGTCTATTAGTAAAAAATAAAACCATGGGTAAAAAAAGGCTTGAGAACCACTGATTTCGACATTAATTAGCCACTTATCGTCAGTATTTAGCCACATCTTTCATTCTGCTAAGGCAATATCCACCTCCTTAGGCACTACTCCTACCAGAGTCAGATAAAACCATTTTTTATTGCTGCCACATCTGCGCCCGAGTAGCCCCATCCTCAGTTTCCAGCCATGACCGAGTTCAAAAGACTTTGCGCCGTCTTGTGGATGATGAAATCCTATCCGAAGTCGTCTTTAGGGCCGTGTTTAAAGCCAATGGCGATTTTATTGAATAAATTTACTCTTTAGTATTTCAAGATATTTTTGTGTAATTATGGTAAATACATCTGTTAAAATGAGATGTCAATCTCATTTTCATTTTTGCGTCATTTAGACAACAATTTATCCATCGCACCCAGTATATCTGTTAAAATGAGGTCAGTTTTTTTTCATTTTTGAGTCATATAGACGACTGTTTATCCATCGCACCCTGTATATCTGTTAAAATGAGATGTCAATCTTTTTTTAATTTTTGCGTCGTTTAGGCGAGAATTTATCCATCACACCTAGTATATCTGTTAGAATGACGCCAATCATTTTCATTTTTGTGTCATTTAGACGACAATTTATCCATCGCACCTTGTATATCTGTTAAAATCAGATGTCAGTCATTTTCATTTTCTTTTGCATCGTTTAGACGACAATTTATCCAACGCACCCACTATATCTGTTAAAATGAGGTCAGTCTTTTCAATTTTTTTTTTTTTTTTTTTTGCATCGTTTAGACGAGAATTTATCCATCGCACGCAGTATATCTATTAAAATGAGATGTCAGTCTTTTTTCATTTTTCTGGCATATAGACGACAATTTATTCATCGCACCTTGTATATCTGTTAAAATCAGATGCCAGTCATTTTCATTTTTTGCATCGTGTAGACGACAATTTATCCATCGCACCCTATATATTATGTTGCCATGGCTTGTTCCCTTCTTCTTCTTCTTCTTCTTCTTCTTCTTCTTCTTCTTCTTCTTCTTCTTCTTCTTCTTTCAGTGTGGTCTCTCCATTAATTTCCTTCGTCTGCCTTGTCACATTCACAAGCGGTCTCCGTGTCTGGAAATAATACGTGTGAATACATATGCAGATATATGCTCCTGTCGAGATATATGGGCAAGCGTGGCCGTACGCACCATGTCTGGATCGAAATGCACGCGCCCAGGGACGCTCTTGATTTTCCTCTCCCCCGACATCGACATCGCACACGTCCTACTCTGCGTCAGTTTTCCTTTTGCTTTTAATGTCTTTTCTATCTTTTCGTTTCCTTATCAACCAGGCCATCTACTCCATTAATTCGGTCCTTTCCCCACTCCCGCTCCACTGAACCACGACCCGTTTATCCGTTCCGACATCCATTCCGCCATTTGTTTGACTCTATCGAACAGCCTCTTCGATTCCTTTAACACTCGCGTTTCTTTTCTTTCTTTATTCCTATCTTTCTTTCTTTCTTTCTTTCTTTTTTTTTTTCTTTCTTTATTTGTATCTTTCTTTATTTCTATCTTTCTACCTTTCTTTATTTCTTTCTTTATTCCTATCTTTCTTTCTTTCTTTCTTTTTCTTTCTTTCTTTATTTGTATCTTTCTTTATTTGTATCTTTTTTTATTTCTTTTTCTTTCTTTCTTTATTGGTATCTTTCTTTCTATCTTTCTACCTTTCTTTATTTCTTTCTTTATTCCTATCTTTCTTTCTTTCTTTCTTTCTTTTTTCTTTCTTTATTTTTCTTTCTTTATTTGTATCTTTCTTTATTTCTATCTTTCTACCTTTCTTTATTTCTTTCTTTATTTCTTTCTTTATTCCTATCTTTCTTTCTTTCTTTCTTTCTTTCTTTCTTTCTTTCTTTCTTTCTTTCTTATTTCTTTATTTCTTTTCCATCGTTTTCTACATTTTCACTGTTATCGCATTCTTTTGTTCTGCTTTTTTTCTCTATACTTCCTTCCGTATTTCTTTCCCTCTTTTTTATTAATTTCATCTTTCCTGATGTGTATTCTTTTCTCATTTTTCTCTCTTTTATATTTCCTTCGTTCTTTCTTTCCCGTCATTTTCTCTATACTCATTCTTATCATTCCTTTTTGTTTTTCTTTCTTTAACTCGAATTTTTTTCTATTTTCTCTTTCTTCCTTGATTTATTTTTTTTTCTTTCGTTGTTTCTTATTTTTCATTTCTTCTTTATCTCTGTTCTATTTTTCATTCATTTTTCATTCATTCTTTCTACCCCATAATTTTCTATATACTCATTTCTTAACTTTTTTTTCTTTACCCCCCTTTCTCTATTTTCCCTTCCTTTTTTTTTAAATTTTTTCTTCACTTTCTTCCTTTCTTCACTTTTCTTTCTTTTTTCAATTACTTTGTTCATTTTTTTCTTTCTTTCTTCATTTTCTTTCTTTTTATTTTCTTTCCTTCCTTCCTTCTTTCTTTTTTCTTTCTTTCTTTTTCTTAATTTATTTTATTTCTTTTTTCTTTCTTCAATCAATTTTTTCTTTTTCTTTCTTAACTTTCCTTCTTTTCTTTCATTTTTCTTTCTTTTTCCATTTTTCTATTTTCTTTTTTCTTTTCTCTTCATTTCCTATCTAATCATGTGAACATTGTATTTGATTTATTCTGCTTTTCTTCTTCAAATTTTATTTTCTCGTTCTTTTATTATTTTTATATTTTTTATTTTTTCCTCTTTTTCTTTCCTGCTTTCCTTTTCTTTCATTTTCTATATAGTCGTTCTTGTAGCATTCATCGCATCTATTTTAATTCAATCTCTCTGTCTCTCTCTTTTCTCTTTCTTTTCTTCACGTTCTTTCTTCTTCCTTTCCTTTTCTATATATTCATTCTGATAGTATTCATTATGTTTTTATTTTTCCATTTTCTTTTTCTTTGGTTAGGTACTTTTTTTTCACTGTATTCGCGTTCTTTCTTTTCTGCATTTTCATTCCTATCCCATTGTTCAGTTCTTATTTTTTGTTGCATTCCATTTGTATAAAAGAAAGAAAGAAAGAAAGAAAGAAACATCAAATAGATATAGATTTGGAAGAAAGAAAGAAAGAAAGAAAGAAAGAAAGAAAGAAACATCAAATAGATATAGATTTGGAAGGAAGGAAGAAAGAAAGAAAGAAAGAAAGAAAGAAAGAAAGAAAGAAAGAAACATTAAATAGATATAGATTTGGAAGGAAGAAAGAAAGAAACATCAAATAGATATAGATTTGGAAGGAAGAAAGAAAGGAAAAGAAAAAAAAGCATCAGATATGGATTAGAAAGAAAGAAAGAAAGAAACATCAAATAGATATAGATTTGGAAGGAAGAAAGAAAGAAAGAAAGAAACATCAAATAGATATAGATTTGGAAGGAAGAAAGAAAGAAAGAAACATCAAATAGATATAGATTTGGAAGGAAGAAAGAAAGGAAAAGAAAAAAAGCATCAGATATGGATTAGAAAGAAAGAAAAGAAAGAAAGAAAAAGAAAGACATTTTTACAGGTTATAGAATTTTACCGTATTTTTCTTCTTGTCTACTTTCTTCCTTCTTTCTTTTGTTATTTTTTTTTTTTTCATATTTTGTATTTTCTTTCTTTCTTTCCTTACGGTTTCGTTTTCTTTCTGTCTTTGTTTGTTTGTTTGTTTCTTTCTTACTTTCTTTCTCTTGCCCTTTCTTCTTTTCTTGTTTGATCGCTTGTCCTTTCTCGTCCATTTTGCAAAATAAACTCATCCACCCGCTCTTCGCCAACATCTTTACCATCCCGCAGCGCCTGCATGCCCAATCCAAGCCGTAGTAAGTAGAAAACAGACATCAGAGCGGATTTATTACCCAAATCCACTCGGTCTGAGCCGGTAATTCATGGCGGATGGCGTGTGTCGGTCGGATTTACTCTGCAATCACTTCTTTTTCCCTTCGATATTTTCTCTCTTCTTTGACGTCCATCCACTCATCTCAACATCGCCCACCTCCCACACACCCCTCTCTAATCAATTATTTAAAGGGACACTGTAAAACAACGTTTGAAGTCTCGTTGTAGCTCGTGATCAAAGAGAACGCGCTAAAAACATTAAGTCCGCTTCCTCTCTGATCTAATGGCTTTACGGCGCGCACTAAAATTACCAAGAGTCGTGTCAACTCTTCATCGCCGTCGGGAGATTTCACAACGAGATCGTAAATCAAGCGAGACTGGCCAACGAGACCATAAATCAGGCGAGACCTCGCGTTGGTATCGTAAACTCAGCGCCATGACTGAAGAACACGTCAATAACGTTGAGGTTGGAAGTGACGTCAGTCCTGATCAACGCGCCATATCTGATAGCTTTTTGTAATTTTCACAGGCATGATTAACATTCCACGGTTTGTTCGAACTATTGAACTCATTCTTCTTGTTTGGTTGTTCTAGATTAATAATCCGGAAAATATGTCGAATGATAATGTGCAAATCTTTAAATTACGGAAGCTATCTTAAACACGAAGAATGAGATCAATACTCTGAACAAATACTGAAATGTTAATGACTCATGATAAAATAACAAAGTAATCTCAAACCGGAAGAAATAGATTAATAATCCGAACAACTGTTGGAATGGTAATAACTCTTCTCAAAAGTTCATTTTACAAAAATGAGACCAGTAGTCAGAAAAATACATCTGGAATGTTCACAAAACCATAGAATTCATCTCATGCAAAATGATAGACTCAACAGTCCGAATAAATATTGAAGCAACCTTTAAGACCCAGCCAGTTGAAAGATTAGTTTGTAGAGCTGGTCAGCGTACATGATGTTTTCTGTGCATTTCTGTGTTCATCTACACCCTAAATCTTTCATTCAACGATTTTCCTTTCAATCTTCTCCTGGTCTGTGTTAATGATGTAAAATTAGGAGTCGTTATGCGCGTAGCGAAAAGTAGAATCAGTGTACACAGTTCAAATCCCGGCCGAGTTTGTTGCTTTCATTTTCGACTGAAAATGAAAAAAAAATTATAGATCCCTGCTCCCCATTAAATGTCTGACGCTCAGCTTCTCGAGAGCACCTCTCTGAGGCTGCTCAGTCTCACGTTGTCTATTGACCTTAGATGGAACAAATACATTGAGTCAATTGCTTCGTTCACCGCAAGGAAAATTGACTCCCTGGTGGGTGGGTAAGTTGGCTGTAATAAAGAGTTAAATCATGTTCCGTGACGCGATGATTTGTTAAGACATATTCATCCCTGAAATGTAACTAAACTTATATATTATTATATATTATAATATTGTTTTTTTTAATCTCGAATTTACCAGAGAATAATAGACCCAGACTGTGTTGTGTGTCTGAGAGGGAAACAGAACGAAAGAGTGGTGTAGAGAACAAAAGAGAAGAAGCGAGAGAGAGAGAGAGAGAGAGAGAAAGAGAGGCCACGTTAAGAGATGCAAAGGGATTGCGATACAGAGAGATATTAGAAATGGGTCATCTTAGAGAAAGCCTGCTGTATGGAATGAGAGGTTAAATCATGTTTTATGATCTGTTGAGGACATTTCAGTATTTTTTAAGAAAGAGGACGTTTCTTTTTTTATAACATTCTTTTTATCTATTCACCACAAGCAAGGCGATAATCTTACTCGGACGCAAGGGCATACTGGGAGTAAAGAGTAAAATGGCTCTCTACATCCGCCTATCCCTTGTAGCTCTCAATAAGTTTTTTTTTTTGTTCCTTTGCTATTTCTCCCAGATCCTGTTGTGTTATTCCCTTGCTTAAGCCCGCCATGTATATCACTCGTTGCTTTCCGTTTGTCTCTCTTTCCCTCAATTCGCTCTATGAGTATCAGATTCTCTAAGCCTTCCTTTCTCAGTACATGTTCCAGAAATTTCAGCTGTCTCTTCCTAATGTTAAGTATAAAATTTCTCTTTGTTTGCATCCTCTCCAAAACCTTATCATTGCTCACACGCTCGGTCCATGACATCCTTAGCATCCTTCTGGAGAACCATACCTCCCTTGCCTTAAGTCTCTTATTCATCTTTGAGGAGACCGTCCAACATTCCTTGCTGTAAAGCAGGACAGATATTACGTAGCAGTTCTGTATTCTGTTGCTATCTTCTGTAGGAGGTTTTGTAGTTTCTTTTCTGTGTCTGCTATCAGCACTGGGTCATCTGCGTATCTTATGTTGTTAAGATTGAGGTCGCCGATACTGAATCCCGGTAGGATTTCCAATTCTCTCAGAATTGCCTCGCTGTGTAGGTTGAATAAGTCCGGTGAGAAGACACATCCTTGTCTTTCGACCCTTTCTATTTTTGTATATCTGCTCAACTCATTCTCTATCCGTATGCAGGCCTTTTGCTGCCAGTATAGATCATTCTAATATCTTTCCCAAATATATCAAAGTTGCTGAGCTGTTCCAACGGATCATTGTGGCGTACTTTTGCGTAGTCTTTAAAACTCAGGTGCATGTCCTTCTGCATTTGTATTGATCTTTCTGACAACATTCTGAGCATGAATACCGCGATCCTTGTTCCGGTGTCTTTGACGAACCCACACTGTTCTTGTTCTATCTCTGGCCTGATTCTGCTGCGCGCTCTACTCATCAGAATACGGATGATGAGTTTTGTTACGTTGCTCATTAGGCTGATTGTTCGGTGGAGTTCACATTCGTTTGCGCCTGGTTTCTTGGGCAGTTCTATGAAAATAGATCTGCTGAGATCTTCCGGTATATCCCCAATGTTGTAGTTTTTATTTATTATTTCTGTGATCTTGTCTATGCCAAAATCCTCTAAGTTTGTCAGCATTTCCGTTAAAATTCCGTCTGGCCCTGTCGCTTTGTTTCTATTCAATTTTGCCAGTGCAGCTTTCTACTTCGGTTTTTAGTTCTGTGTTTTGCTGCTTGTTATATTTCGTCGTGGAAGATTTCTCGGCAGGGTTAGGGTTAGGGTTAGGGTCAGCGATGAAGAATTTTCCTTCTCTAATATGAGCGTTCTATCCTTTGATAAAAATAGTTACTGAGACATTAGTTTTATAAGTTCCAAAAATTCATTAACAGATGTCGTGATGGACACATGACCTAGTGGATAAAAGCGTTGATTAAATCCAGTGACTTGACCCGAAGAGTTGTGAGTTCAAGACTTGAGTGCTAAAATGGTGAACAAAAACTTAAAGAGTTGAGTTAAAGGGAGATAACTGAGACATCAGGAAGAGGCATGGCACGTGAAACTAGAACAATCTACCCAGGTGAGTAAAATAAAGGGTTCAGCTCGATATTCCAATCACCTGAAGAAGATCGGGCGTAATTCAGTCGAAATGATGTGAATATGACAGCAAACTAATTCTTATAATCTAAAATATTTTGTGGCTTTAAAAAAACCTGCAAGTTTCCTTTTTTTTTTTACATAGAAGCATGACCTTCAATACTTTCTTCTTCTTCTTCATATCCCATCGGGACACAAGCGGTCATAGCTCTCTACAATTTCCTGTTCTTTGTAGCTCTTTAGACATTTTTGATTTTTGTTAGCTTATAACGCTGCAGAGCGTCCTGACCGGCGCTAAATGACAAGGCCCTCCCATCTTCGGTCACCGGTGTGTCCGTGATCGAATCCTGCGGTTCACCGTGAAGTTGGTCCCTTCGAGCCAAGCCTCTCCCTGTCCCACGTTGGGTTTGTTTTGATTACAAGTCAAGCAAGGGTCGAATTGTCACTAGACATCGCTGGATTGGTGTCGTTTTGGTGGGACGATTTTATAAAACAAAGAAAGAAAGTTGGGTCAACCAAGAAGGTTTATATAACTGAGGTTTATACAGGAACACTTTTTCGTATAAGAATCTACAAGCATGCAGTCAAACGACCATTCCCTAGTTGTATAATTTCATGACAATTTGTTCTTTGTTTCCAAGTTGGAGTCGAGGTTTCAAACTTCAAGTCGAAGACTTCTTCAGGCAGCAAATTACGGGATGCGGGCGAAGTACCCGTCTCTCTCTCTCTCTCTCTCTATCTTTGTCGTTATATAAAAACATTCAAATCTTTCACGTTGCAATTTCATCAGGGCACTGTGCTCAATTTGTGTAATAGTCTAGAACAAGTCATGAGTCCCGAGTTCTACGTGGCAGCAAATCACATGGCGTAATGGAAGCGTGTCTCTGCCTCAACTGGTGCTCTATCTGTCTTCTCTCGCGCATCTCGCTCCTGGGATTCCTGTATGGCTATTTATGGAGTCCAAACTTTCAAAATGGGGTTGGGGTTGTTTTGTTCCGGGGTACATTTGAATCTCCTGTCACCCAATGAAATCTCTCCACGGGTGCTGCTGAGTGGCCCTTGAATGTTCACATATGGTCATGATAGACCTGGGAACAACATCAATTAAGAGGTGTTACCACGCTCCTCAAAACACCCAATAAGAGACCTTCCTGCCAAATGAAGTGAGATACCGCGGTGAAATTAAACTCTGAATTCAAATCTGACGAGGGAACTTTTATTATTGAAATTAATTTGTTTTCATATCTAAACCCAATGAAATCACAGAGGCCATTAAGATTTTTCCATCTAGTTTCTTCTCGATCTCATAAAGCTCTAAAAATTTTAACAAAAATCTTCGTCATTCTTCTTGTGGGAAAAAAAAAGGGATAAATAAAATAATAACAAATAGATTTTCACATGATGCTTAGAGTAAAGAATCTGGAAATATGATTACCACAGTTCGATTCGCTTAACGTGGTTAGGAGCCTATTAATAACGCAAATATTGTGCCTATTTTCCTCTTTGCTCCAAGATGTGAATCACGTGGTAAATACTTTACACGGTCCATTGACATCTGATCCATCTTAACACTTTCCACACTCGCAAAAACCTCAACCGATGAATTAGTTTAAACTTTCTCTCTGGTTGTCCCAACTCAGCGCAAGGCTGACTTAAGCGCGACAGTAGTAATGATTCTTGCACTGACTTATTCTAGCTTAGCCAAGAAAAAGAAAACGAACATCCCATAATCATGCTTAACCTTCCAACGATAAAGTAAGTCGAAACGTTACTTTGGTTGTCCCATCTCTGTGCATGGTTGAATTGAGTTTGGGCAATGTATACGATACTTATACTTACCTACCCTAATTTCCGGAGCAAAAATTAAACGGAAATATCGAAGAGACATTGATAAGTTTGTTCCACTGCAGTCACCATAAAAAGGAATAATCTTTCACAGTAAGAAACACAAGTTTTGTATGCTTCTATCTTTTGTTTACATATTGAACACGCACCCACATAAAATATACACAACAGTAGAGTCATTGAACATTCCACACTCTATTCCCCCGCAAAAGGAAAGAACGAATAAATAAATAAACAAAATACCGAAGTAAATGAAATATAGACTCACAATCATTTCGTGAGAATTCGATATTTTATTCTTTTAATGTATGGCCGCTCATAAAACATGTTAAAGAAATGACGAAATAAATTTGATAGCCGCGCGAATTGAATCTGTGTATGGATCAGGCTTTATCAGCGGAATGATTTATGAACTGTTGTCTATTTGTTTGTCTTCCCGCTTCTCAGTTATTTATTAGCAATCTCTCTACATATGTAATGATTGTTCTTTCGTTAAATTTTGATCTTGAAATCGATCTTTACACATAGGATTCCCCTAATTAAAAATGATCTGATCGGAGGGTAATAGATAGCGGCTTGAAATAAGAAATCGGAGATCCCATTTCGAAGTTCAGTCTGGTTCATTACTCCACTGTAAATTCAAATATCGCTGGGAAAGGTAAGAATCCTTTCCTCGCTCAGCTATGGGTTAAATAGTAGATCTTATATCTTGAAAATCATTGTTTTTCTCAGTAAATAATTAAAAATCACTAGCTGAAAAAAAAAAAAAAGAATTATTTTTATAACCCAGAATATGTTTCGTACTTAAATAAACTACAAAGTGGTGACAATCCCTAAAAATACCATCATACTATAAAATTGAATTATTTGTATTTTTGGATATTTTCTTTTTTATGTGTTAGTTTCCTTCAAGGAAGAGCAATCATGACTCTCCACAACCTCCTATCCTTTACTTAGATTATTTACATTAAGACTAATGTCGTCATTTACATTATTCGGACTATTGTTGCCATATTTATCATAAGGTTGTACGCTCCGATATTTTCCAGGAATGACGAACTGAACTCTTTATTTCGCTCGCTGGGGTAGACTCTTCTAGTTCCACGTGCCATGTATAATGGAAGTCACTTATCATTTATCACCTGTTAATTTCCCCTTGAAAGTTCTCCACTGACTTAGCCGGGTATTGAACTCACACTCTTTGGGTCCTGTCAATGGATCTAACTAACATCGTTATCCTGTGCGATGTGTCCTTGAAGATATCTGTGTATGACTTTCCGAGTATTATAAACCTAATGACTTCAGCAACCAGCGCTTTTCTCTACCCCAATGAGTGAAGAAGGCCGGAGCGTACAACGGCCGAAACGTTATAATAGATATGTCGACAAAGATGAGGACAATAGTCTGAATAATGTAAATAATACCTCATCTCATAAATATAAACAGAAAACAGGTATATGTCAACATCTTTTGTAAACTAAGCTCAGAAGCTATGCTTTGTGTCTATTATTATTATTATTATTATTATTATTATTATTATTATTATTATTATTATTATTATTATTTACTTTGATTTCTTGTGTATAATCATTTCTTTCCGGATTCTGACCAGATACCTAAGGTCAGAAATTAGTAATTTTGAAAAAAATCACACTGATAAAGCCCTTCATAAGGTGTGGGTTGTACTTGTGAGAACATTTTTTTTTTGTATTTCTTTAAGGCATGGGCTACCAGGAATCCCTTCACTTCGTCTATTTGAACGTTTCCAATCAATCCAATAAATCGAACTAGAACTGGATGTCCCACATTTTCGAGATTTCGATTTCAAGATCCTTGTATTTTGTTATTTTTATTTATTTATTTATTTATTTGTTATGACCTTCATAGATACATTACAACCTGCAGGGACTGCCATTTCAATAAGGAGACACAGTTTGGCTTTGCAGTCTCTAATCACGATGTCTGGGCGATTAGCTTTGGTTGTTCTGTCTGTATTTATTGTAAAGTCCAATAAAATTGTTACTGGTCCTATCTTTTATTATTATTATTATTATTATTATTATTATTATTATTATTATTATTATTATTATTTCTATAATTAGTCACTCACTGGAGTGTAAGTTATACTCAGTGTTCTCAATAATTCTGAATGTTTGAGGCGTTTTTCCCATAATGTTGACTTATAATTTTTACACCCCCTTAAGTTTTACCAACTGCCGATAATTACAAACGCGATTATCAACATCACGTTCGATAACTTTCTCAGTTCCTTTTACTTTCTTTTTGGTTATTATTATTATTATTATTATTATTATTATTATTATTATTATTATTATGTTGGTGTTGCCCGTTGACGTAATCAATGGAAATTCTCCTCTTGAGACATGGTGTGAACAAGATTCCTCACAAATCATGAACTTTTCGAAGAATCATCGCAGAGTAAATTATAGCAATTTTCTGGAGGTATGGAAACTTGGCCTCAATTCCAGTTCTCCCTGTTTTTTTTTTGTTATTGTTGTTTTGTTGTGTTTTTTTTTTTTTTTTTTCTAGGTGGTGTTGCGTTCCAACTGCACCCATTACTACAGGAATTAGTTTTACATTCGCGGTCTATAGCTTCTTCAGATCCCTAGCCAGATCCTGGTGTTCTTCCATCTTCTCAATTTCTTTGACTCTTACGGAGAAGCAAACTCAATAATTTGACAATTGCTATTCTCCCTATGCATCACAATAAGCTCGGGTCTTTGTGCTTCAATAACATTATATGTTTGGACTGAGAAATCCCATAGTATCTTGTGACAGTCATTTTCTACCAGTGCCTCTGACTAATGTTCATACCATTTCTCTTTTATACTGAAACCAAACTTACGATATACTTCCCACTAGATTTTCTTACCAATCCAATCATATTATTATTATTATTTTATTACAATTATGCGAGTTCCTTCCTTCTTAAGTTAGCACATATGTTACGCCCTGCCAAAACCTAATAAATAATGGTCTATTCTATTTTGATGACGAGAAAAGGCAGAAAAGACGTATCTAAGACGTTGTTTGGTTTCAGTAAGTAAAAGAAAGAAAGAAAGAAAGAAAGAAAGAATGAATGGAAGGTAGCAGAGTCGATAATATGTTTAACGTCTGTTTCAGTGAAATGGAAAATAATGTCAATTTTGAATCTTTTCTACGCCTTGCCAATATCACATAAATAATTGACTATTCCGCTTTGATTGCGTGGAAAGACGAAAAAGACATATCAGAGATACTACTTGGATTCAATGAGAAAATGAAAGAAAGAAAAAGAGCTAGAAAAGACGATAACATTCTCATGTGTTTAACGTCTGCTTCAGTGAAAAGGAGAAGTTGTTAATTTAAAAACCTTTCATTTTTACTCCCTTACTATTATTTTGTTTAAATTGTTAAGCTCAAATATTTAACGGTAAAATAAGGAAATTTCTACGGCTATTTTACTGTAGAATTTGACATGAGCCTATTTGGTCATTAACGTAAGAATTAAGATTGATTATAAGATTAAAATAGGAAAACCGTGAAATTTTAACGGGTCTTTCTAGTTATTACTCCTTCTTCTTCTTCTTTTGATTATTATTATTATTATTTCCTTGGATTTCTGTGGTATACACATTGCCTTCCGTGTTCCAACCAGAGACCTAAAGGGAAAAAAATAATTTCATGAGATCTAAAGTAAAAAATGATTTCATTTTCCACTGATCACTTTTTATAAAAAAAAATCCAAGATCACGGACATTTAACATAGATAAAGCTCTTCGTCATGTGCGAGCTTCACTTGTGAGTTTAATTTTTTTGTATTCTTTTAGGGACGGGCTACCAGGAATAACTTCAATGATTCTATCGTTACCTTATCCAATCAATCCAAGGGCTTCAACAACAACAGGAATTATTGATATCCTCTTGTGCTATTTTTTTTAGATTTCCACTTCAAGATCCTTATATTTTAATAGATCTTTAAAGATATATTACAATCCCCAGGGACTATTCTGTCAATAAGAAATATTATTATTATTATTGTTCGGATGTGCGGGGAGCCGAACGTTGAATCGGTGAGAGCTGAGTTTAAATTCATATCTAGTGTTTTGTGATCTCTTTCGCATTAATGTCCTTGAAACATGAATTAATCTCTTATCCTTCAAGCTGTGGTTTTAGTGTCAGCATCCATTCTAGCAGAAGGATTACGCTGAATTCAAAAAGTTAACGGGTAACCATTCAACTATCTTTCCCCAAATTCATGGCAATTCACAGACAAAAACAAATCCATGGTAAGTCACGACCGTATATATCCTGAATTGACGTAGCATTAAAAAAATTATTATGTTGACGTATTTTTTGTTCACATTGAAGACTAAATAAGAACATATCAATTCAAATTTATAGCACACTACTCAGTATTCTCACAGTCCCAAATAATGCTGAGATCTGTACTGTGAAAAAAATTTAAAAAAATAAACAAATAAGATAATAAACAATAAAAAAGAAATATATTTTTCCATGGTGCAAGTAATAATGTAATAGGGATGTTTTTTGTTCCTCTGGGCAATTTTATGGCCGCACTTCCGGTAAGAATAGAACCGTTCTCTTTCCGTTTGCCAACACAGAGCGTTCGGGCGTGTTTTGCAGTTCCACTCATGAAGTAATTTGGTTGTTCCAAGTCAGCACAAAGCTGACTTGAACTCTACCATTTTAACCATTCTTATATCTTCCCGGCCAGATCTCACATGACAACATGATATCACAACAGTACATCATTTCTGGCCTGATTTGACTCTTGTAAAAGTACAGGATACCCGGAAGAGTCAGGTACTTACTAGAGCAGTACAGAGAGGCGAACATTTTGCTTAATGGAGCGTATGTACGAATTCCACTTTGGGTCGGGTGTGAGTTTGAGGCCCATCTGTCTTTCTAGGCATGGTGTTTCCCCGAGAGGACCTCCTTTTATCCTGATGGTTCGGGGTCATATCGGTGATGATCGAATGTAACAAGCTGATGGAATGTATTAGGTTGGTGCAAAAATAATATCGTTTTTTGACGTATTTTTAACGTCAAAAAACGATATTATTTTTGCACCAACCTAATAACTATCATGTATGTACAAAACACCCCACCACTTGGTGACATGCAAACTCACTTTTACACATACACTTACGTGCGCTCTCTCACTACCCCCTTCTCTCTCGCTCTCTCAGACACACAAACGGACACAGACACACGTTCGCCGATTGAGCACTAGAAAATGGCCACAGTTGCTGCCCATGCTTAATGCATAACTCTTCGTTAGAATGTGAGGGCTCTGGATGATGGTTTAGGATTTATATACATGACGTATATAATACGTTAAAAGGTTCCCTTTCTCTACCGTGCGCCGATAGCTTAGGCGTAGCGTCTCTCATTGAGAGTTGTTCCCCGTTCCTTATGAGTTTCGATCCTGGCATGAAGCAATCGGATGTCAAGCCACACTGATGAGCTGTGATACAACGAAACAGTCTCTGTGTGTGTGTGTGTCTGTGTGTGTGTATGTGTGTGTATAAAAATATATAGAAAATAGGAAAGAATTCGTTAGGTAAATAATCCAAAGTTCTTTAGTATTTTTGTTATTATTTTTTTAAAATAGTGCTCGATACAAAAGTAGAGCATAAATATTATTATTTATTTAAAAACATGATTCCAACGCTACATACGAGTTCTCATGTTTCAAAACAAGAGCCGAAAACTTCAATATAATTATTTAAATTAAATTGAATTAAAGTACCAAGCTCCGTTCCATCTTCAAGCGAATTTTTTGTGTTACATATATATATATATATGTGTATGTGTGTGTGTGTGTGTGTGTGTGTGTGTGTGTGTGTGTGAAAAATATATAGAAAATAGGAAAGAACTCGTTAGGTAAATTATCCAAAGTAATTTAGTACTTTTGTTGTTATTTTTTAAAAATAGTGCTCGATAATAAATAATTATATATATATGTATATATAAATATAAAAGTGAACATAGAAGTCAACACTTAGAGGAGACAGTCTATTTCATGCTAGATGCAATCGTCAGGCCACTATCTTTCATGACTATATATATATATATATATATATATATATAGTCATGAAAGATAGTTCTTTCAATGAGGTTCCTTGCAGTGAAGATACTGGAAAAATCTTCACTTACTTGTGCTGCTCCCGAAAGTGTTTGATTCCTCCAGCTTTGCTCTATTTTCACAAGGTTCAGATCAGACTAAATAGGGAGTATTGTTTCTATATCTGTGTCGGAGCAACCAAGCTTTGATATAGTTCAAAAGAGTCCACGGTGGATCTTGTTAGGGATGAAATGTTTTCCAATCTACAGCCCCTTTTTCCTGAGACGAAACGTTACTAGGTTCTCGATCGATATTTTCATAACTGATATTCGGGCGTAATGCATTCCTTGATTTACACCTTCACGTCTAGCACCCACCAAGCCACGTACAAGATGTTGACTTGTCATTCCATTCCAATTCTATTGGTAAGGATGAAGGTCCTCTTTAACATCTTCATCTCCAGAATTGTTATATTGTGGTAAGGACTCATGGGAATGTTGTTCCTCGATCATTATGATCTTGAAGTCGATGATCAACAAGTGTCTATCCTACATATCTCTATAATATGCACCTACTTCTCCCTCCTTGTATGCACTTACAACATCCTCGTTTAGAAACCCTTTAACTTGAGTGGCTCTTAGGTCTTGTATTGAAAGTTTGTGTAAAAGAACTAACTTTTACACACGCATACAAGTACACACACATTCATAATCTCATGAAAAGATCGTCGTATCTATAAACACACGCTCTCATATATAAACGCATTGACACATAAATGCATACACAACGAAGCTCTTATCTGACAACGAAACTGCTATCCGATGATCCTCATAGAGAAACAATTTTGCCTTCAGTAGCATAGCTGATGTTAACCTAAAGGAGAGCAACTCATTGCGTTTTATTGGTCACAGGTTTTCTTCTGACGTGAAGTAGAATGATTATATTGAATCAATTGCTAGGTCTGCTGCTAGGAGTGTTTGTTCCCTCAGTCGGCGTAGACAATTCTTCACTTCCAAATCTACCTTGCACATTTATAAATCTACCATTCGACCATAGATTGAATTTTGATGTCATATCAGGTATTGTTCTCCGGCTATATATCTTGCGATTCTCGATAAAATCCAAAGAAGGTTCCGTATTGCTATCAGTCATGACCTGGTATATTTTCCTAGCACTTGTTATAATAAACTCTCTTCTTTGGCGTTGGGATTGCATGAATTTAAATGTACTTCTAGATCGATAACTTGGTCTCATCGACTGAATAGCTACACCCTCGTTCAAATTAATTGAAAAAAAAAAGAATAATTCCGTCATTATTTACTTCTTTTCGTATTTTAAGAATCAAACATGACCTAGTAATTCATTACGTCCATTCCACGAAGTCATTCCTTGCGGATTGACCACAGATTCTCGATTGAATTTAAATCAGGATAGTTTACGAGCCAGTCGATAATACCTCGATTTGCTCACTGGTAAGGCTTGCCAGTGTGTTCGTGCAGCGTTACAATTTTTGTACAATTCCTTGTGGTAACGTCCATTGCTGACAATGACCGTAGGACAACTAATCGACAGTCGAGAAAATAGCGTCTGAACGTGATGAAAATTTGATGCAATACTAATGACGCAATAATTTTCAAGACTAAACAAATTTCATCATACACCCCGAAGATAGTTTCATATAACTGCACACCACTGCAAATCCGGAGAAAAAAAGTAGAAATCGATTATACCCTGTCACTCCAGTGGGTCTAAAACTGACCGTATGGTGAAAGAAAGGAAACTAAAGCGGTTGTTTTAACCAATTTGTACAATATATATATATATTATAATATCTTTCTCGCACTTCTCATATGTGGAATAATCTTTCGGTTTCTTGCTTCTGTGCTACCTAAATTCTTCAAAAATGTTAATGCAATATTCATCGCTATCTTTTTTCTTCCATGAAACTAGTTCTTTTATTGTCCTTTCCCCTTGCTACGTCTTCTTATTGTTTTCCACTTCCATAAAACCCGCTGCGTTTTCGGGTCATTATCGATCTGCTTGGGGTGAAATTATTAAAAAAAAAGAAACATGCACAACGTCTCTTACTCTCCCTCTGTCTTCCCCTCTCACTTTATCCCCCCTCTCTCTTCCTCTTCCCTCTCTATTGACCCCTCTCTCTCCACCTCTCTCTCTCTCTACCTACTATCTCCCTCCCCATCATTCCATTGCTCTCCCTATCTGTCCCCTACCCATTATTCCATTTCTCTCCATACCTGTCTCCTCCATCTCATATCTCTCCCTCCCTCCATCTCCTTCTCTCTCTTTTTTTCTCTCTCTCTCTCTGACACAGATACATACAAGTCGTTACTTTTTGCTTCAAATCTACACCAACAAATTATCGCCTCTTTGCAATTGTCTTTTTCGTGATGATACATATCTTTAACAATGTACGTATGCAATATTGCCCCCGAAAAAAACTGACCCAGGGCTTCCTGAATATTTAATAAGAGAAGGTGTCATTATAAAGGGAACACACCGTTTCTGTGTTCAAAACGTAGTATTTCTTGTAACCGCAACAATATATTCTCTCTCTTCTCAAATGTCGTCTGCTAATTTGGATATGTCAGACAACCAGGCATTTCCCGAGAGAATGAAGTAATTTCGATTGAATTGTATCGGATTTCACTCCCGCAACACGTGCAAGAGAAGTTGTTCACACATAGACGCTTTTGTTTGCTTGCGATGGTGGTTACTGGGATATTTCTTAAGTCAATATCTTCCCAGTTGAGCTGTGTAAGGTAGAAGGCCAAATGGAAGAAAAGAGAAGATGATATTACCTAAATCTTTCAATTGCGGGAGGAACTCTCTGTTTGCCTAGAAAATTAGCATTGGAAATCATTGTTGTTCCTGGGCTTAAACGTTGACCTCTGCTCCTGAGTGATAAAAAATAGAACTTTTGAAGAGAGATTTCTTGAGACAAAAGAGGACCTTTTCTGATTCATGTAAATCGTCTTTCACTGGAAGTTCAAAACAAAACCATGGGATTACAGTGTCTACCAATCAAAATTATTCTTTCATTATTTATTTATCATTTACATTATTCGGACTCTTATCCCCATCTTCATTGCCATATTCACAACGTTTCGGCCGTTGTACTCTCTGGCCTTTATGTCCTATTTCTCTGTCTATATCTCTGAGATGATATATTATGATACTTGCATTATTTACATTATTCGGACTGTTATCCTCATCTTCGTTGCCATATTCTCAACGTTTCAGCCGTTGTACGCTCCGGCCTTCATGTCATATTTATCTGTCTATATCTCTGTCTATATCTCTGAGATGAGGTATTAAGATTACAACGTTTCAGCCTCTATATCTCTGAGATGATGTATTATAATTACTTACATTATTTACATTATTCGAACTGTTATCCTCATCTTCATTGCCATATTCACAACGTTTCGGCCGTTGTCCGCTCCCTCGTTTATGTCGTATTTCTCTGTCTATTCCTCTGTCTATACCTCTGGCTATCTCTCTGGGATGAGGTATTATGATTACTTGCATTATTTATATTATTTGAACTGTTATCTTCATCTTCATTGCCATTTTCACAAAGTTTCGGCTGTTGTATTCTCCATCTTCTTCAGGGGATTGTAATTTCGAACCGAACACTTTATATTATCCACCGGGATAGATTGTTTTAGTTCCACGTTCCATGCTTCTTCCGGATTGCTCAGTTATTTCCCATTAACTAAACTCTCCAATTTTTTTTGGTTCCCCACTGTTGTTGCCTGGTATCGAACTCACAACTCTCTGGGTCTAGTCACTGGATCTAACCACCGTCTTTATCCACAGGGCCATATGTCCTCAAGAACATTCTAATTCCAATCACCTGGAGAAAGCCGGAGCGTACAAAGGCTGAAACGTTGTGAATATGGCAATGAAGATGAGGATAACAGTCCGAATAATGTAAATAATCATAATACCTTATCTAAGAGATATAGACAGATATGTATTTATTTCTCAATTAGTTCAGATGTATATTTTATAATCTGTGTGTTAATGTGTGTATGATTGTATATTCTCAGTCTATTCATATCTATCTATCTATCTATCTATCTATTTATCTATCTATCTTTTTATACTATTGTTCATCCAAGGCCCAAGAGCTACTCAACGTAGAAGGTCACTGCGTGATGCTGTGATAAGGAAACTGATTGATTCATTCATTTTCTAGAGCTCATCAACTCTTTGCTGTTTATGTAAAGCCAGATAGTATTTCTCTATATATTTCTGTGATGAGGTATATTAATTATTTACACTATTTACATGGTTCGGACTGTTGTCCTCATCTTCCCATATTCAAGACGTTTCGACCGTTGTACGCTCCGGCCGTCCTCAGGTGATAAGAATTTCGAACTAACCCTTTTATTTCGTCCGCCTGGGGAGATTGTTCTAGCTCCTCATCCAGATGACTCAGTATCAATTATCTCAACTCTCCAAGTTTTTGTCCAACACAGCAGTAGCCAAGTACCGAACTCAGAACTCTTTAGGTCAAGTCACTGGATTCAAACAACGCTTTTATTGACTGGGAAAGCTACTTTTGAGACACCCGGTAGAGGCATGACACATAGAACTAGAACAATCTACCCCTAAGGACACATGACCGAGTAGGTAAAAGCGTTAGCTGAATCCGTTTCTATGACACGAAGAGTTGTGAGTTCAATACCTGGCTACAGCAGCGGTGAACAAAAACTTGAAGAGTTGAGTTAAAGGGAGATAACTAATACAGAGACCTCCGGAAGGGGCATGGCACATGGAACTAGAACAATGTACCGCGGTGGATGAAATACAGTTCAGATTGAAATTCCGATCAGCTGAAAAAGACCGTAGCGTACAACGTCCGAATATTCGTAAATACAGCAAGTCTGTCCATATCTATCTATCTATCTATCTATCTATCTATCTATCTATCTATCTATCTACCGCAATCTATCCATATAATCTATCTATCTAAGATATATCTCGTTGCTGAAGTAGCATATAGGTAGAGTTGAACAATTTAGATAGATGTGGACAAATTTAGAAAGATATTTACAAAAATATCGATACATTGGAATGAGAGAGAGAGATAGAGAGAGAGAGAGTGAAGGAGAGAGAGAGGAAAAAGTGAGGAGTGTGAAAAACTGAGTGGGAGAGACAGCGAGATAGATTGAGTGAGTGAATGAGAGAAACTGCATGAGTTAAAGTGAGAGAGAGATCGTGAATAAATGAGAGTTAGTGAGAGAGACAGAGAGATAGAGCGAATGAGAGAGAGTGTGCGAGTGATAAAGAGAGAGAGTAAGTGAGAAGAAGACAGAGTGAGAGTGAGTGAGAGAGAGAGATAGAGAGAGAAATAATGAGAGCGGGTGGAATGTGAACAGAATGAGATAACTATCTCTGTGGTTTATTGTCTATGAAATGACCTTGCTCAGCATTGCTCCACTGTAGAAGTACGGAATAGGGCCTTCATTTATATAATACATCTATTATATTAGGTTACAATTTTGGAATACTCTGACGGGATGGAACTCACTTCAAGGTTGATTCTTCAATATAACAGTCTGTGTGAGTTCTGATATCAGTTTTCATGGTCTGTGAGTTGTGATCTTTTGATTTTGTTTCCCCGAATTCGTCTGTCTTGTCATCAAGACTCTTTCTTCTACACCTTTCCTTTCATCTTTGCCTTTCGTTCTTTATTTCTTTCTTTCCATTTTTACTTTCATTCCTACCTTTGTTTCATTCTCTTTTTGTTTTCTTTCCTCTTAACGTATTTTAATTCTTCTCTCATCTTCCTTCCTTCCTTCCTTCCATGCACTTTTATTTACGCCCCCCGCCTTAATTGTTTGTCCTCCTTAAATTCTCCTCCTACTATCATTCTACAATTTTTTTTTCTTTCCTTCGGTCGTTCTCTCCTTCTTTCCTTTCCTCTTTTCCTTTGGTCTTTCCGCTTTAGTTTCCTTGTTTTCTTTCTTTTTCTCCTGACCGTTTATTGTTTTTTTTTTATTTTATTTTCTACCCTTCATTCTTTTCCTTCAATATTTTTTTCCTTCTTCAATTATTCCTTCCTACTTTCCATCCATTGCTGCTTCTTTCTTTCCTTTCTATCTTTTCATTTTTCATATTTCTGTAATTTATCCAAATATCTCCTTCATTTTCTTTCTTTTTTCTCGTTTGTATTTTTCTTTTTCAAATTTTATTCGCTTCTTACCATCCTCTTCTTTTATTTCTTTTATCTCTTCTTCTTTCCTTCCTCTATTTCATGCTTTCTTTTCACACTTCCTCCTTTCTCTAGTTCTTTTGTTCCTTTCCTTTTTTTCTTCACCTTTGCTCCTTTCTGTCAATTCTTCGTTTTCTGTTTCATTTTTTTTATATTTCATCTTTCTTTATCTTCTTAATTCGTTTTTCTTTTATTTCCTTTTTTTTTAAATATTAGCTCCTTCTTTTCAATATTTCCCTTTCCTTTTTCCATTTATTTTTCATTTTCTTCCTTACTCTCATTTTATTTTTTATTTTCCTTTCGTTCATTCGATTCTTTCTTCTTTCTTCAATGTTCCCCTTTTCAGTCATTCTTTTGCTTCCTCCTCCTTTTCTTTGATCGTTTTATCTTTTTCACCTTCCTTCCTTTCATTCGTTTTCCTTTTTCCATTTTTCTTTTTCTTTTTGATCCTCTGTTTATTTTTTTCTTCCGTCAATATATTCGTTTTTTTTTTTCAAGCCTGTTAATTTTCTTTATCCATTTACCCTTTCTCCTTTCTTTTCTTCCTCCCTCTCTTTCCATTCTCCTTTTGTTTCGACTCTTTTTATTTTCCTTTCTTTCTTTCATTCTTTCCCTTTCACTTTTCCTCCTTTCTATCAATTGGTTTCTTTTTATTTCTTTTCTTTTATGTCTCTTTCATCTTTCTTTCTTTCACTCATTTTTTTCTCCTTCCATTTTGTTTTCTTTTTATTCGCTGGTACGTTCTTTTCTTTCTTTGATATTCTTCCTCTCTTTACACTTTCCTCTTTTATTTTCCTATTTACACTCCCCTACCTTTCAATTTAAATTCTTATTTTCCTTTTCTTCTTCCTTTATTTACGTATGTCCCCCTTCCTCTTTCACTATCTCCCTTTCTACTTTTGAATTTGTTTTCTTTCAATTTTCGCCGCCATTTTCTATCAAGGCGGACAGCGCCGGGTGTGTGATGGAAGATGCTGGTCGGCCGATTGGCGTACATAAGATACCTGGGTCACTTGCTTCTCCCATCTGTTATTCTCGTGTTATAACAATCCGCTCTGACGCAGGGTGACAAGCAACTGATCTGTGTGTTATCAGATTAACATGTGTCATCGTCGGTTAGGGCATTTCAGGGGATAAATATGTCCCCGATGGATTATCTCGATAAATTGATCATCTTGCGTTGACGTCAGCCGCCATCTTTGGGCATGGTTGTCGCTGGGCGGCGTGTCGGGATTAGCCAAGAAATATGAAGTGTAACAACGAAATGCAGCAAAGGAAAACAAATGGATATTGAACAAGCGTGTGGCTTGCAGAGAATGTCCATATATATATATATATATATATATATATATATATATATATATATATATATATATATATATATATAATGTATTGACATTATTTTTAGTGGATACACGTGTTTGAGTTGCTATACCTTTTTATTTTCTTAAACAGTCAAATTAATAACAAGCGGCCTAGATTGAGAAGTTCTGCACAAGAAAAATTGTGCATCCCGATAGGAATCGAATATAGAAGCGGTTTATCTGACGGGAAATGGTATACAGGTTCGATTTCTGTCGGGGGAGGTACTTTTTTTTCTCCTTAACATGACATCTCGATCTAAGACAGGGTTGTGGGCACATCACGCTAAAACACCGGTCCTCGTAATATTGTGTCCAATATATAAATGTACAGACACACACACACAATCTGCGTTTTATAATAAGTAAGATATATAAATGTATGTTTTATTAAATAATATAAACGAGTTTTGTCTATTTATTTTAAATAAATTCCTTTCATATCGAAGCTTTTTAACATTATCACTAAAATACGAAAGAAAATCACCAAGTTTTGCCTATTTAAGTACATTCCTTTCATATTGTCGAATAAGCTTTTTAGCATTATCACTAAAATACTAAAGAAAATCACCATATTGATACATTTTTTATTGTTATTCCTGTCTAAGCTGTCTTACAATCTTGTAATCTCTGATGATGGCTTATGTAAGCCGAAAGCTTAGACAGAACAGTAAAAACATGTATCAATATGGTGATTTTTAGTGATAATGCTAAAAAGCTTATTCGACAATATGAAAGGAATGTACTTAAATAGACAAAACTTGTCTATATTATTTAATGAAACATGCATTAATCAAAACATTCTGCCTAAATACATACATATATATATATATATATATATATATATATATATATATATATATATATATATACCAGGTGTGACACCAAATTTGTCAAATTGTTAGATTAAGTTCTGGACAGTTGCAAAACAGAAATGATTAAAAGTATATTACTGGAATTCTCCGAGGTGTATATAATACTATTGAACTCTACTTTAATGTATTTGCCTATTACTCTCTAAGTTTAACAGAAGTATCGTGATGATATTGATCATAAATGAAAATAACATGTCTATCATTAATTAATCATAGCTAAGGATCGGAATCTCATATACATTTCACTTTAAAACTGCGAGACTGAGACTTGTAGCATGCAAAGGAAATCTTGTTCATAAAATCGCAATACTTGGCACTGTTAAGTTTATTGACTGCGTTATCGACTTTCAGTGGTCAAATAATGGCTTGGTTGACAGTTCCAGCCCATATAACACAACCCCCTCCTTTTAACGATAGGCACGTCTGAATTGTATAAAATCCATCCTTTGGCCCAACATTTATAAGCAACAATTGTCCCTCGAGATTCGTCTATTAAAACTGCTTTTTAAAAGTCAATTTTCATGTATTTCTTGACACAATTTTGAAACTTTAAATTATTTGCTTTAGTGTGAGGGGATGGCAGAGGAGTTTTTTCTTTCTTTTTTTTTTTGTTTTTTGTTTTTTTACAAATGCCAGTTCACAAAGTATCTACACCTTTTGTTCTTCTTGACTTCCTCAATGCCAACTTTTTGAAGTATCTGAGCCCTGCTTAAAAGTGTTTCTTTCTCTATAACTCGCTTTAGCTTATGTTCATCCCGAGGAAGCAAGTTCTTAAACCCTTTTGCCTTTGCTTCAGCTTACATTTCCAATAGCCTTCTTTATCGTTCTCTGCAAAGCACCATATCCAATGTAGACATTTCTTCACTCAATATCTTTGGTATTTTCTTTTTTTAAGCAGTTATATCCTTTTCTTTACTTATGTTTCAAAATATATCATTGACAAAAAATAGTTTTTTCTTAGATTTAAGAGGTCTTAAGCTAATATTAATTTAATTTGCATAATATCTTCAGTCAGTCCATTTTAGTAAATTGCAAATAACTCAAAAACTAAACATTAAAAATGGCAGAAAATTTAATTGAATATTTTACCAAGGATGGAAATTGGACGAATTTAAATTTGACGAATATTGGTTCAGAGCATTTTGAGTTATTGGGGCTTGTTTGGTTTTGCATAATAACTTCAGACAGGCTGTATGGCTATATCTCACGAGTTCAACAATAAAACGATGTGATTTAGTTGCAATCTTTTGGTACGCTTAAGTTCATGCGTGTGGACGATTCCGGCTAACATTTGTTTTGTTTATTTTTGTTACATTTTTAGTTCGTTTATTGGGTTCATCTCCTCCCCATATTTCATAAAATCTTTATATATTTTTATATTATAAACTGTTCAAATTTTTATGGCATAGGATGTTTTTAGCTCCTCTGTAAATATGCGGTATTGTGGTGTATGCGGGTTTGAGTGGTGATGGATGGGTTCTTGCGGTGAATGGACAAATTGTAATGAACAAATAGGTCGCGATTGTGATCTACTAGGAGTAAGATAGCTAATGAGTATCATTTTCCCCCCACTTTCACTTAGGCCTTGTGTCCCAATTTGCGTATTATAGCGTGAATAAATACAGCTTCTTTTCATACGATCGAGTTACCAAGGAGGAGAGCTCGTTAGAACAATTGCCATGAGAATATTTATAGAAGAACAAAACAGTGAGAAACCACGGCGGTGCGAAAGTGACTGAAGTCAAGATTCCAGTTAAGGACATTAGAGACACTTTTGGATTTTGTCGAAAATCTCGCAATATTTTGAAGGAGCACCAGACATGATTTGACAACAAAAACCGGCGAATGGCCGACTTATAAATCTGGAAGTTTTTGAGGAAATCATTTTATCGACACCTAAAATAAAGACTTCTACCTTAACATTGTTCATTGTTCATCACATAACAATAAAATGATTTATTTAACGCCCGATTGGATAAAACTAGAAAAGACCGATGTTAAAGTTAATGGCGGGAAAATTATTCAAAACAAAATGTGAGCAATGGCGAAGTTTTAAGGAAAATGGAAACAAAATTCAACACTTATAATTGAAATTACAAAGGGAGAATTGCAATTTCTAGGACGCATAATAGAGAAGCAGAATTTGATACTCAGAAGACATATTGAAGGCAATAGGGACGGAGGAAAGCAACGAATAAACTAAACATGAGTGTCTAACTGGTTGGCAGTACATGGATCAGGAGAAACAGCAAAATGTCAAACCTTCCTAAGCGCAAGAAAGGCCAGGAAATTCTGGAGAACCATATAGAAAGTAAAAGTAATGGCAGAAATATTATTTGAATTAAAAAAATACATCATTCACCTTTTCAGTGAGGTTCTGTTATATGCTAGATTTGGTGAAGTGCGTTTTGTGTGCGTAGAGTCAAATCTGCTCAATTTTATTAATTTATTCTTGTATTGGCACAAAGGACACAAATGGACGAAGTGAAAGGCATAGAACTAAATATATATGTATCCTAGTTTAAAAGCCGCCATGTCGGGCGTTATTTAAGTCAGCTACTGATGGGCCTTCATTACAATAGCTACAGTGAAATAGATTCGATACGTATCTGTCTATATTTCTGAGATGAGGTATTATGCACACGATTTAAATTATTCGGACAATTGTCCTCATCTTCGTTGCCATATTTATTACCACGTTTCGGCCGTTGTATGCTCCGGTCTTCTTCAGTATCTGTCTATATTTCTGTGATGAGGTATTATGTACACTATTTACTTTATTCGGACTATTGTCCTCTTTTTTGTCACCAAATTTGTTACAACGTTTTGGCCGTTGTACGTTCCGGCCTTCTTCAGGTGGTTGGAATGTCGAATTAACCCTTTATTTCGATCACTGGGGTAGACTGTTCTAGTTCCACGTGATATGAGCAGTGGATGTCAGTTATCACTTATCTCCTGTTAATTCCCCTCTCCAAATTCTCCACACAGTGGGTAAAGGCGTTAGTTAGATCCAGTGACAGGACCCAAAGAGTGTGAGTTCAATACCCGGTTAAGGCAGTGGAGAACTTCGAGAGGGGAATTAACTGACATCTATTAAACATGGAACGTGGAAATATAAAATAGTTTACCCCGGCGAGCGAAATAAAGGGTTCAGTTCGACATTCCAACCACCTGAAGAAGGCCGGAGCGTACATCGCCGAAACGTTGTGATAAAAATTGCAACAAATGTGAGAACAATAGTTCGAATAATGTAAATAATGTACATAATACCTCATCTCTGAAATATTTATATATATATATATATATATATATATATATATATATATATATATATATATATATATATATATATATTCACGCCGGTAAATGTAATTATTACTGTTTTATTAAATAAAACGAGCATTTTTTGAATAAATTCATCTATTACAAAAATACGTATAAACAGAAAGAATACTAAATAATTGTCGGATCCGTTTCATAATATATTGTTAATGTTTACGTTAAAGTACGTTTCTGTATCAGATATGATCGTTCGAGAAAAATCGTCGAAGATTTGTTGTTTATAAACTGTAATTTGGACTTTGCTAACCTGATGCTTCTCTGTAGCTGAGTGGTATAGCACGTCAGATCACTTGACGGTTCCGTATAGGATACAGGTTCGAATCCTGTCGGTGAAAGCATATTTTTTACGAAATTTCTCGATCATTTAGGCTAAGAAATGTAATTGATATTGTTTATTTAAAAACTGAGCATTTACTTAAATTAATTTTATCTATTAAAACCAGGTATAATTAAAATATATATTAAATAATTGTCGGACCTAATCCATTTCATAATATATATATATATATATATATATATATATATATATATATATATATATATATATATATATATATATATATATGTATATATAGATAGATAGATAGATAGATAGATAGATAGATAGATAAACCTAGTTAGCCAGACAAACCTCCCCAGGTTTCACCAAACGGATCGTCAGGGAAAGCTGGCAAATCAAAAAGTCGAAGGTTTTTCGAAACGAGTATAGTTACCTATATATATATATATATATATATATATATATATATATATATATATATATATAAATCAACCTGCAGAACCGACCGTCTGTTTCATGTGCGTTATGTTTTTGCTCGGTTATTTATATATACAGGTCAGTGATGTATAGTGGGTGGTCTATTTTATTATTCCAACGGTTATTTTGGGGGGCGGTAACAAGTCTCCATGGGGTATTAATTGTTTTTGCACGAAATCAATTTGAAAACACGATAAAACAGGATTATGTCGCCAGAATAAAAGGGGGACAACTCATATCGAGTTATACTTATTATAAAACCCAGGTTGTGTGTGTGTGTGTGTGTGTTCGTTTATATATGGGATCGGATTTCCTACATTTTTCAATCGATTTCAACAAAACTTCACTTTTTTTTGGCAGGTATTTTTTCTTATTGTCTTGCGCACTTTTTTCTTTATTTTTATATTCAGAATGCTTTAAAAATTCCATTTACAAGACAATTTTTTATAATAAAATTCTATTCAATCGATAGACTCATAACGATTGAAAACAATGTCTTTGTTTGAGTTTGGGTTTGACCAATTCGTAAAAAAATCCCAAAAAAACAAAAAAATAATTAAGACATGCGTGTCCGTCAACCTTAAACAATAATCTTTGTCAATTTTATTTTGCAGTCTTTATGATAATCGATACTTGATCTATATCTTACTGTTACATCCCCGGGAAACGCCGGGCTCTTCCGGTAGTATATATATATATATATATATTTGAAAGTGGCCGGAAAGTTCATACGCTGACTACGAAGGACTTATTCTAGAACTTTGAAATATTTGATTTTTAACTCTTATTAATAATTTAATTGTTGTCTTCTAGATAAACTGGCATCTGACTACAAAGAAGTGGCAAATCGCGACGTCTCTTGAAACTGAATAAAATTTGGCAAGACAATCATGCTGATATGGTTGCTACATCAGGGTATGGCACTCCAGTTTGATCAACAGTGCACAATTTGGAAGCTGAATTAAGGGGGAGATAGAAGGGGCTTGAAAATGATCCATGTTCTATAGGTCCTGCGACTGTCACCACCGAAGAAAACATTGCTTGTCTTCATGACATGGTGATGGCTGACCATTGACTATAAACCAAATATCTAATTCTATTAAGATATCCTGTGAGAGAATTGAGAATATTTTGCACAAAGATCATGGTATGACGGAGGTTTATGCTCAGTGGAATCCAAGTCTTCTGACACCTGCTCAAAAGCACAGTAGACTACACAAGAATATCTCGCATCGCTTGATGAAACTCGAACTGGTTTTCATGCTTTCTAACCCAGTATGAGTGTAGGTTCAACACTTTGAGCAAGAGACAGAGAAAAGCCATGCAGCTTAAACACCCCGCTCCAGTTTTGCGGGTGCAGTGATGATAACGTCATATGTCAGTTTAACTGGAAAGAAAGAATGCACTTATTAATAAGAAGAGTTGTAATTAATGCATGCATATCTTATATCTCTAGAGCCACATGTGTGTGTATCGTTATGTATATATATATATATATATATATATATATATATATATATATATATATATAAATATATAAATGTAATGAAAAACAAACCACTTTAAGGTACCATCTTTCCTCATTATGTGTCGAAGAATTTCAACTGTCTCTCTCTGATTTTGAATAAAAGTGTTCTGTTTGTTTTCGTTTTTCTTTAGACTTCTTCGTTGCTTACATGTTCTGTTCATGACATTCTCAGCATCTTTCTGTAGGACGACCTTCTTGTTGCTTACTCTATTCATTTGTGAGGAAATTGTCCAGCATTCGCTTCCATATAGGTCTGATTATATTGCAGAGTAGTTCAACACTCTTTCCTTGGTTTCTGTTATATACCGTACCTATGAACACTAATGGGTATGTCCCAATCCTCATAAATACGTTGCATAGTAGCGTGAGCTGTCAGCGTGGGAAGCTCTTGCCGTGTCGAACACTCTGCAGAGTCTCATCCGGGGTGGTAGACAGATAGCCGATCTCGCGTATGCGGGGTCTACGGGCAATTTTTGCGCGATCCCATGGGCTCGGATTTCCCCACATTAAATTTGGCCTTCTGCCGCATCCTACCTCGTGGAGAGGCAGGTAAATATCGTAATATGCTGTCTAAGTAGTCTACCAGTGGTTTACCTACTTCACGCCGCTGGCGGGTATTGTATTTCGTTGATGTTATAAAGATTACAATTTCCAAACCTCAGTTTCTCATTCAGTAAGCTTTTCTAGGCTAAAACACATAGATAGATAGATAGATAGATAGATAGATAGATAGATAGATAGATAGATATTGACTTGGTATAGTGTTATATATCGTACCTATGAACACTAATGGTTATGTCCCAATCCTCATAAATACGTTGGACACTATTGTAAGTGATGGGGTAATTAATATACTGTCTAAGTAGTCCACAACTATCAGTGGTTTACCTACTTCACGCCGCTGGCGAGTATTGTATTTTGTTAATGTTATAAAGATTACAATTTTTATTTCCAACCTCAGTTTTGGTTATTCCTCATTCTGTAAACTTTCCTAGGTTACAACAATTTCTAACGATATTTTCCCGTTTCTTATTTCTTCGCTTAGCTTTTGGAAAGCATCATTTGCTATTCCAATGCGAGTTTTAATTTCGCTGTCTCATTTTCCATCCGCTGTTAAAACTCCTCCCAAATATATACACCCTTGTACTTGTTTGGTCTTGACATCTCCAATTTGTAGTTCGCAGATTAGGCTTTTTCTTTTACTGACGCCCATGCATTCTTACAATAGATGTTTAGTCCTCTCTTCTCTCTTTTCTTTATTATCATGCGTAGGAAGTCCTGTTGTTTTCCTTCTGTGTCTGTCATCATCAGTGTTAGCCGCGTAGCTTATATTTTCAAGATTTTACGCACCGATAACACCCCTAGGATAGCCTCGCTGCTAAATAAATCCAGTGAGAAGACGCGGCATTGCCTTACACCTCGTTCTTTTTTTAACTATTCAATTTATTTCTGTCTATATGTAGGCGGTTTACTCCCAGTATAAATTATATAATTATTCCAGCGCCTTTCCCAAAAGGAACAAGTTTTCTTAGCAGTGGTTAACTCGTCTCATCTTTATTATGTATAATGATGTCAATCCTCATTGGATGCTCCACCCATACGTGTACTTAAGTTACCCAGAATAAATACATGTAATCATATCAGTATCTATTTATATTTCTGAGATGAAAAATTATGTACATTATTTACATTATTCAGACTATTGTCCTCATCTTTGTCGCCATATTTATTCCAACGTTTCGGCTGTTGTACGCTCCGGCGTTTTTCAGGTGGTTGGGATATCGAACTGAACCTTTTATTTCGCTCTCTGGGATAGACTGTTCTAGTTCCACGTGACATGTTTAAGGCCGGAGCGTACAACGGCCGAAACGTTGTAATAAATATGGCGACAAACATGAGGACAATAGTCCGAATAATGTAAATAATGTAATCATATAAATTTCGAGCACGTTTTTCCCAACGGCTCTAGTGGTCGTAAACCGAACTCAAACTAAAAGTAGGATTTCTATTTGCTGGTATTCAATGTCCGACAGAAACATCTTATTTAAAATATTGGCGCAACACTATCTTATTATTATTTATTTTATTGGACATTATTGGTCATAGTGCTTATTTTCCAATTCTTAACGTTATTCTGACCACCATTTAATCTACTTTTCTTTTCCCGTTTTTCATTTTTTTTCAATGTTACACTTGCATGCACCCCACTCCATTCCAAACGCACTTCATTCTGCAGTTTCTAGAATTCTTCAATAAATGCCACTATTTTATACGCTCTTTTCTTTCTCGTTTGACACAAGCCTTCCGTCTTACGACGTCTCCATTTTCCGACGTTTTTATCCATCCTCTATCCTAACACCATCTTTTATATCCCTTTCCGCGTCTTTTCCCAATGGAGCCCTCCTTAAACCGTACTCCATCTATCGTCCATATTTCTGCGTTCTTGCTCTTTTCCGCGACCTTTTCCCCACCGTTTGGACAACCCCAGCCTCACTCACTATTTTCTCGTCAATCTCATCCTCTCTCTCTCTCTTCTCTCTGTCATCTCTTTGCTTGCTCGCATCCTTCAATCTCCTGTTGACCCGCTCTGTCTTATTACACATCCAGGACTGACTTTGTGTTGCCTCATCACGATACATCATGTTCCACCATGAACATCGGGGGACGCTAACGCCCGTTGGCTGGCCACCATCTTCGTGGCAGGATTAAATTCTTGGACATTAATCCCCGCCCGATACGCTTTATTAACCTTTGTCGCTGGGCATTAATCCGCTGAAGAACACAGTTAATGCGAGTGACATCTGTTGTAGACCGAAGCCAACACAGAGCAGAAATCCAAGAATGGAGAGACATGAAAGCAGGAAATGGCGAGAAATGGCGAAAGTGCGAGCGTAAGGCGGGGAAGAGAAAAGGAAATTGAAAAGGAGAATAAAACCAACAGACGAAAAGAGAAATCAAGTTAAGATATGCAAATACTCAGCTGTGTACATTGCTATAATAGGAGTCCTATCGTCGTTAGGGTTGTGCGTTTAACACGGCCCACGGACGCCTCGGTGTAGGGTAAGGGTTAGTGAGCTCGTCTGCTTGACCATTATTACTGCGCAGAAAATTCGATCCTCACTGGGTGTTCAATACATTTGGCTTTGTGTTAATCCGAACTGAATTAAATTTTTAACGCAACTTGGGTTAATATTTAGCGAACTTATCTGTGAGTAGTCAGTTCGACCCGAAATTGGGGTTTTAGACCTGCAGCCTTGTACCAATCTAATCTTAGTAAAACCTAAGTAAGAGTAATAGTTAACGAGTAAGTTTTATTGAACATTACAACTGTCATTAAGTGCCAATAATTTTGACACGGTGCGAATATAAATTTATTGAAATTTTAAACCGCCCCGGCGTCGGGTATTGGTTAACGAGTTATTCTAGTTGATTATCACTGCTGATTATCCATTTTTTACTGCAAGGCTAAAGAGCCGCTCAATCTAGAGCGTTACAGAATAAGATGTTTGATATAAATGTTACTGGTTAAATTGTGCGCTATGAAAGGATTTTTAAGAAATTTGACATTTAAATAGGAATACTGAAACACCAGCCTGTCAATCTCTCGTCCTAAACATTGACCCATATAAGTATGACTAATTTCTAATTTTATTAAACAGATAATTTTTACATTATTTACATTATCTGGACTATTGTCCTCATCTTTGTCGCCATATTTATTAAAACGTTTACGCCGTTGTACGCTCCGGCCTTCCCCAGATGGTTGGAATGTCAAGGTCACATGGCACAGTAGATAAAGGCGTTAGTTAGATCCAGTGACAGGACCCTAAGAATGTGAGTTCAATACCCTGTTAAGGCAGTGGAGAACTTTCAGAGGGAAATTAGCAGGAGCTAACTGATAACTGACATCTATTAAACATGGCACGTGGAACTAGAACTGTCTAACTCAGTGAGCGATATAAAGGGTTCAGTTCGACATTCCAACCACCTGAAGAAGGCCGGAGCGTACAACGGCCGAAACGTTGTAATAAACATGGCGACAAAGATGAGGACAATAGTGCGAATAATGTAAATAATGTACATAATACCTCCTCAGAAATATAGACAGATGCTTTTTACCATCTCAATTTCATCGGACTATAGACTGGGACAGAGATTATGAGAGCTGGGTCGTGTGGAGTTTTCGGATGATTGAATATTATTAAGTAGTACCGCTGGCCTGACCCAGCTCTCGTAATCTCAGTCCGATGCTCTAGCCGCTTAGCCAAACGTGAAATTGAGACGGTAAAAAGCATCTGCTTAATAAAATCACTTTAAGAAATATGACGAACGAATGAGTAAAAATTTGCCTTGAAAGTTTCAGTCAAAAGCCAAATAGGATGCACAGACCTGCCATTCAGAACGTAGACGATTATAGCTCTCCACGATTTCCTGTTCTTTGTAGCTCTTAATAAATTTTATCTTTTTGTCAGAAACCCTGTTCCGCTATTCATTTATTGAACATCGTCAAGAATGTTATTCGCTGTTTTCCTCTGTTCCTCAAACTGTTCTGTGAGTATCAGATTTTCCAAGCCCTTTTTCCTCATTATGTATACTAGAAATTTCAAATGCCATTTAATGTTAAATATAAGTTTCCTGTTTGTTTCCATTTTCTCTAAAACTTCGTCGTTGCTCACATGTTCCATCCATGGTCTCCTCAGCATTTTTTTTGTAGAAAAACACTTCCGTAGTTTCAAGTCCCTTCTTCGTATTTGAAGGGATTGTCCGGCATTCACTGCAATATTGAAGGACAGATGTTAGGTAACAGTTCAGTAGTCTTATTTTTATTTTTTCCTCTTAATACCACCGCTTAGCTTTTGAAATATATCTTTTTCTATCCAAGTCTCTCTTCAGATTTCAGTGTTGCACTTTCTTTCATCTGTTAGAACACTTCCCAAATATTTCAAAGTATTTGATTTTAGCATCTCCGATTTAAATAGCAATATTTTTGTTTCAGTGATGTCGGAATACAGCAAACGTAGCTGATCTTAGCGTGATTCATGTCAGCGCAATGACTTGGTATTGCTCCACCTTGGTGAAAATGAACAAGACTATTACCACACATATATTGTAACATAATAATAATAATAATTTGGCCTCCAAAGATACTTGGAAACTACACAAGACTGGATGATGGTATGCGTCAAGGAACATGAAAGTAGTAAGCGTCTTTACTCCGTCATAAAGGAAGCTAACAAATTCAAAATGGAGTTTCAAATGGGCGCAGAAATACAAGTAAAGCACAGTACACCGGCTGAAGCTGCAAAATACTTAAAAAAGAAATCAAAGACAAATGCAACCGACCACATACAGAAACAATGGCAAGATAAACCGCTTCATGGCCAATACTCTGCCCGTACCAAACAAGCTGATGTAGACAAAACCCGTACCCATCAGTGGCTACGTAGTGCAGGGTTAAAAACTGAAACGAAAGGTTTTATCCTTGCTGCATAGGATCGGTGCTTGTTAACTAGGAATTATCAAGCACATATACTAAAATATTGTGTTAGCCCAAAATGCAGATTCTGTGATAAATATCCAGAAACGATTGATCATCTTGTATCAGGTTGCACGATATTGGCACCCACTGAATATAAAACCTGGCACGACAGAGTAGGCCAGTATCTGCACTTCTATAGGAAGAAAACTGAAAGAAAATGGTATAAACACCACCCAGACCAGGTTACGGAGATAGGACCTGTTACAATTCTATGGGACTACACAATACACACTGACAGAACAATCAAACCCAACCGCCCAGACATTGTTATTAAAGACCACAAACAAAGAAAAAAGTGCCTCCTTATTGATATGACAGTCCCTGCAGACCGCAATGTATCTTTCAAGAAATCTCAAAGATGTTTGCACATGGGAACATCAACAATCCCTGTTGTAGTTTGAGCCCTAGGATTGCAGTAGACTAATTGAAGGGATTCCTGGAAGTTCATGCCTCAAAGAGATACAAAAAATTGTTCTCACAAGTACAGCCCACAGTTTACAAAGGGCTTTATCAATGAAATTCTTTTTTTGTTTTTTGTCAGTGGAAAGTGTCATGATGCAATTTCTAACTTTAGGTCCCTGGGCGGGATCCGGAAAGAAATGTGTAAACGCCATAAATCAAAGGAAATAATAATAATAATAATAATAATAATAATAATAATAAAAATAATAATAATAATATTGACTATGAAGTGGGATCTTTGTTCGCTTTCGCTCGGATAATCCTGATTCGATGTTTGTTGAATATATGTTTGCTACAAAAGTAAAAGAAAAATCATAATTAAAAATGATAAATTAAAAGATTCATAGCTGTTACTTGAAATAATGTTTATTTTAGTAAAAACAAAAAAAAAAGACGTTAATTATATATTCTTATACAGAAATATTTATTTACTAGCTTAAAACTCGAGCTATCGGGCGGGATTTAAGCTTGCTCCTGCGGAGGGCTTTTCATTGGGCATTTGGCTTTTTAGGTGTTTGAGAGTCCCTAAGTTTTTACATATTCTCAGCCTTGGAAGATTTCCTGGTTGCCATTTGATCTGGCTTTTCATTTGCACGGAATTTTCTTTTCCTCTCTGCAGCCTTGGCTCTTTTGATTGCAATCTAATTCACTGCTGACAGAGATTTCTTTTTTTCCAGGTATACTACTGCCGTTTGCGATAGGCAACAATAAACTACAGAAGAACTCAAAATTGATTGCTGCATTTAAGTATTGCATTAATATTTAAGCTTAACTTTTATAAGTTCAACTTCTTTTGCCACCACTTAATGTAAAGAAAATTTGATGTACGTAGGTCCTTACTTTCCGTACAAACAATTACTTTTATTTCATGATTGACTTTCACTGGATTTCGCAATTAATTTCAATTATTCCAAATTATAAAAATTTTAATCGTACAAAATTCGCATAAAAATCGCCGAAAACAATTGCAGTAATGAAATCTTGAGAATCGAATATATCAGGAGTGCTTATTCGGATCTGACCCAGAATGTTTTCAATTTGCTCACGGATCCGGCCTGATTCCGAAATAGTAAAATATGCTGGAGCCTCTAGGAGTAAAGTTAAAAAACTGTGACACAGTGACACACTGATATTCGCATTTATTTATATAGACAAGAAGACTCATATTGTTATATGGATGTTTTATTGCATTTTTATTTTAACATTGTTTTCCTCTTGTATTATGAAGAATTACGAAAATAATTGGAAGTATGTAAATGCATGTAGTGAGTGGTTGATTGGTTTGGTTTATTTTGTTTTACGGCATATCAACCTCAATGGGTTATTTAATATCGACAACATTTTTAGGATAGATTCGTATGAATAGAATATGTATTCTTTGGTTTAGATTGGTTTGGTTTATTTTGTTTTAAGGCATATCAAACTCAATGGGTTATTTAATACCGACAGCATTTTTAGGGTATATTCGTATGAATAGAATATGTATTCTTTGTTTTAGATTGGTTTGGTTTATTTTGTTTTGTTTTTAAAAAATGTTGTCGGCATTAAATAACCCATTGACGTTCATATGTCGAAAGTCAATGGGTTATTTAATGCCGACAACATTTTTTTATTGCTGGTAATATTTTGTTTTGTCAAAAATCTGTTTCTCGTAATATTTTTTCCTTCAAAATTTGTTTTGATGGTAATAATTTTTTTCAAAAAAGTATTGCTGGTAATAGTTAACTATTTGCCCATAGCTGGGACCCTAACAGGTGCTACCACCCTGGGTTAGAGTGAACCTGGGAACACCAGCAATTAAGAGGTGGTTCCACGCTCCTCAAAGCCTTCTGATCAGAGGCCTTGCTGCTGGATGTACTTTGTCATCTTACCCAGGACGCGGATGTAGTCTAAAGTTTTTCTCAGGACGATGTATTAGTTGAATTCAGTGTTATACTTCTCTATTGAGCCCAGTTTGACCACCTATTAATAACTAGTGGAATGAATAGAATCGAACCGTTCCAAGTAAATTTGTGTATCCCTCAGCTGGAACTAAACCTTGCACGCTAACAGCACTCTCCACTCCGATAACTGGCACACATATGACATATATTTATGAGGTTTTTTTTTTCTGAAAGCTTCATCTCGTTTGGGTATTTCTAGTTTTTCAAAATCAAAGTTTCTTAGAATATATTTTGTTACCAAACCTGTTTCATTGACTAATTTAGATATGTCTATTTATTTTATAATAATCCTTTTCAGTTCTCTAGTCAGTTACTTGATTTTTACCAATTTTTATCATATATATTAAGTGATGGCAACCTTTTGGGGAGTGCGGGCCATAAAGCTATGAAGGCTTTCGGAAGAGGGCCATGATATCAAATGTACTATAATAAATTCTTTCAATCCCATACTTTCCGTCCAGAACGTTACCCTGATTTAGAGAGAAAACAACGAAGTTAATGTTGTATGATTGAGACAAGGTTTCTTATTTTATTTCAGGAATAACAGGATAACATGTAACACAGTCAATGAATAATACAAACTCCTTATTACAAACGAAATATAGTTAAAAATTACAATTTATTTAATGAGTCAATTGTTTCTGTCTATTCTTCAAAAACTTCTACACATCAGCTGAAATATTTATCGATGAAACGCGTCGTCTAAGTGTAGTTTCTGCTCTTATCTTTTTTTATTAATTATTATACACGCAATCACACACGCTTACACATACACACATCACACACACTCCCAAAGAACTAAAAGATGGCATACACGTAACACACATCTCATTCCCAACAACCAATAAAACTGTCAAAATGACCAAAGAGGGAATTGTGAGACCCAAGAAGCTCCAAGCCTCTAATTTAAGAACAACTTGAAAAAGGCCATTTGACCAACACAAGGACTGGCCAAAATTAACGATAAAAAAAAGAAGAAAACTACAGATAAAGTTCACTTTCTTCAGAAACAGTAATTCACTGCTACTAACAAGCAGGGATTTTTTATCCTGATGATGGCCATGCTTGCCGAAACCAGTTCAGAAACTTCATTGAAACAATAAAGCAGAAAAATATTAATGTACGACGCAGTGTGTCTGAAAAATGTATTTTTCTAGTTTTTTTATTGTTTAAAACATAAGTTTACTTGTGACGCGTTTCAGCCGTTAGGACTTCATCAGACTGTATTTGTTGAAGTTGTTATGACTACATATGCGCATGAACGAGAGAGGTTGATAGTATCACGCACATATATAGTCATTACAACGTCAACTAACCTAGTCCGATAAAGTCTTAATGAATGAAATTGGTCATAAGTCATTTTTTTCTATTTTTTCTTATAATTTACTCAATACTGTTCGTGATATATAAAAATATATACCGTTATCCCATATATGTATCCATATGTGTGTGTGTGATTGTGTGTATTTAGGCAGCAACCCTTCAATTATGTACATTACATTGAATACGACAGACAAGGTGCTTTGATTTAGTTTTTTTATGTAATTTCTCATGCGATCTAATTTTTTTTCTTTTCGGATGATAAATTATATAAAAACTGTCCGAATGTTTTTTTTATCCGAGCGCTTTTGGCTATACATTTAGCCATTTTCGAGGTTGAAATATATTTCAATTACTTTTACCGGCCTGAATGGTCGATAAGTTTTATAGAAAGTTCTCCGACAGGAATTGAACCTGTATGTTGCATGGAACCACCATTAAGTGCTATAATTGTTCAGCCACGGAGAACCTCCTGTTAAACAAATATCGAATTATTGCTTTTAAATTTTGAGAAAACATCTTAATCATTTATCGGATTTGATCCATTTCCTATGGTGTATACATACATACATATATATATATATATATATATATATATATATATATATATATATATATATATATATATATATATAAAACTAAAGAAAAACGAAAATGAGTGACTTTTTGACGTTTATTTTTTTTTTCTTTGAGTTCGAGTTAAAAGTTGTTGTATGTTTTCCCATCTTTCCTGTATCGAATTAAACGTAAATCTTTTCTCCTTGGCTCGAAAGTAAGAAATTTATTTCGTCTTTACAGAAAATGGATCCTAGGGAAATCCTCATATAATCCTTCAGAATGAGTTGAAGGTAAAGATTTGTTTTTTGCTTGTTTATCCTTGCGTTTTCTGTGTAGACAGTATATTTAAAAAAAAAAATAGGATATATAATCCCGATGCAGTTTTTAAAATTTTTGACAACTGGAAACTTTCATGAAAGTAGATTTCTTTCGAAATATATCCAATAATGCATTTCCCCATTTAAGGCCTCATCAGATCCGATAGCGAAAGAATGAAATGCGCGTATGTGTATTTGTATTTGTGTGTAGGTGTATTTGAGGAATGTGGATTTCTGTGTATGTGTATTTGTGTGTAGGTGGATTTGTGTGTATGTGTATTTGTGAATATGCGGATTTCTGTGTATGCGTATTTGTGTGTATGTGTATTTGTGTGTATGCGGATTTATGTCTATGTGTATTTTTGTGTATGTGTATTTATGTGTATGCGCATGTGTATGTATGCGGATTAGTGTGTATGCGGATTTGTGTGTATGCGGATTTTCCGTATGTGGGTTTGTGTGTATGTGTATTTGTGTGTATGCGGATTTGTGTGTATGCGTATTTTGTGTATGTGGATTTGTGTGTATGTGGATTTGTGTGTATGTGGATTTTTGTGTATGTGTATTTGTGTGTATGCGGATTTGTGTCTATGTGTATTTTGTGTATGCGCATTTGTGTGTATGCGCATTTGTGTCTATGCGGATTTTGCGTATGTGTATTTGTGTGTATGTGTATTTGTGTGTATACGGATTTGTGTGTATGCATATTTTGCGTATGTGGATTTGTGTCTATGCATATTTTGCGTATGTGGGTTTGTGTGTATGTGTATTTGTGTATATACGGATTTGTGTGTATGCGTATTTTGCGTATGTGGGTTTGTGTGTATTTGTGTGTATGCGGATTTGTGTTTATGCGTATTTTGTGTATGTGGATTTGTGTGTATGCGTATTTTGTGTATGTGGATTTGTGTGTATGTGGATTTTTGTGTATGTGTATTTTCGCGTATGTGGGTTTGTGTATATGTGTATTTGTGTATATACGGATTTGTGTGTATGCGTATTTTGCGTATGTGGGTTTGTGTGTATGTGTATTTATAAGTATGTTTAAATAATGATATCTTAGTACTTTTTCTTAATCTGGTGTATCTCGAGACAAATAAAAAACTGAGTATTTTAGAAAAAAAAGTCATTAATATTTATTTTCTTTACTCGCAATTCGAGTCCAAAGTTGTTATATATTTTCGCAGCTCTCCTATATTAAATTAAACTCAAATCCTCTTCTTATCAGAATGGCTCGAAAGTAAGAAATTTATTTAGCTTTTTCTGAAAATGGATCCAAGGTAAATGCTCATAAATCTTTCAGAATGGGTTGACGGCAAAAGATTTGTTTTTTTTTTGTTTATCCATGTGTTTTCTGTGTCGAGAATATATTTAAAAAATAATCCCGACGAAGCTTGTTCAGTTGTCAAAAATTTTTAAAAACTTTGACCCAAGTCAATCTGGACGATCTTCAACACACCGAAAAGACAAAAATCTTGGAATAAACTCTTCGCGCAATCCAGGAAGATGATCACCGCAAAATGTACAAATATCTAAGATGACCGGTGTGTCTTGGGGTTTAGACCAGAGAATTTTAACAAATTAGACAATTAAACATGGTTGCATACATTTTCGCAATACCTCATAAATAGTGAACTGTTTCCTTTTGATCACGTGGCAAGTCAGAAAAGACATGTCAGAGACGCTGTTTGGTTTGGTTTGGTTTGGTTTGTTTTACGGCACATCAACCTCAATGGGTCATTTAATGCCGACAACTTTTTTTTTTTTTTTGGTAATATTTTTGTTTTGTCAGAAATCTATTTCTGTTAATATTTTTTTTTCCTCAAAAATGTATCGCTGGTAATTAATATTATTTTTTCAAAAACGTATAGCTGATAATATTATTTCAAAAACGTATAGCTGGTAATATTATTTTTTCAAAAAATGTAGAGTGGTAATATTATATTTCAAAACCGAATAGCCGTCAACACTATTCTTAAAAAAACAAACAAACAAACAAACAAAAAAACGTATCACTGTTAATATTTTTTCAAAAATGTACAGTTGGCAACATTATTTTTTCAAAAAACGTATTATCAGAGGCCTTTCTGTTGGACGTAGTTTATCGACATACCCAGGACGCGGATGAAGTTTATCGTCATACACAGGACGACGCTGTTTGGCTTCAGTAAGAAAAAGAAAGAAAGAAAGAACGAAGGAAAGGACGATAGAAGTGTTTAAAGTCTTGTGTCATTACCTCATAAACAATTCAATGAAATGAAAAAGGTTATTAATTTCAAATATTGTCATTTGTACCCACTTACTTCTTTAAAGCGACCATTTCATATTTATAGTTGTTACGCTCAAATATTTATTGATACTGTAGAAGTATTTCTACAGCTCTTTTATTGTCATAGAACTGGCCATGAGTTTATTCAATCATTAAAGTAAGAAATAAGATTCATTATAATATTAAAACAGAAAAACTGTGCAATTTTCGCAGGTATTTCTAGTCTTACTTATTATAAAACGCAGATTGTGTGTGTGTCTGTACGTTTATATATTCGATCGGATTTCCTACAATTTTCAACTGATTTCAACAAAACTTCTCAGGACTACGTAAAATTACCTTGCAGTGCTTCTAACAGCGCCAAAAAGTTGGAAAAACACAATTGTTTTTGCACAAAATCAATTTGAAAACAGGATTAAGAGGCATTAATGAAAGGGGGACAACTCACTTCGAGTTATCATACTTATTATAAAACCCAGGTTGTGTGTGTGTGTGTGTGTGTGTGTGTGTGTTCCTTTATATATGGGATCGGATTTCCTTCATTTTTCAACCGATTTCAACAAAACTTCTCAGGACTACGTAAAATTACCTTGCAGTGGTTCTGACAGCGCCAAAAATTGGAGAAACAAAAATGTTTTTGCACAAAATCAATTTGAAAACACGATTAAGAGGCATTAATGAAAGGGGGACAACTTACATCGAATTATACTTATTATAAAAGCCACGTTAGTTGTTTGTGTGTGTGCGTCTGTGTGTGTTCCTTTATATATGGGATCGGATTTCCTCCATTTTTCAACCGATTTCAACAAAACTTCACTTTTTTTTGGCAGGTAGTGTTTCTTATTGTCTTGCACACTTTTTTCTTTATTTTTACATTCAGTATGCTTTAAAAATTCCATTTACAAGACAAAAATTCTATTCAATCGATAGACTCATAACGATTGAAAACAAAGTTTTTGTTTGTGTTTGGGTTTGACCAATTCGTAAAAAAAAAAAAATGAATAAATAAAAAAAATAAAACTAATTAAGACATGTGTGTCCGTCAACCTTAAACAATAATCTTTGTCAATTTTATTTTTCAGTTTTTATGATGGTCAATACTTGATCTATCTCTTACTGTTACATCCCCGGGCAACGCCGAGCTCTATTGCTAGTATACAATATTTCGCGGAATAAAAAATGGGGAGCTGATTTATTTTTTTAAAAATTAACGCGCTTTCTGTTCACAGTTGGATAGTGTTCAGGTTGTAGTTAGAAAGCGATCAGTGTTATTTAAGAAGAATTAAGGAGTAAAAAAGGATTGAATCGGAGAAAAGTGTGTCAGCGGCAGGTCTACAGAACTGGAAATACTGTTATGCGATCAGCGGAATTGTTTGACAGGTGGGAAACAAAACAAAAAATATATGACGATGAAGTAATACCCCTCCTCTAATAAAAAAAAAAATGAGATAACATATATTCTTCTTAAAATTACACACGGAAAAGTGAAAGAGACAGTGAAAAACAGGGAGAACATGCACTCAACAGCAGGTTAGCGAACGGAATTGGTTGACACGCGTCCACTAAGTAATATAAAAGCCGATAGAATGACGTGCTAACTGAAAGTCAAGAGGCCGAGTTGCGGGAAAGACAGAAGACCAAGAGCAATGTAAAGGAAAACATAATTCGAAGAATATGAAGCAAATGTTGTGAGAGAAAGAGGTGAAGAGCATCAAATAAGAAGTGGAGGCGTGGGAAAAAGTCATACGAGAGAACAGAGAACAAAAAGACACCAATAGAAGTGAGGGACTTCATGTTTTGTAGCCTGATTAGGTCGGCCATTACGGAGGCCATCTTGAGCATGCGCATAAAGCTGACATCCATCAAGGCCGGCGTGTTTAGCGTCCGGATATGGAAATCAGCGTAACGTCTGTCGGATGAGTGAGCAAATAGCCATCGGGCACTGGAGGTGGCGTTTGTGGTGGATCCGGGCGGTCAGGCGGAACAAGTCGAGAACAAAAATGACAGCAGTTATCAACCGATAAAATCTAATCCTGAACAAAGTTGTCATGACAGGTAGACAGAACGGGTGACAAAGAAAGAAAGAAAAAGAGAGAAAGAAAGATAGAAAGAGAGAGAAAGAAAAAATGAAAGAAAGAAAGAAAGAGAAAGAAAGAAAGAAAGAAAGAAAGAAAGAAAGAAAATGGTCTAGGAAGGAGAAAAAACAAAGGAAAAAAGAAAGTCAAAGAAAGAATTATACAGATGAGAGAAAAAATAGCTAAAAAACTATTGATAAATAAACAAAACGGAATGAAAGAAAGAAGAAAAAGAATGAAACTAAAACAAGACAGATCAGGGTGAAAGAAAGAGAAAGAAAAGAAAATATAAGCAAAGGAAGAAAACAGGTCAGTGTAAAGTATTGAGAAAAGAGAATGAAAAGAGGATGAATGAAGAAGATAGAATGAGTTTATGAAATAACAAAGAATGAAAGAAATCTGATGACAGATAGCAGGAAAGAGAGCAGGCGGGGCGAAACAGAAAAAAAAAGAGAGAAGAAAAAAAGAGAAGAAAGAGGAAGCAGAAATTGAGTAGAAATGAAAAAAAAAACAAAATGGGAAAAGAAAAAGAGCAAAAGAGAAAAGGCGACAAAGAAAAAAATGGCAGAAAAAGGAAAGTCAGTGATGAAAAATGAAATGAATTGCAGAAAGAGAAAAAGGAAATGTGAAAATAAAAGAGTGGACGAAGAAAAAATAAGAAAAAAAGAAGAAAAATGAAAGGTAAATTAAATGAAATAGATGAAGTGAAAAGGATAAAAAAAAAAACGAAGACGGGAGAAGAATAACTAAAAAAGAAAAATGAAGGAGAAAAGAAGCGAAGAAAAATGAAAAGAAGGACAAAGAAAAAAAAAGAAAAAAAAAGGAAAGACGAGATGCAAAAGAAAGAAGGTAAAAAAATAAGAAAAAGAAAAAGAAAAGCAGTAGACAAAAAAGACGAAACGAAACAATGATATTGTTTTAAATCAACACTGATCCAAGCACGGCAATTAAGAGGATAAAAGATAATTATTTACATTGTATTTAAAGTTGTGAAGAGAAAAGATGATTGGAGTTCAGAAAAAGTTCAATAAGCGATAAATGCGAATGAAGAAACTATAAGTATAGAACTTACGGTTTAATCAAGCCATTTTAAATTGAAAATAAGAAGACATTGCCATTAGTACTGCTAGTACTGCGACTAAATTCATAAAGTCTAACTGACACAGATAAAACTTCGTCAGAACAATTACTATGAAAATATCCATAGGAAAGATGAAGGAAAGAAGTCAAAAATAAAATTAAAAAAAACAAAAAAACCGACGACTAAAGAAGTGGAAAGCAGATAAATTAAAAGAAAGAAGAGAAATGAAGAGTAAGAGAAAATGACGAAAATGAAATGCAAAAGAAAGAAAGACGAATAAACAAGTAGAAAGAAGATAAAAGACTAGAGGAAGATAAATTAAAAGAAAAAGAAAGAAGATAAAATATTGCATGCCAAAAAAAAAGAGAGGAAGAAACAAGACGGAAGAAGAAAACAGGAAGATAAATTAAGAGAAAAAGAAAGAGTCGAAAAATGAAAGGCAAAAGAAAGTCGAAGAGACAAGTGGAAAGAAGACAAAAGAAAACAAGAAGAGGAAAAGAAGAAAGTCGAAGAGACAAGTGGAAAGAAGACAAAAGAAAACAAGAAGAGGAAAAGAAGAAAGTCGAAGAGACAAGTGGAAAGAAGACAAAAGAAAACAAGAAGAGGAAAAGAAGAAAGTCGAAGAGACAAGTGGAAAGAAGACAAAAGAAAACAAGAAGAGGAAAAGAAGAAAGTCGAAGAGACAAGTGGAAAGAAGACAAAAGAAAACAAGAAGAGGAAAAGAAGAAAGTCGAAGAGACAAGTGGAAAGAAGACAAAAAAACAAGATGAGGAAAAGAAGAGAGTCGAAGAGACAAGTGGAAAGAAGACAAAAGAAAACAAGAAGAGGAAAAGAAGAAAGTCGAAGTGACAAGTGGAAAGAAGACAAAAAAAAACAAGATGAGGAAAAGAAGAGAGTCGAAGAGACAAGTGGAAAGAAAACAAAAGAAAACAAGAAGAGGAAAAGAAGAAAGTCGAAGAGACAAGTGGAAAGAAGACAAAAGAAAACAAGAAGAGGAAAAGAAGAAAGTCGAAGAGACAAGTGGAAAGAAGACAAAAGAAAACAAGAAGAGGAAAAGAGGAAAGTCGAAGAGACAAGTGGAAAGAAGACAAAAGAAAACAAGAAGAGGAAAAGAAGAAAGTCGAAGAGACAAGTGGAAAGAAGACAAAAGAAAACAAGAAGAGGAAAAGAAGAAAGTCGAAGTGACAAGTGGAAAGAAGACAAAAAAAAAACAAGAAGAGGAAAAGAAGAAAGTCGAAGAGACAAGTGGAAAGAAGACAAAAGAAAACAAGAAGAGGAAAAGAAGAAAGTCGAAGAGACAAGTGGAAAGAAACAAAAGAAAACAAGAAGAGGAAAAGAAGAAAGTCGAAGAGACAAGTGGAAAGAAGACAAAAGAAAACAAGAAGAGGAAAAGAGGAAAGTCGAAGAGACAAGTGGAAAGAAGACAAAAGAAAACAAGAAGAGGAAAAGAAGAAAGTCGAAGAGACAAGTGGAAAGAAGACAAAAGAAAACAAGAAGAGGAAAAGAAGAAAGTCGAAGAGACAAGTGGAAAGAAACAAAAGAAAACAAGAAGAGGAAAAGAAGAAAGTCGAAGAGACAAGTGGAAAGAAGACAAAAGAAAACAAGAAGAGGAAAAGAGGAAAGTCGAAGAGACAAGTGGAAAGAAGACAAAAGAAAACAAGAAGAGGAAAAGAAGAAAGTCGAAGAGACAAGTGGAAAGAAGACAAAAGAAAACAAGAAGAGGAAAAGAAGAAAGTCGAAGTGACAAGTGGAAAGAAGACAAAAAAAAACAAGATGAGGAAAAGAAGAGAGTCGAAGAGACAAGTGGAAAGAAGACAAAAGAAAACAAGAAGAGGAAAAGAAGAAAGTCGAAGTGACAAGTGGAAAGAAGACAAAAAAAAACAAGATGAGGAAAAGAAGAGAGTCGAAGAGACAAGTGGAAAGAAAACAAAAGAAAACAAGAAGAGGAAAAGAAGAAAGTCGAAGAGACAAGTGGAAAGAAGACAAAAGAAAACAAGAAGAGGAAAAGAAGAAAGTCGAAGAGACAAGTGGAAAGAAACAAAAGAAAACAAGAAGAGGAAAAGAAGAAAGTCGAAGAGACAAGTGGAAAGAAGACAAAAGAAAACAAGAAGAGGAAAAGAGGAAAGTCGAAGAGACAAGTGGAAAGAAGACAAAAGAAAACAAGAAGAGGAAAAGAAGAAAGTCGAAGAGACAAGTGGAAAGAAGACAAAAGAAAACAAGAAGAGGAAAAGAAGAAAGTCGAAGTGACAAGTGGAAAGAAGACAAAAAAAAACAAGATGAGGAAAAGAAGAGAGTCGAAGAGACAAGTGGAAAGAAGACAAAAGAAAACAAGAAGAGGAAAAGAAGAAAGTCGAAGTGACAAGTGGAAAGAAGACAAAAAAAAAACAAGATGAGGAAAAGAAGAGAGTCGAAGAGACAAGTGGAAAGAAAACAAAAGAAAACAAGAAGAGGAAAAGAAGAAAGTCGAAGAGACAAGTGGAAAGAAGACAAAAGAAAACAAGAAGAGGAAAAGAAGAAAGTCGAAGAGACAAGTGGAAAGAAGACAAAAGAAAACAAGAAGAGGAAAAGAGGAAAGTCGAAGAGACAAGTGGAAAGAAGACAAAAGAAAACAAGAAGAGGAAAAGAAGAAAGTCGAAGAGACAAGTGGAAAGAAGACAAAAGAAAACAAGAAGAGGAAAAGAAGAAAGTCGAAGTGACAAGTGGAAAGAAGACAAAAAAAAACAAGATGAGGAAAAGAAGAGAGTCGAAGAGACAAGTGGAAAGAAGACAAAAGAAAACAAGAAGAGGAAAAGAAGAAAGTCGAAGTGACAAGTGGAAAGAAGACAAAAAAAAAACAAGATGAGGAAAAGAAGAGAGTCGAAGAGACAAGTGGAAAGAAAACAAAAGAAAACAAGAAGAGGAAAAGAAGAAAGTCGAAGAGACAAGTGGAAAGAAGACAAAAGAAAACAAGAAGAGGAAAAGAAGAAAGTCGAAGAGACAAGTGGAAAGAAGACAAAAGAAAACAAGAAGAGGAAAAGAGGAAAGTCGAAGAGACAAGTGGAAAGAAGACAAAAGAAAACAAGAAGAGGAAAAGAAGAAAGTCGAAGAGACAAGTGGAAAGAAGACAAAAGAAAACAAGAAGAGGAAAAGAAGAAAGTCGAAGTGACAAGTGGAAAGAAGACAAAAAAAAACAAGATGAGGAAAAGAAGAGAGTCGAAGAGACAAGTGGAAAGAAGACAAAAGAAAACAAGAAGAGGAAAAGAAGAAAGTCGAAGTGACAAGTGGAAAGAAGACAAAAAAAAAAACAAGATGAGGAAAAGAAGAGAGTCGAAGAGACAAGTGGAAAGAAAACAAAAGAAAACAAGAAGAGGAAAAGAAGAAAGTCGAAGTGACAAGTGGAAAGAAGACAAAAAAAAACAAGATGAGGAAAAGAAGAGAGTCGAAGAGACAAGTGGAAAGAAAACAAAAGAAAACAAGAAGAGGAAAAGAAGAAAGTCGAAGAGACAAGTGGAAAGAAGACCAAAGAAAACAAGAAGAGGAAAAGAAGAAAGTCGTAAAATGAAATACAAAAGAAAGATGTAAAAACAAGTGGAAAAATAATAAAAGAATAGATGAAGAAATATGAAGAGAAAAAGAAAGAAGTCGAAGAAACAAGTGGAAAGAGTATAAAAGAAAAGGTAAAGTGATATTAAGAGAAAAATGACAGAAGTCGGAAAAAAGAAAGTGAAAAAAAAGACAAAGAAAATAGTGGAAAACAGATAAAAGAACAGAGGAAGCAAAACTAAAAGAAAAACAATAAAGTCGAAAGCTGAAATACCAAAGAAAGGCGAAGAAACAAGAGGAAAGATGATAAAAGAACGAGGAAGAGATATTTAGAGATAAGGACAAGAGTCGAAAAAAAAAGAGTGTCAAAAGAAAGACGAGCAAACGTGGAAAGAAGAAAAAAGAAAAGATGAAGAGAAATTAAGAGAAAAAGAAAAGAAGTCGACAAATAAAATGCAAAAGAAAGACGAAGAAAAAAGAGGAAAGAGGATAAAAGTAAAGAGGAAGAGAAATTAAGAGAAAATGAAAAGAAGTCGACAAATAAAATGCAAAAGAAAGACGAAGAAAAAAGAGGAAAGAAGAGACAAGAATAAAGAATGTAAAAGAAAAGAGAAAGAGAAATTAAGAGAAAAAGGATGAAATCAGAAACTAAAATGCAGAAGAAAGACAAAAAAGAAAAAAAAAAGGACAAAATATAAGTTAACCGAAAAAAAGAGTCAATCGTAAAAATAATATCTGAAAATCGAAAAAAAAAATACTAAGCGAATGAAATTAATCAAGAACAAGTGAAAAAGAAATTATCCGTTGGCAAAATGAATGCATAAAAATGATTGTGGGAATCTTTTATAAAATGCGACATCTAAAAAATCAAGAAAGAATTGAAAAAAATGAAAATAAAGCCTAAAACAGAAAAATAAAATAACTGAAAAAGAAAAGGAAAAAAAATTTATAAAAAGGTCGGAGGTGAACAGGAATGAGAAATGAATATTTGAAGAGGAGTGAAAACCGAAATAACGCTGGCGCGAGATTGGTTAGATCGGAGTTGTGGCCGTTTCTTGACACAATGATAGATATCATTTAAATGTCAACCATTATTAATTTTTGATTGGTTGACAATGGTTCATTTGATAAAAAACAAAACAATTAATACCATATTAACATGAGCTGTGTATGTAAGAACAAACAAATCATTATGGCGCCGAGAAATCTGGAAAATATTATATGGTTTATTGCCATTGCCTGCTGACTAAATCTCTTTGAATTCGTTGGATAAAGTAAAATAAGTTTCTTGATGGCAAAATGGATGCTATTTTGAATTTCGTCAAGACCTTGTTTTATTTCCATCTGAGCTGATGGCCAACTTTCAATGACTCAGCCTGTATCTTTTGTTTCTCTAAAGTATTTGCCATCCGTTTTTACCATTGTTCTGCCTTATTATGCAATGTTGATAAGGAACACACTTGTTACTTCCTCTTACATTTGACTTCAATATGTCCGCTGGGTGTTACATTCTCCAGGACATCATAACGTTTTCCAGACATTAGCTGTCTCTTTCCTAATAAATACTTGAGAATGCCTTATTTAATATAACTTCATTGGGCACCTCGACGTGGTGTAATGGTTAGCAAGCTTGGCTCGCCATGGAAATTACGACTGAGTAGAGAGTTCGTTCCTCACTGGCTGCTCCATACTTTCGGCCTTGTGTCACATCTGAGCTACGCTTAGAAAACCATCACGTTGGACACTTCGGTGTAATGGTTAGCAAGCTTGGCTCCCTAAATCAATTACGATTGAGTAGTGAGTTCGATCCTCACTGGGTAGCTCTCACTTCCGGTCTTGTGCTACATCTAAGCTACTCTTAGAAAATCTTTTCGGCACCTCGTGACGGTGTAATCGTTAGTAAGCTTGTCTCGCGAAAACAATTACGACTGGGAAGTGAGTTCGATCCTCACTAGGTGCCCCCTACTTTCGGCTTTTTGCCACATCTAAGCTACGCTTGAAAAATCACTTTAATATAATTTCAAGATGTTTAGGTTATTTACAGGCAGACTACTGACCACATCTCTGTCAAAATTTTTCGGTCCGTGTGATCTCTTGCTTTCTTCAAGATTCTTCTGTTCCCGGATAACATTCAGGGAATATCAAACTTAACACTTTATTTAATACACAGGGGTATATTGTTCTCCTTCTGTCCATGTCTAGGGATATCTGCTTTTGGTTAATTATACTTTAATATTGCTGATTTATTAGTAATTCTGTTTCAACCTATCTGTATTACCCGGCAGTAAACTTATCATTACTATGTCATCACATTCACTAACAGTTTAAATAACTAGGTTATTGTTATATAGGAATAAAGTGTCGCTGCCGACTCTTGAGTTTGAACATAGATCGCCAGTGAGAAAACACAGGCGATCCCATTATTGAATTAATTAGACCATGTGACTATAGAGGAAACGCATAAGTAGGAGTGGTGTGACGTCCAACTGATCTGCATTTCTAGTCTATCCTCTATTACTATACGAACCACTATTCTCTATTCTCTTTTTGCACTATTCTCTATTCGGATCTATTCGATGGTTGCTATTCGAGCGAGTATTATCGAGCAAGTACTATTAGTGCGAGTGTTATTCGAAGGCGTCTGACACCAGTATTGTTCAACGGCGTTACTATAGTTGTATTTGCGATTACAAAGTCTCTACTACAACGAATATTACGAAAATGACAACGAGTATTCGTTGACATCACAAAAGTTATTAAACAATAGAGATTAAAATTTACAAAGAAATAGCGGAAGAAGGTCAAAGATTAAAATGGCCTAAATGCTGTGTTTGTTACTACAAAAAATGAATAATGATTATATAAATAGTAAAAATGAATCAAAGTTGCCAAGATTTCATCTAACCAAAATATAGGATAATATTTTTTTAATCGTTTCATTCACAAGTAATGCCACTAAGACGCAAGGGGTTACTGAGAGTGTCAGAAAATGTGAAGAAGTTGATGATGACAAAAGACAATAAAAGATCGAGTTTCCCGATGACATAAGATTACGTCTGACGTTGCATTTAATTTTGGAAGATTGTACGTGGCAGGGTAGCAAGAAACCGAATTTAGATAGAATTAAACACGTGAGAAGTACGGGAGAAGAAACTATTAGCATAGAACTTACGGTTGCCTTTATCTATTTCAATAATAACTGAGAACTAATATCTGTCTATATCTCTGAGTATCTCTATTATCATTATTTGCATTATTTAAATATTCGGACTGTTATCCTCATCGTCATTGCCATATTCACAACGTTTCAGCTGTTGTACGCTATGGCCTCATATTTCTCTGCCTATATTTCTGTCTATGTCTCTGGGATGATGTATTATGATTACTTGCATTATTTACATTATTCGGACTTTTATCATCATCTTCATTGCTATATTCACAACGTTTCGGCCGTTATACGCTCCGGCCTTCATGTCATATTTCTCTGTCTATATATCTGTCTATCTCTCTGGGATGAGGTATTATGATTACTTGCATTATTTACATTATTCGGACTTTTATCCTCATCTTCATTGCTATATTCACAACCTTTCGGCAGTTATACTCTCCGGCCTTCATGTCATATTTCTCTGTGTATACCTCTGTCTATATATCTGTCTATCTCTCTGGGATGTGGCATTATGATTACTAGCATTATTTACATTATTCAGACTTTTATCCTCATCTTCATTGCTATATTCACAACGTTTCGGCCGTTATACGCTCCGGCCTTCATGTCATATTTCTCTGTGTATATCTCTGTCTATATATCTGTCTATCTCTCTGGGATGAGGTATTATGATTACTTGCATTATTTACATTATTCGGACTTTTATCCTCATCTTCATTGCCATATTCGCAACGAGGATCATCAGATATTTCACGAGAATTATTACATTATTACTAGATGTTTATATAACTCGTGATATTAAGGATATGATTCATAAAGCAAACATTCCATGACTCATTCATCGTAACGATAGCCTACAGAGTGTCACAAACAAATGCTAAATTTAGTGACTAGACATTAGGAGTAAATACCAAATTTTCCGACCAGAAGAATTTGGAATAATCAGACACAATATTGATGACACGAAAATAAATGACCATCGCTGTGGTAACCGCGCATGGACACACGACTGTGTAATTGAACCAAATTTAACCAAAGGCATTAATATACTACTTAACAAATCTTTGGAAATATAGCTGCTTTACTAGAGGTTAGATTGTTTGTTTGTTTGGTTGGTTTGTTTTGTTTTACGGCATATCAACCTCAATGTGTTATTTAATGCCGACAAATTTTTTATTGCTGGTAATATTGTGTTTTGCCAAAAATCTATTTTTGGTAATATTTTTCCTTCAAAAATGTATTGCTGGTAATATTTTTTTTTTCAAAAATGTATTGATTGTAATAGTTTTTTTCCTTCAAAAATGTATTGCTGGTAATGATTTTTACAAAGTACTTCTGGTATTAAAACCTATTTTACGCTTTCATAGTGTTTTTACCTCAGTTTGGGGGTTAACTATTAGCCCATAGCTGGGACCCTAACAGGTGCTACCACCCCGGATCAGGGCGGACCTGGGAACATCAGCAATTAAGAGGTGGTTCCACCTCTCTAAAGCCTTCTGATCAGAGGCCTTGCTGCTGGACGTCATTTATCGCCTTGCCCAGGGCGGGCATGTAGTTTATCGTCATACCCAGGACGAACTAGCGGTTATGAGTTCAATTCCTAGGTTGGACAGTATAAAAAAGTCATATACTCTAGCAAAGTGGAAACAATGGTCAAGTAACACGAAGCAGAATAGACTAAAATTTATTAACTGTAAGGATTGGCAGAGTCATGAGAAATATCTCCCCACCCCATGAATAGAATAAATGATTCATTTCTATATTCCAAGAAGACTACTGAATATGATATATCTGAAAAAAGCTTGAGAGAATAAAACGTTTTTGTGTATGAAGGTCTGAATAGAAAAGAATACAATAAAACTAAAATAAAATTGTTAAAATCAAGATCCGATAGATTAAAGATTTGACAAAGAATTGAGACTGGCCAAAAAACTGGTGCAGCAAGGATACTGAGGAAGGTCCTGGAAGTTTTCTCTGGCGCAATCTCTATTTCATGTTAAAAAAATAACTGCATGGAATAAAAATGAGTTGGGTTGCTGAAAACATCTCAACTTAAGGGACTTCTTCTTCTTCTTATAATAATAATAATAATAATAATAATAATAATAATAATAACTACCCATCCCCGTTTACGAAGATAACAAAAACAAATAAAAAATAAAAGCCTCCTTATTGATATAGCAGTCTCTGCAGACTGTAATGTATCTTTGAAGATCTTCAAAAAACAATTAAAGTGTAAGGACTTTGAAATCGGAATCTCAAAAATGAGGTACATGAGAAGATTAACAATGTCTGTTGTAGTTGGAGCCCTCGGATGGATTGGAAAAGATTCCAATAGACTAATTGAAAGGATTTCTGGTAGCCCAATGCCTTAAAGAAATACAAAAATTGTCCTCACATGTGCAGCCCACACTTTACGAAGGGCTTTGTCTATGTAAAATATGTGTTTGTTCTTTTTTCTTTTGTGTTTAATTGCCTAGTGGAAAATGTCATGATGCCATTTCTGACCTTAGGTTTCTGGGTGGAACCCAGAAAGAAGTGAGTACACACCAGGAATAAAAAGAAATAAAATATTAATAATAATAATAATAATAATAATAATAATAATAATAATAATAATGTCCTGGCGTGTGTGCTTGCTGGTGCTAGAGTTCTTCATATGAGCATATTCCAAAACCAGGGTTTTAAATAGCGATTAGTCAAATTAGTAAAAAAATGCAAGTATAATGAAATAACAATTATCATCAAGAATACAGAATATATGGCATGTTTTTGAAAGCAACGAGTTGGAGATGTCATATTTAACTATTAGAGTAGAATTTAGTAACTGACGGAAGAAATTTTAATATGGAAGGCACATTGCAATCATCAAAGTTGCTTTCCCGAAACTCAACAAAACATTAAGAAATAAGAAAAGACTGTTGAAATTCTATTGATTATCAGTCCTCGTATAGACTAGGGAATACTGGAAAATTTCCTCAAAGATCAACAGAACACTTGTGGTTACAAAGACATGGTCCCCACAGAAAAATGCTGAGAATACCATAGACGGGGCATGTGGGCAATGGGGAAGCTCTATGCAAAATGAGAACAAAAATGACATTTGCTTTTAGAACCTGAAACAGACATAACATTTCTGGGTTAGATAATCAGGAGAGACGTATTGGTGAATTTAATACTAGCACAAATTATTGAAGAGAAACGTGGCTGAGGTGAGCTATCTATCTAACGAACTTGTCTAGCTCAATGGCAGGGCAGTGAACTGGGTGGCTGATAGTATGGTGACAAACGTTGCTCAAAGTTTCAAAGAATGAGAAGAACTTCAAGAGAACTGATAATTACAATCAGAAATAAACAGATGGGATAGATAATGAGAAAAGAAGGCATGGAGAATCGAACACACACAGAGTATATTAAAGATAAAAGAATCAAGAGAAGACAAGGAGTAGCCTACTTAACGTGTCTCTGTGAATGGATGACAAAACAAGGATAAAGTCGGATGGTCAGGAGATCTAAGTAGGAGGCTATTTCAAAAGCTGGATTTTGAATACCGATTGTCTGGAAAAGTAGGCTCTTCCAACTTGGGAAATACGAAATATTTCTGCCTCAGTTTTTTCGAATTTAGCCTTGTGCCAAGCATTTTTTAAACCGAAGAAATGTCGTTAAGAAAAGGAACTGTAAATGTAGTTTTGAATGCTCCTTATCAAAATATCTTTATCTTATGCTGGATTCGGCTTCCTCAGGTCGGAATGAAAGACAGAACTGTAAGTTAGGAAAATGTGTTGGAATTTTCTAAGATAAGAGGAGCAATAAATTAAATTACCTTATCAGATTCGACCACAAGAAATCAGAAATTGTTATATATACACACACACACACACACACACACACATATATATATATATATATATATATATAACAGTTGGTGAAACAAACGAACAACTTGCCAAAAGGCCGAAATGCCTTCAAACAAAATAAGAACTCGAACAGGGTCAGCAACAGGAAAAAAAAATACCTAAAGGCAAATACCTACCTCTCAGTAAAGTGCTCAATGTCAAGATTACGTCGACAGAAAAAAAAAAAAAACGTTTGACGGGGTTAATTGCCATGAAATGATGTCTCTTGGCGTAACCCGAGTTTCACGCTCACGTGATCTTCAGGGGCCTTGAACTCCGGTATATATATATATATATATATATATATATATATATATATATATATATATATATATATATATATATACACACAAAATGTATGTTAAATAGGGCGCTAAATTAGTGTGCCAAATACGGATATTTAAAAAAAAATTGCCCAGATGAACCGTTCAGAAAATTGAACTTGCAGAGCAAGTTAATAAAATTTATGAAGATGAAAATATATTACCCTTCTGTACAACTCTCCCATAAGGCGGCTAAGCAAATTGCCTAACTACCTAATGAAACATCCCGGTTGAATATATATATATATATATATATATATATATATATATATATATATATATATATATATATATATATATATATATATATATATATATATATATAATTAGTTGTGTGTTAGTTCTATCACTCTACGCCTCTACTCCTGTTCAATAGACATGCAATGAGTACTAATCAGCCGGTAGGTGGAGCTATCTACTCCTATTACCAAAACATTTATTACTGTACAAAATTTCTATCTTTTCAAAACATTTTCAATTGTACAAAATTTATAGCTTTTATAAAAGATTTTAGTTTTGAGGGAATATCTTTTATTGATATCTTTTACTGTAAAAAAAACCCCAATAAACAGAGTCAATTTCGAGAGAGCGAAACAAATTCTTCTTGCTTGTCAGATGACCTAGCAATAATTCTTCATCGCCCTAAATGAATAAATGCTTCCAGTCTCGAAGTATCTTTCCATTCATAAGACTTCCTTCAGTTCGCTGGGGTCAACTGAAGAATTAACCAATGACAAAAGAATTGGCATTACTGAATTTCTGCTTTTCTGCTAGCTTATAGATCACTGCCGAACTCTTGACATCCTGGAAATGGATGAGCAAGGTCAAACCGTCATATCATTTTCAAAAAAAATTCTGTAAAATAAAATATATCTTATTACTTTAAACGTTATTTTTCGTGGATACATGTGTTTGGGCTTATATCCCAGTGTTTTTTTTAAATAGCTTTAAACAATGATTTTAACGCCAACCATCCTAGATTGAGAAGTTCTACTACAGAAAATCGATTTAATAATATACAGGGTGATTGAAAAGTAATTTCAATTTTAATGTATGATAGATTCTCGCGTATAACTATGAGTTTACAAGGCGGGAGAGTCCATAATACATAAAACAGGGAATTACTTTTTAGTCAACCTGTATATATATATATATATATATATATATATATATATATATATATATATATATATATATATATATATATATTTCTAAAGAAATAATGACTGTTTTAATTCTTTAATCTAGCACATTTTATTATGCAGGATCAAATCTTTTTTTTAAAATATATTTTCAACATGATCCAGAAAATAAGGTAGTTATCGACAGACATACAGAATGTTGCCTTAAAAAAAATCCAGCACCATTCTTTAGCTTTGCTTTCAGAATATGTTCTTTTCTCAATGGATGAGCTATTGAATATTATATATATATATATATATATATATATATATATATATATATATATATATATATATATTCAACCGTGATGTTTCATCAGGTAGTTAAGAAATTTGTCTAGCTACCTGGTGAGAGAGCTTTACAGAAGGGTAATATATTTTCATCTTTATAAATTTTATTAAATTGCTCGGCAAGTTCAATTTTCTGATGAAGAAGAGGTGAGGGTAAAGGATATCAAAATTTTTTGCCCATTAGATAAGTAAACATTTAATCATGCTTAATTAATCTTAATTTTAATTTACAAGACGAATTTTAAAATTTAATCCCAATTACATCATAAATATATAAGCAAATATGGGTAAATTTTCCAATAAAAATACTGTTTCGTTTCAGAAATAGCGAGACACCAAATAAAAGATTAAAAAAAAGATTACAACTCTGAAACAACACAGTAGTCATATTTGATTCACCTCTCACAAAATGGAGTTTGTGAAACCGTGCTTGAAGTTTGTTTGTGTTTTTTTTCAAATAATGAACTGCACGAGGTTCTAATGGATGAAACGATGTTGATATCGAATTTACCTGCACATTCGCAAGGTGTGTTAAGAGCAGTTAAATTAAATACTGAAGCTTCACAAATTGTATATGGACAAGTAACAAGGCAAAATCACATTATTTTACCTTCAAATAAGACCTTCATTTAATTCAAAGTGAAATTATACTGGACAATTTATCTATATTATGATGTAATATGTTATACAGTGCATAATCTAATTTTCAATAAACAATGCAAATTTAAACATTTTATCTTATAATTTGTGCCCAAAAGTATTATGATGTTATACACACTTTTATCTACTTTTTTGTTTTTATTAATTATAGTCAAATAAAAAATGAGCTAATAAATCTTATTCATTGAGTAGCCATTTTTTTTTTGGTAATTTTTTACAATTTTTTACACAGTTTTTACAATAAAAAATTGCTTGTGGTAATTAATAATTAGAATTCTAGTTTGTATATATTTTTTCCATTCAATGTATATAATACAAAAGGTATCAAATTTATTTTGATTTATTCTTGAAATAGTAAATTTTTAAAGTTTTTGGAAATACAATGGTTGGCTTTGATTTCTTCATCTTTTACGTGCTATACTCTTATCTATCTAATGATTAATCTATTTAACTTTTGACCTTTTAACCTCACCTGTTAAGTAACATATTTCCTTCGTCTTCTCTTGCTCTCAGTATACCTTAAGATTGTTATATTCCCCGGACCCTCTTTTCTTATTATATGTCCCAGAAATTTCAAATGCCTCTTTCTGGTTTTACGTTTTTTCTTTTTATTCTCCTTAAATCTTCTACGTTGTTCCCATGCTATTCTTAGCATAGTCCATGAATAAAATTTTAAAATGCGCGGTTTTTGGTCAAAGTTGACAGTAAGTGCTACAAATATGTAAAATCATTACTGCCTGGGAACAGTTTTTCCTAAGTGCTAACACAAAGTGTTGTGTATGAAAGAGACTAGCCATTTGTCTGAAGTAATCAAGGGATGGGTCAAATTACATGTGGGCTCATGCCTTTTCCCATGGTCTTATAACTGACCATGAACAGCGTCAGGCAAAATTCAATTGTTCTTTGCTCTTTGCAAAATTGATGGCAGTAATAGTTTTTCCAACTTGATCCTTTAGAATTTGGTAATGGAATGCGTAGAAGTTCATGAGGAGTTGGGGATGGGAAGAAGATAAAAATTATGGGATAAAAAATTAGGCGGGATCATTGTTGAAAAAAGATAGGAGAGAAAATGCAAAGGAAAACATCCAAAATGAAGAATTAAACGAAAGAGAAAGAAAATAAATAAAAAGAAAGGAAGAAAGAAAGAAAGTAAGAAGGAAAGAAAGTAAATAAGTAGGTAGAAGGATATATGAACAAAATATCATTAAGAAAGATAGAAAATGAAGGAAATAAAATCAGAAAGACAAAAGAAGAAGAAAAGAGAAAGAACGAATTAAAAAGAAAGAAAGAATGAAAGTACGGAGACGGAGAAAAATTAAGGTAGAAACGAATAAAGAAAAAATACATAACGAAAACGGAATGATAAAAAAAATGAAAGTAAAGAAAAAAGAAACTGTAAAAATATGAGAAAAAGAAGGAAAGCAAGGAAACAAGTTCAAGAAAGAGGGAAAAAAACAAAGGAAAAATTGAATGACAGGCTAGAAAACTGAACAAAATTGGCAGTAAGAAAGAAAATAACAATGTAACAACATAAGTAAAGGAAAAAGAAAGAAAGAAAGAAAAAATTCAAGTAGATGAAAAAATAACGCTAGAATACATAAAGAAAGAAAGAGAGAAAGAAATGGCACGAGTAAAGCACTAAAATAAATAAAAAAAGAGAGAAAGAAAGAAAGAAGGAAGGAAAGAAAGAAAGAAGGAAGGAAAGAAAGAGAATTCCAAGAAAATGAAAAATGAAATAAGAAAAGAAAGATAATTGATTAGAAAAAAAAAGGAAAACAAAATAAGGAATCGAAACGAATGAAGAAAATAAAGGAAAGTAAAGGAAAAAGAAGACAAGAAAAGTAAAGAAGAGAAAAATATAAGGAGACGTCAGCGAAGAAAGAAGAATGGAACGCAAAAAGCAAAGAAAGAAAGAAAATTAATGAGAAAAGCAATAAAAGAAAGAAAGAAAGGGAACGTGAAAAGGAAAGAAAGAAAAAAAGAAAGGTAATGAGAAAATTAATAAAGGAAAGTAAAAAGGGAACGCGAAAAGCAAAGAAAGAAAGAAAAGTGATGAGAAAAGCAATAAATGAAAGAAAGAAAGTGAACGCGAAAAGGAAAGAAAGAAAAAAAGAAAGAAAGGTAAAGAGATAAGCAATAAAGGAAAGAAAGAAAAGGAACGTGAAAAGGAAAGAAAGAAAAAAGAAAGGTAATGAGAAAAGCAATAAAGGAAAGAAAGGGAACGCAAAAAGCAAAGACAGAAAGAAAGAAAGAAAGGTAATGAGAAAAGCAATAAAAGAAAGAAAGGGAACTCGAAAAGGAAAGAAAGAAAGAAAGAAAGGTAATGAGAAAAGCAATAAAAGAAAGAAAGGGAACTCGAAAAGGAAAGAAAGAAAGAAAGAAAGAAAGAAAGGTAATGAGAAAAGCAATAAAAGAAAGAAAGGGTACGCGAAAAGCAAAGAAAAAAAAGAAATAACGACAAGAAAGGAAAATAAAAAAAGAAAAAGAAAGAAAAGGCGGGAAAGTAAGTAAATAACATAAGAAAATTTTCGCAAGAAAAAAGCAAATGGAATAAAAGAAAAAAGCCAGAGAAATATATAAAATTTAGAAAGAAAGAGAGAAAGAAAGAAAGGGTGAAGGAAAGAAAAAAAAGTAATCGAAATGAATAAAGAAAATAAACGAAAGAAAGAAGAATAGAAAAAAAAACAAGAAAGAAAGCGAAAAGGAATCAGATAACAGACAAAAAATAAAAAAGTAATAGAAAACAAGATGGCGGTGAAAATGTGAACTTTTAGGTTATGTAGAATAAAGAAAAAAGCGAGGGAAAATTGCGGTGGTGTAGAAGGCAGAAATTAATCAGGCTTGTCAAGGGAGTATTTTGAATGCAAATGAAGAAGCCCCGGGCCAATGGCGACAGAGTGACAGATGCATACACGTGAAAAAGGACGTCCAGCAGCGAGGCGCAAACTTTCTGTCATCGATTGGCCGCGTGCGAGTGGCGGGCAAGCAAGCCATCGGCAGATCCGTGTCAACACGGTGACGAATGTCCGTGGGAGATCTTGTCATGGAAATGATATCTCGCTCGGGGACCCCCAAACCGATTTTGATGGTGAAGGATGATGGGATACGAAGTAGTGGGGCAAGAAATGTTCGAGGAGAGACAACTAAGAAAAATGTGAAAAAGAGAGAGACAAAGATACACAGAGAAAATGAAAACGCGCGGTTTTCTGACAAAAAGACATAGAGATGGGCCATGCATTTCAAAACCAGTTGTTCATTTCATAGAGAAAATCTTCCTATACGATACTTTCTCTCCTGTAGAAAGGAGACAAAACCCAGGACATTCTGTATCAGAGTAGAATTGCGACAGAAATTATGAAAGAAGGAACAATATTCGAAAAATAAACACACATTGATGGTTGGACTTTTAAATAAAGATATAATGTAAAGAGAGATTTCTGAAAATATATCCACACTTTGTTAAAACATCTTCAACACGAATATTTTGAGCGCTGACATGTCGAAGCTATGAATAGAAAATTGGTGATTCTCCAGAAAACTAAACATTTAATGGAAACAGGTTTTAATCATATAACCGTACGAAAGAAAAAAATGAAAACAAGTTGCGTATTTTAAAAAAAGGGAACGATACGTAATTGACAACATTTAGCTATTTCTGTCTATATTTCTGAGATGAGGTATTATGTACACTATTTACATTATTCGGAATATTGTCCTCATCTTTGTCACCATATTTATGACAACGTTTCGGCCCTTCAGTATCTATCTATATTTCTGAGATGAGGTATTATGTACACTCTTTACATTATTCGGACTATTCTCCTCATCTTTTTCACCATATTTATCACAACGTTTCGGCCGTTGTACGCTCCAGTCTTCTTCAGGTGGTTGGAATGTCGAACTGAACCCTTTATTTCGCTCACTGGGGTAGACTGTTCTAGTTCCACATGCCATGTTTAATGGATGTCAGTTATCAATTATCTCCTGTTAATTTCCCTATGAAAGTTCTCCACTGTCTTAACCAGGTATTGGTCCTGTCACTGGATCTAACTAACGCCTTTATCCACTGTGGCATGTGTCCTTGAAGAGGGGAATTAACAGGTATGCCTTCAAGAACATCAGAAAGCTGTAATACGAGAGGAAGTGGAAAAATCAGGCATGGCTGACTACATATGGAGAGAAAAAGATATCACCACCGTCAATGGGATCAGGTTGAGGTCATAGACAAAGAACACCATTGGAAAATTCGTAAACTTAAGGAATCAGCACATATGCTAGGCCACAAAAATTCTAGTTCCACGTGCCATGTGCAATGGATATCAGTTATCTCCTGTTAATTCCCCTCTGAAAGTTCTCCACTGCCATAACCGGGTATCGAACTCACACTCTTTGGGTCCTGTCACTGGATCTAACTAACGCCTTTATCCACTGTTCCATGTGACCTTGAGGCACAGTGGATAAAGACGTTAGTTAGATCCAGTGACAGGACCCAAAGAGTGTGAGTTCGATACCCGGTTATGGCAGTGGAGAACTTGGAGAGGGGAATTAACAAGACATAACTGACAACTGACATCCTTTAAAAACATGACACGTGGAACTAGAACAGTTTACCCCAGTGAGCGAAATAAAGTTTCAGTTCAACATTCCAACCACCTGAAGAAGGCCGGAGCGTACAACTATCGAAACGTTGTGATAAATATGGCGACAAAGATGAGGACAATAGTCCAAATAATGTAAATAGAGTAGATAATAACTGATCTCTGAAATATAGACCAAAAAATACATTATTAACAGCTATATATATATATATAAATCTGAAAATAATTATTACCAGCAAAACATTTTTGAAAACAATATAACCAGCAATAAAATCCCTCTTAAATAATCCATTGAGGTTTGATATACCGTAAAACAATACAAACCAAACCCAACCAGACCTTTCATGATTCAAGTCTGCTTTAATAACTGATAATTCTGATTCATGTGGTCATTATTTACCAGGATTCAGGAGTTCACATGGTTTTCTAGTTTACGGCGTTTCCATTGTGCATCCATCTTTGTTTGCGGCGAATAAAGATGGAAGAACCAATCAAAGACAGAACTATGTCTGCAGGCATAATTCCTGAAGAGAAAAGAGGCGATAAACGGTAACAACTTGGTGTAATAATTCTTAACTCAATTGCTACATGCAAGGTTTCAAGTATTATCATCTTGTTCTATGTGCCGTCTCCCTTCAGTATATAGGCGATCATGGCTCTCTACAATTTCCTATCTTTTATGGCTCTTAGAAGTTTTTTCTCACTTTGCTAAGGAACCCGGTCCTCGTCCCGCAATTCGTTTACACAAGCGAAGTTAGTTAAGTGGTTCGCTGCCTTGCCTTTATCCTCTATATGCTTTGTGTTCTTTAAATTATCCAAGTTCTCATCCCTTCATTATTTCTAATGAATTTCAGCTGTCTTTTCGTTATACCACCCGACTTTTTCTCAGCTGTCTCTCGATCTAGTTAACCTTTGAACTGAACTGTTTATTTAATCTAAAGGAAGGAAGATTGTTCGCGTTCCTCTCGTCATATCTATGAAAACGTCTTGTTCTTTTTAACATGGCTCATATATTGATAATGATCTGTTATGTACCACGTCATATCCTTCTCTAGAACCATATCTCTGCTGCCTCTCGTTTCCTTTTTATCCGTGGGGAGATTGTCCAAAATTCACTGCCATATAAGAGAATGGATATCACATGGCAACCTAGCTATCATTTCTGTTTATTTCTAACACCATTTTCAGTTTCTCAGCACTTTGATAGGGTCTCCAGTTGTCTTAGGAGAGCGTGGCTGTAAAGGTGGAATATATGCATCAGTTAAGTGGCCGGCTGCCTTCCTTTATCTTTCAATACGCCTCGTGATTTTTAAGTTTTCCAAGATACTCCTTCTTCATTATGTCCAAGGCATTTCAGCTGTATTTTTACAGATTCTGATTATTAATGGGCTTTCGGTTGCCATTTTCTTTAAGACTTCTTTGTTGTCTACTTGTGCCATTCATGGAATATTCAGTATCCTTCTGTAGAACCACATATCTGCTGTCTCCAGTTTTATACACATCCGTGGGGAGATTGTTTATCGTTCACTATCATATAAGAGGATAGATATCACATAGCAATCCAGCGTCCACTGCCATATAAAAGGGTGGATATCACATAGCAATCCAGCGTCCACTGCCATATAAAAGGGTGGATATCACATAGCAATCCAGTGTTCACTGTCATATAAAAGGGTGGATATCACATATCAATCCAGCATTCACTATCATATAAAAGGGTGGATATCACATAGCAATCCAGCGTTCACTGGCACAAAAAGGGTGGATATCACATAGCAATCCAGCGTTCACTGTCATATGAAAGGGTGGATATCACATAGCAATCCAGCGTCCACTGCCATATAAAAGGGTGGATATCACATAGAAATCCAGCGTTCACTGGCACAAAAAGGGTGGATATCACATAGCAATCCAGCGTCCACTGCTATATAAAAGGGGGGATATCACATAGCAATCCAGCGTCCACTGCCATATAAAAGGGTGGATATCACATAGCAATCCAGCGTTCACTGTCATATAAAAGGGTGGATATCACATAGCAATCCAGCGTCCACTTTCATATAAAAGGGTGGATATCACATAGCAATCCAGCGTTCTCTGTCATATAAAAGGGTGGATATTACATAGCAATCCAGCGTTCACTGGCACAAAAAGGGTGGATATCACATAGCAATCCAGCGTCCACTGTCATATAAAAGGGTGGATATCGCATAGCAATCCAGCGTTCACTGTCATATGAAAGGGTGGATATCACATAGCAATCCAGCGTCCACTGCCATATAAAAGGGTGGATATCACATAGAAATCCAGCGTTCACTTGCACAAAAAGGGTGGATATCACATAGCAATCCAGCGTCCACTGCCATATAAAAGGGGGGATATCACATAGCAATCCAGCGTCCACTGCCATATAAAAGGGGGGATATCACATAGCAATCCAGCGTCCACTTTCATATAAAAGGGGGGATATCACATAGCAATCCAGCGTCCACTTTCATATAAAAGGGTGGATATTACATAGCAATCCAGCGTTCACTGCCATATAAAAGGGTGGATATCACATAGCAATCCAGCGTCCACTGCCATATAAAAGGGTGGATATCACATAGCAATCCAGTGTTCACTGTCATATAAAAGGGTGGATATCACATATCAATCCAGCATTCACTATCATATAAAAGGGTGGATATCACATAGCAATCCAGCGTTCACTGGCACAAAAAGGGTGGATATCACATAGCAATCCAGCGTTCACTGTCATATGAAAGGGTGGATATCACATAGCAATCCAGCGTCCACTGCCATATAAAAGGGTGGATATCACATAGAAATCCAGCGTTCACTGGCACAAAAAGGGTGGATATCACATAGCAATCCAGCGTCCACTGCTATATAAAAGGGGGGATATCACATAGCAATCCAGCGTCCACTGCCATATAAAAGGGTGGATATCACATAGCAATCCAGCGTTCACTGTCATATAAAAGGGGGGATATCACATTGCAATCCAGCGTCCACTTTCATATAAAAGGGTGGATATCACATAGCAATCCAGCGTTCACTGTCATATAAAAGGGTGGATATTACATAGCAATCCAGCGTTCACTGGCACAAAAAGGGTGGATATCACATAGCAATCCAGCGTCCACTGCCATATAAAAGGGTGGATATCGCATAGCAATCCAGCGTTCACTGTCATATGAAAGGGTGGATATCACATAGCAATCCAGCGTCCACTGCCATATAAAAGGGTGGATATCACATAGAAATCCAGCGTTCACTTGCACAAAAAGGGTGGATATCACATAGCAATCCAGCGTCCACAGTTATATAAAACTGTGGATATCACATAGCAACTCAGCGTCCACTGCCATATAAAAGGGTGGATATCACATAGCAATCCAGCGTCCACCGCCATATAAAAGGGTGGATATCACATAGCAATCCAGCGTTCACTATAATATAAAAGGGTAAATATCACATAGCAATCCAGCGTCCACTGCCATATAAAAGGGTGGATATCACATAGAAATCCAGCGTCCACTCTCATATAAAAGGGTGGATATCACATAGAAATCCAGCGTCCACCGCCATATAAAAGGGTGGATATCACATAGCAATCCAGCGTTCACTATAATATAAAATGGTGGATATCACATAGCAATCCAGCGTCCACTGTCATATAAAAGGGTGGATATCACATAGCAATCCAGCGTCCACCGCCATGTAAAAGGGTGGATATCACATAGCAATCCAGCGTTCACTATAATATAAAAGGGTGGATATCACATAGCAATCCAGCGTCCACTGTCATATAAAAGGGTGGATATCACATAGAAATCCAGCGTCCACTGTCATATAAAAGGGTGGATATCACATAGCAATCCAGCGTCCACTGCTATATAAAAGGTTGGATATCACATAGCAATCCAGCGTTCACTATAATATAAAAGGGTGGATATCACATAGCAATCCAGCGTTCACTATAATATAAAAGGGTGGATATCACATAGCAATCCAGCGTCCACTGTCATATAAAAGGGTGGATATCACATAGAAATCCAGCGTCCACGGTCATATAAAAGGGTGGATATCACATAGCAATCCAGCGTTCACTGTCATATAAAAGTGTGGATATCACATAGCAATCCAGCGTTCACTATCGTATAAAAGGGTGAATATCACATAGCAATCCAGCGTTCACTATCATATAAAGGGTGGATATCACATAGCAATCCAGCGTTCACTGGCACAAAAAGGGTGGATATCACATAGCCATCCAGCGTCCACTGCCATATACAAGGGTGGATATCACATAGCAACTCAGCGTCCACTGTCATATAAAAGGGTGGATATCACATAGCAATCCAGCGTCCACTGTCATATAAAAGGGGGAATATCACATAGCAATCAGCACTTTTTCTTTGTTTTTAAAGATATTATTTCGTTTATTATTATTATTATTATTATTATTATTATTATTATACAAAATATTTAATCACCCACAGGACGACGTAGACGCCTTTGAACTCCCAGAAAAGAGACATCCATTCATTATGATAGGTGAAGGTTCGAAATCTTGTATAAGTAATTCAGTACAGTTTTTGTAAAATCTAAATAGATTATTTTGACCTATTCCATCTTTTTTATTCGGCAATTTAATATTAATCTGTAGTAATTAGAAACACCAGACGACAACAATGCTTATTATGAACGCCTTAGGTTTTGTAACTAGTACTGAATTTAAATAAGACTGATATAAATCATTTCTTTACAAACACGAAGAATTTAAAAATAAACCTTAACAAAATTGACGTTTATATATGGCAAATTTTAAAATTTGAATTAAAAATACATAACTCAGGATAAATATCAATGATAATATTTTTTTAATAATTATGCAAATTAAATATTGCCACCTATATTTTTGTTGCCGACTGTCTCTTCTTTTCTGATCGCTTCCTTTATGTTGGTGATGTTGATGAATAAATTCGTCACTAACGTGCTGGTTCAGGACTAGAAGCTTCCAGTTTCCCCAAAACCAGCTTCCGTTACCCATCCCCTATTGCAAGTGTTGGTCGGAGGTGAAAGAAAATCAGATGCCGATGGCATGAAATTGTTTAAATTTTTGACCTCAACTTGTCCGGAAGTGACCCACACACTTGATTTCATGAACTTCCACTGCGAGACATACAGAATGCAATTATGAAACTACAACGGAGCGCGTTATATAGCGTGAGAAACAGTCTGAACAAGGCAAGCACGTTCAAAGCCTCGGTCACGATGACTTGTGACCTCGTGCTAGCACAACCACCGACAACACACAAGGCTTGGGCCAACACGTGGTATTGTTTTCAGACACTTTCCAAAGTTGTCGCAAGCTGGAATCGATCCCTCCATCTATTAGGAACGTCAAAACCCAGCAGGTATAGATATTTAACTATCTCGTTAGTACAGTAACAATGAAAAATATGATATAGACAACAAAAGGCCAGTCCAAACAGCGAAAGATGTATTCTAAAAACTAAACCGGCCTGTCGGCTGGGGCTTCAAAATACGCCGAGTGCACCTTTGCAGACGGGTAAGAAGTGTTGATATGCCGTAAAAGAAAATAAACCAAACCAAATCTTAGCATAGTATTAAGAGATAGGAAAATATAATTAGAAAATAGAATAAATGATTGATTAATTTATTCGTTTCCTACGATTTATCAACCTTTTGCGTCTCATTTAAAGACAGAAAATATATTTACATGGCAAGAATTTTTCTGGGATAATAATGGTTTATTGATGTATCTCTATCTACAAAAGGCAGGATGTGTGTGTGTGTGTGTGTGTGTGTGTGTGTGTGTGTAACGAATGCGCGGCCGCAATTTTCGACGGATTTGCACCAAAATTTACCTGCACATGCTCCAAGTTAGTGGAAAGGCCAAGACAGACTTTGTATTTCCCAACTGCCATCGATAGTGGAAATAATCGATTTTTTCATGCTTCTACCGCAGTTTTCATGTAGTTTGCGGCCATTTTCTACTGGCCAGAATGAGAGCCTATAGCTGGCTGCCATGAATAGACAGGAAGATTCTATTAGCCAGCGTGAGAGCCAACAGCCGACTGACAAGAATGTTAACAAGCATGCTAGCATGCAAAACAATCGATAGCTGCATTCGTCACAAGTGGGAAAAATGTTAATCTGCATGACACTTTACTCCAATTGGCTCATTCGCTTGCTTAAACTCAACGTTGATTTTGATTCCGCAGAACTGGGTTGGGTGTGAAAAAGTATTTGTTGTTAACATTCTTTTTTCATTCAGTTTTTCCAGTTACGAGTCCTTTTTAAAGCTGATCGTTTTGTGTTCATTTTGTTTAGTTCTTTTTTCGTAACAGGTTTAATGTTTAGTATAGAGCTATGAAAATATTCGCAGTGTGAGACAGGCAAGAAGTAAGGCATGTAGCAACATCAGCACGGCAAAGGGCACTTCTTTAAAGGCAAGGAAGGGCAAAAATATTTTAAGTCAAGTGATAGCGATTGCTGTATGAGTCGTACTATTTTTTAATCAAGCACGGGCAACGCCGGGCCATGCTGCTAGTCTTCTAATAATTAACCCATAGCTGGAGCAGAAGAGGTGGATCCATACCATTCCCAATGGTATTTGCGCGTAAGTGAATATAACGAACCCAACTGGAATTGGAACTCAGTTCTCCGATTAATAATTCAGAGCCATTACATCACCTGTTATTTCCAAGCCGTCACCCATCTAGGTACTGACCAGGCTCAACGTTGTTTAACTTTCGTGATAGTACGGGAATCGCTGTTTCAAAGGTGATGTGACCGTAAGCGTTATAGAAATGAGTGCTGAACTGTAACATCTAATGCTTGTTTTATTTTTTTAATCATTTCACCCAAAGAAAGGTGATAATGCCACTAAGACGCAAAGGGTTATTGGGGATAAAAGAAAATAAGAAGACTTTAGAAAGAACCAGAAACCCAGTTCTTAACAAGAAACACTGGATAAAAGACGGAGAAGGAGTGTAAACCGGGCGATAGGTGAACCTATCTACTCCTATGAGTGAATACGTGAAAATCTCCCAACAAATGAGATAGAGATATTGTTTTAGGGACAAATGTTAGCAATGAGACGGTTTTAAGCGAAAATAGGAATATCATGTGAAAAGACTGTGTGAAGAATTTAACTCACAGATCAAATGCTGAAGGCATGAGATGTAAGAGAGAAACAGCGGGTAAAAATATTTTTTAATGGATCGTAAAACAAGGAAAAAATAGGATGGTGAATAGACAAACGTCATTAGAACCATAAGTTGCCAAGAAGTCGGGGAGAGTCATAATCGTCCTTGTCATGAAGGAACATGGAACAAATATAGAGAATGTATTCATAAGTGATATAAAACTTGTATGGTAGACAAAGCAAACAGTTTTATTTTCCAATGATCCTGCGTAAACTGAATGTTTCACGAGGATTTAGACTCGCTTATCGACTGGTTCACATTCTTTCGGGGTATTTTGAACAGGAGTAGATGTTTGATAATTGTTCTCTGTTTAGGTTTGGCTTTCCGGTTCCTTCTATAGTCTGCTTCAAATCTAAGCTTCTAATGTTTCCACATGAACAGTGAGTTGTTTTTCATTAATTTTTTTCTCCTTCACCAAGTAGAAAGGTTCACCTATCATCCGATTCATACTTTTACTCCGAATGTTTTAGCAGGAGTAGAAATTTATTCCATGTTTCCTGTTTAGGAATCGGTTTTCGGTTCCTTTAACTCAGTACTTCTGATGTCTCCGGCTGACTTCTTCAAGTCTAGAATTAGCTTACCTGTTATCTTGCCCTTTCTTACGCTAATACAACACCACACAGTAAGCCTCTACCTTGAGTGGCTTTTTATTAGGTAAACATTAGTAAAAAAAACAAAAAAAAAAACATTGCGTATACTGAGCTTTTTTCCGGGATTTGCTAATATCGTGGCTAACCTTGGTTAAAATTACGAGGTTTAAGGCAAATACGAATGGCTTGATATTTTTATATGATTTTCATGTCATATATTTTTTTTTTCCCTAGTTAAGGTAGGCTTAAGTTTGTAAATGACACGATATATCAAAACTTGTTGGAAAAAAGAGATTAAAACGAAACTGACTTGATGAGGAAGTAGATTTTTATGCATCAACTTCTGATTGGTGAAAATGATTCTAATTTGGAGTCCATTAATTAACGAGGAAATTATAATTTACACTCGACAGTAAAATTATTATTGGCATTCAAGTTTACCCCAGACCTCTAGTAGAACACATATACCCTATTATCCAGCTTACAAGACACTGCGGCTTGGAAGACGCACCCTAATATCGGAAAGAAATTTTTAAGAAAACTAAATCATTCTCATGCAACAACACATTCACTATGCGTGCCTCACATAATGGTGATACGTATTATTTACATTAATCACTCATCCGATTTTGTTTGTATGACAATGACATACTCGTCAAGCGCAGAAAGGCTCTCGCCGCTGCTAGTAAACAGAGCATGTTTATGGTTCTGTCTCGGCTCCAGGAAGGTATATATTCTTACAAATACTTGTAACAACTAAGTATTGAGGTTACATCATATAAAAGGCTGAATTAGATGGATAGCCAGCATTATAGTGTAATGACTCAACACACAAATCCAAGTCCCTAGCTGTGAATCCAATTAGGTTGCTGTCGAAGATTACTTGAGTCTGGGGGTTGTCTTACATTCATCTTGGAAGACGCACACGTATTTTTCAGGGTATTTTTTACGAAATAATGTGCGTCTTGTAAGCCGGAAAATACGGTATATGATCCATCGTTGAAGATACTGGAAAAATAGACAGTTCCTTTTTCCGCTGCAGAAACAGGTGACTATCTTTATCTTTACAAGCGTCAAATCAAACTAAAAAGAGGAGTATCACTAACATATCTTGGCTGGAGCTGTACGATCCTCACTTGTTCTTGTGGGTGATAAATTATTTGCAACTCTGCAAACCCCTTCAAACAGACCAAACGTCGCAAGCCTATCCCTTTTCCAGTGCTATTTCCATAACAAATGTTTCGACAAGCTATATTCTTCAGATCATGTTCAGACATTTCCAGCTAAGACTGCTGTTATAATCTTCCTAAAATCAGATCTTCTGATTCATGTTACACAAATTTCCGCCACAGAACGCTCCGAAACCCAAGACTGAACTACAAATTCTGTAACTGCGCATCGGCTCTGCACATAGCCTCCGTTTTACTTACAGACTCTAAGAAAAATACAATCTAGAATTTTCAGCCAGTAGCAACTTAACGAAACAAAAATTGGAACTGATTTTTTCTTAAAAAGGGGATAAAAGCCCATCAAAGGGACATCTTCGGCAGTCGAATGGCATAACAGCCAGGATTCACAACGCTCGTCGGAACGCGACCTCCCATATCTAAAGACAACTCCCCAAAGGCCGTCGCCGCAGTAAGTCACAACTCACCCTCCCTCTCTTACCGTACACCTAACGAATTTGTGTGAACAGATGTCGGAATAGAGTTTAGAAGAGATAACAAAATGACAAAATTTACTTAGCTACAAAAGACAGAAATTTGTGGAGGGCTCTGATCGCCAACCACCTGAAGGGGCACGGTACATAGAAGAGGAGGAAGAAGTTGATAGAAAAGTAAGAAGCCGGAAGAGAGTTCATAAGAGAAAACAAATTATTAGAACAGAACAGAAGGTTATATTTAACAATTTCAACTGTAAAATGATGAGACCTAGCTGCCAATCTAGTACTGCGTTTATATTCGTAAAGTCGACATATTAAAGAGGAAAAACAATAGCTCTCTTATTTACATATTTTCATATATTCATAATGCTCATCGGAATGCGACCTCTCATCTCCAAAGACAACTCCCCAAAGACCGTCGCCACAGTAAGTCGCAACTCACCCTCCCTCTTTTACCGTACGCCTCTGCGGACGACTTTTACGATTCTAATTATCTCTTTCTTTCAACGAGGGACATTTTTACACAAAATTACCATTTGTTGTATTTTTACCTTAATATAATTGTTTATTTCTTAAACCTCTCTCGTTTCTTCTTTGTTCTGCCACCATACGTTTAATTAACACAACCATGCTACGTACAGAGGGTCGAAGCACCCACATTCTCTTCGTAATTCATTCATAAGAAGGAAGTTCCATGCGGACAATTCCTTCCTACGGACCGATACTTTGTGGAATAGACATCCGAGAGGACACAACTCCAATCCTTTCTATTTTAAACTATTCAAATTGACTGTCAACTGTAATCTATCCTCCATGTCGTCATAGTCCGGAGTTACTTCCTTCTCTTGATTTCCTACAAAATTTCGGTAAATCTCTTTAGTGGTTCTTGGAGCATTTATAGGACGAAAGCTTATTTGAAAAGAAAAAAAGGCAAGTGATCCAAATCTTCATCAGCCGTTCATCGATTTTGTCCTTTCGTTCTTCAGCAATTTTTCCTGCGCAAACATCTTTATCGTCTGCTCATTTTAGTTATTTGTTTATCTTACGGCCACGTCACGTTGAAACACGGCTTCTCGTACGATGACCGAAGTTAACCAATTCAGTACCTAAATTGGTGACCGTTTTGAGAATAGTAGGTGCTGTATGTTTGGATGGAGGTGTGGTTTAATGGATTATGAAATGGAATTCTTAATCAAAGAGCCGAGTTCCAATTCCAGTTGGGTTCGTTATATTCACTTAGGCGCATCTTGCTTCTTCTGTCTTCTGCACGTGACTGTGTATTAAATTCTCCAGGTAGTCATTCCGTATAATGTCTTGTTTAGAACTTAAAACTGTCTCATTGCTAACATTCGTTGCTAGAACAACATCTGTATCTCTTCTGTTGCGAGATTGTCCAGTTTTTACTGATAGAAGTAAATAGGTTCACCTATGGCCCGGTTTACACTTCTTCCCCGTCTTTTGTCCAAGAGTAGACTTTTATCCAGTGTTTCTTGTTTAGAACTGGGTTCTTTCTAAAGACTTCTTATTTTCTTTTACCCCCCCCCCCCATCCCAATAACCCGTTGCGTCTTAGTGGCATTATCGCCTTTCTTTGGGTGAAATGATTAAAAAATAAAATAAGTATTAGCTATTACATTGCAGTTCAACACTCATTTCTATAACGCTTACGGTCACATCACATTTGAAACAGAGGTTGCCTTTCGACCATCGAAGTTAAACAACACTGAGCCTGATCAGTATCTAAATGTGTGACGGCTTAGAAATAACAAGTGATGTAAGTTTGGATGTGCCAGTGGTGTGATGGATAATGGTTCGGAATTTTTAATCAGAGATCAGTGCTCCAATTTCAGTCGGGTTAGCTATATTTACTTACGCGCAAATAACCTTAGGAATCCGCTGGTTCTCTCTCTATATTCACTTACGCGCAAATAAGCTTAGGAATCCACTCTTTCTCTTCCCCAGTTATAGGCTTATTATGAAGACGTTTATTCCTTATTATCTTACAATATTGTCATGAAAACAGGACAAGAGATTCTGTCTAGTAATCTTTTATTCAATTAAGAATCTTACTACTTGTCGATATTTATCAATCCACCCACCCGGATCGAATGTGCACAAGGCCGTTTTAATGTGGGTATCCCCGAGCCCGTAGGCTCGGCCAAAAATATGGCTTTCTGAACCCGCCTAGACGGGTTCAGGCCCTGTCAACCTCCCCGGACGAAACCTTGCCCTTCGGCAAAGCCTCGTCCGGGTTCCTCTCTGCTAATGCAGAGAGTTCGACAGTCGCCGACGAATCTTACGACTCGTCTACTTGCCAAGCGGAAAGGTACAGCTTTTATAGCATGGATTATCAAAGAGGAGATAATCCATATTCACAACAAATTTAGAATATGTTCTTAATTTAAATAACCTGCAAAGGGTTGTTAAGCAGTAGAAAACGAATCAACCATATATTTATTTTTGCATCTCTTACTGTTTGTTATTGAACACTTTACGAAGGAAACAGCCAGATAGCGATGACTTGGAACGAAACGAATACGGGAAGGAAACTGCTGTCTTGCCAGACTATTGACAGTTTGATGGAATTCTTGATGTCCGCTGTCAATGGATTTACGCCCAATTCCTTACCAATAACTGATGGTCTCCAGTGCCATCTCCCACGTGAATTCTCGCAAATCTATCAGCAACGACAACGTTTATCACCTTAAAGTCTCAGGGTTTAAATTCAAATGTCGTCGACTCGTGTTTTCTTTCTCGTTTTTCGTTTAATCAATACTTTTGCTTGTCGAAACTAGAAGTCTGCGCATCACATGTCTCTTGAGTCATATATATATATATATATATATATATATGAAGAGGCACGATGGATTATTGAATAGCGGAGATGGAATTCCAGTCGAATACATTAGATTCACTTACGTGCTAATAACCTTGGTAAAGCTATTAATCCCCTTCTCCCTCCAGCTCTGGGCAAATAGCAGGACAGACTGGGTTCAATAGCCTTGGATGACAGCTGGACAACTCTGAATTCAAAACCTGCGAGTGCACCAGGTCTCTGTATTTAGTCCTTCAAAAAGTGTGGATGGTTATGCCCAAAGCCTAGACGAATATAATCAAATCATATGAGCTTGTGTCCAGACTCGATTTCTTGGAACTAAGCTGCTTGACCCTGATATGCTGAATACGACTGGAGAGGCGTATGTGGCCTGACGATTGCATCCAGCATGAAACAGCCTGTCGCCCCTGAGTGTTGACTTCAATGTTCACTTTACACACACACACACACACACACACATATATATATATATATATATATATATATATATATATATATATATATATATATATATATATATATATAGATAGATAGATAGATATATGTATAAATTTCCAAGAGAATAGAATCCAGGTAGAACTCAATGTCCAGGACAGAGTAAGAATATAATATAAAAGGCTCAGACACTAATATTCCATGGTTATAATTTATTACATTAGAATCGTAAGGTCTGATGAATTGGATCGTAATTACGTTTCCAATGTAATAAATTATAACCATGGAATATTAGTGTTAAGCTTTTATCTCTCTCTCTCTCTCTCTCTCTCTCTCTATATATATATATATATATATATATATATATATATATATATATATATATATGTGTGTGTGTGTGTGTGTGTGTGTGTGTGTGTGTGTATTAAGCAATATGCATAAAATCTTACATTAATTGCACAACTCGGAATTTCATGTAAAAGCAATTTTCAAGTGCTGGTATTATAACTCCGAGTTGTGCAATCAATGTACGATATTATGTATCCTGCTTTATATATATATATATATATATATATATATATATATATATATATATATATATGCAGGCAAAAATCTGTGGTAACTAATGCAAGTGAATATTAGTAATATAAAATATCAAAACTGATCCATATTCAAACTGATCCATCTCACCCGCATTAAAACTGATTGAATTTTTAATCCAGCATTTTTAATACGTCAAACTTTTACGTTTGAAGTAATGCGAATGTCGAATTATTAAATCCATCAATTCTTTAGTAGTTGCGTTGTTTACACTCGGATACAAGACTGGCCAGATATGCGATCCCGAGAAAAATAATCTGAATAAAGGAGACGTAAGTTTTTTTGTTTTTTTTTTTAAATAGGATAAATAGAATGTTGTGATAAATTGTGTGTTGTGACGTCTGTCCTCGCCGAGCGATAAAGCACACTGGATTAAACGACGGTTTCTCCTACGAAGAGGGACACAGGCTCGATCATTTCAACACACTTTCTCTACTACAAAATCGTAAAATTGCGCATGTCAATAAAAGCAATACGCACCGTTTAATGACTAGAAAAGGGGCATGAATTTAAATTTAAGTACGTTGTCGGATCAACAATTAGCCGGACTGTTATTAGGTTTAAAGATTAAAGACGCTTGGCACAGAGAATAATCCATGAGAATAAAGAAATATTGGTCAATTATATTTCAGTCTGGCAGCATTTACTTATGTCAGGATAAAATAAATACTGTATAATTACTCATATCCGTAATCCCTCATATCTGGAATCCCTCATATCCGGAATCCCTCATATCCGGAATCCCGCATATCAGGACATGATTTTGATGTGCATATTTGAACTATTTAGATGATATGTAACTGATTTAAAATTTCTGTTTATCAGGAAATTTTCTTTGGATAATTGCTGATGCTTATTTCCCCCTCATGGCTTGTATTGATGCAAAAGATGATGGAAATAAGAGGAAAGGATGACAACGAGGCACATCTGCAAAGAGATAGCGATGAGATGCATCATTGTGAGGAAACCTGGACTGAAAGTGAAAAGGCTATTGAAAAGGTTGTCAGTTTTATGGAAAGAAAGCCAGCATTCAACTATGACTATTGCAATAACGTACGCCGAGTTAAAAGTGTATTTCCTTTATAAAATTTCAAGAACAAAAGCAAAACGAAATGCGGAAAAAGTTGAGAATGACATTAGAAGAGAAAGAATTATCATGCAACAGCGATTAAAAAATCCTCTTTACATTATTTGTTTTGCATACGTGGCATATTTAATTTAATGAATTTTCATTAACATTACATAAGTTATTTCTTTTTTCCTTAAAATCAATTCCATTATATTTCACTCACCATTAGCCTATTTTGTTTACTATAAAACATTGAAAATAAATGTTAAAACTGATTTCAGTTCTTTTGTTTTAATGTAAATATATCTCTTCATATCCGGAATTTGTAACCAATTCCACATCCCCGGAAGCCCTTCTTACTCCGGATGTCAGGGATTCTACTGTAATATTCTTTTATATTTGAGCCAATAAGCATTTACTTGCTTCGGAAATAAGTAAATATTGGTCGTGTAAATTCTTGTCTTTTAGCTTTTACTTTGGAGATACCAGCATTTTCCTTAGCAAGGCGACGGAAATTAATTTACTTTCTTTTCCAAGATGTCGGTGCAATTCACAAATATTCAAGAAAACAAGCTTTGAGATTCCTTGTGACATATTGTGGCGACCGGATGTCTAATTCACGGTGTCGCTCGAGTCAGAGGGTTACATTAAGAGGTAGTTTATACCGATAGGAGGGGAAGATAATGGTTAACCCTAGATATGAAGAGGTTAAGATTTTAGTAATCGGGGAAACATCCTCTTGGGAGTTGGTTTCACATAGCAGTGGTTGGCGGGAAGAAGCTGTTCGAGTAGAATTTACTTTTAATCGATGGATTACGAGGGGAATGTATGTGGCACCATTTAACGAGGCAGAAAGAGAAAAGGAAAGACAGGAAGAAAAGGAGAGGCTAAGAACCGAATCGTGAGTGTTAGGCAGGAGCACACACACAGCTGAGAGACAATGGATAAAAGGATATTTTGATAAGTAACAAATGGCGAAGGAGTGTCATTACAATGACAGGGAAATTCTGAGTAGAAAGAACGGGAGGGAAGGAAAGAATCAGATATGTTTTGGCATCGGCTGTGTTATCTAAAGATATTAAAACAAACTATTGGTACGGAAGACATCTTATTGTCGGCTACAGGCCGGCTGGCCAGAGAAAGAGAAAGAAAAATTCAAATGGAAATGTTATTTCGTTAAGTGACGAAAACCATACAACTAAAAAGACTTAGACAGATATGGAAAATTAAAAAACCCACCCACGAGCATCCTTGGCCTGCGATAATAAAATTTTGTTATCGGGAATTGTGCCGAAAGAAAATAGATTTTTTTTTTCTTTCTTTCTTCGAGGCGACAGACTGACTGGGGCTTTGGAGATGTCCTTTTTTGAGACCATGTCGGGAGGACCACACAAACTGATAATTAGCGATAAAATACTTGAAGTAAACCACGTGTGGAACAAGAGTTATGACCGCCATTGTCATATTGTCCCGTTCGCGGCTGGAGAAATGATAAACCATTAAGGGGAAGAAAAAGGAAAGAAAAAAGAGATAATTTTTTTTTAAGCAAGATATTTTTTTTTCTGAAACAAGCCGCAGATTCGTCCACGTCCGGCTGAGACATCATTGGTCGAGTGGTGATCACGTGATGCACGAGGGAGGCTGTTGCTGCCCATCTGGAGGATGAGTAAGAGAGGTTGCCGCGAAGATGTGGGGAGGGCAGTTCACGCCCCTCTGAGGTATGATGAGAAGGTGGGAGTGAGGAAAGGTTCCCAAAAATGGAAAAAGGTGGAAATTCCTAACCAGAGAGGTGGATATGTATTTAGAATTATCGAGGAACCCCCCCAGCGCCGACAAACCCACCCCGGTTTTGGTCGGCGCCCATATAAACGAAGCCACAACGAGCATTTTGAGAGAGTCGAGTTCCAGCAGTCTTCGGTTAAGGCAAGCCTCGCAAATAGCTGACAGATTCCCGCACATTTTCCAGACCATCTCTTCAAACCAAGAACAATTATTCTGAAGAGCGACTTAGATCCAGATCACCGAAATAAGTTTTTTTTTCTTTCGACTTTCGTCCAAAGACCCACCGAAACACCAATTTCTTAGAGAGCAGACGACTTGAAGTGTTAAAACTTGCCTAGCGGAAAACGACGTGCCACAATCCATAGAACGGGTCGGGAGACAGATGCAGTCCTATGTATCGAACAACTAGACATAAAGTTTGTTACCTTTTTCTTTGATACTTCGAACTTTTGAGTTTTCCTTTTGTTGCCTTTTATGCGTATTTTTGTGGTATCACCCCCGTTGGACTCGGTTTGCAGTACGGCCCCGATGACTGATTGATTTCCTCTGCCTAGATCAAATCACAACGTGGGTAGGCAGACTGGGAATCAAAGTAGGACGTCACCGTTGGTGCCGTGGTAGACTGGGATACAACGACACGGTTGGCGCTACGACCAGGGGACGACGTCACAGTAGGTCATTCGCTAGAATGTGACATGGCTGGTTCTATCCGTGGAGGTTAAAACTGGCTGAACCAAAGAATGTACTTCGTCCGAGGAATTTCCATGAAAGTAACGACAAAGCAGTAAGAAGCTTACCACATCCCGCTTGTGAGAGTGGAAAATAATTTGTCACTCATAAGGACTAGGACACCTTCTTGAATTCTATCGAGACTGGATAGTCAGGACTAGGCATCTTCTGTGCAAATATGACTTCAGTCCTCAATTTTAGGCCTGATTTGGCTCTTTTTAAGTTGATGACCAAATACAGAATATATATATATATATATATATATATATATATATATATATATATATATATATATTTCTTCATTCATTTTTTTCTAAAATAATTGTCAGTAAATATGAGGATGGAAAATTATTGGGTTTTCAATAAAAATGTAATCTATCTATGTACTCCATCTTGTCTACCAATCGTATTTTTCTATCAACCGTTATTTAAGATCTATTTATATAATTTGCTTCATATTTAGCTATCAATCTTCCTATTTAAGTTGGTTAATATCTATTTATCTGTCTATCTGTCTATATACCCTATATGTTTTTCCATCCATCCCAGTCTCTTCAGATGTTTCTCTAAGTTGACTAATATATGTGTAATATACTTATCTATCTATCTATCTATCTATCTATCTATCTATCTATCTATCTATCTATCTATCTAATTATTTTCATTATCTATCTATCTAATTATTTTCATTATCTATCTATCTATCTATCTATCTAAGGGGTGCACCCCTTTTTCATACAAGTGGTCTCGCCCGGTGTGTACTTGTACTGCTGCCGGTGAATACCTGGGGGTGTTACGGTGATACAGAGTGATACAGTGAGAGAGTGAGAGTGTGAGGTAACCGCTTGGTAGGAGTCACAGTTGCGAGCACGTAGACTCAGAAGGAAGTCATACTAATCCACAACACTATCTATCTTTGTTTATTATCTTTGTTCATTATCTATGTTCATATCTATCTGCTGCACATCTTACTTTATATATTAACAAAATGTTTATTAATATTCATCTTTTTTAAGTAAAATTAAGCAAGATACGTGGAGAATCATTTTCAGTTAGTGCAAGTGTTCGAACTGATGATCGAGGGTTATTTTATTATTTTTATTTTTATATTTTTTGGTTGTTTATGTTTAGTATCATATCAACCACTGTGGGTTATTTAATGCCGAATCTAAATATTTGTACATAATTTCATTCTTAATTTCGGAGATAATAACAGTTTTAGTAATACAAGTCTTACTAATTAGCCCATAGAAGAGGGAAACCGGTGGATTCATAACTTTCCCAAATGTATTTGCGCGTAAGTATAACAAACACAGCTGGAATTAGAACTCCGATCTGCAATTAACAATTTCGAGTCATTATCTATTGCACCATCCGCACATCCAAAGCTACAGCAACAGGTATTCGCAAACGATCATCCATCTACGTACTGATATAACTTCGTTGATCGTAAGGGAACCGCTGCTTTAACTTTTTTTAAATTTTTTTAAGCATTTCACCCCAAGCAAGGCCGGAAGCCACGAGGACGCAAGGGGTTACAGAAAATTTAGAGCAAGATCACATAGGAGTGATAGAAGAAAGGATGAGGGTAGTGGATAGATCAAGGCAACTGAAGATGTCGATTGATATTACACTTGAATAGCTGGAGATTATAGCTCTCAGGGAAACTAGAATAGGGAAGGGAGTTCCACAGGCGAGAGGTGCGAGACATGAAGCTATTAGAGTAGAAGAGACGGCTACATTTAGGAGTTTCGACAGTGAAGGGATGAGAGCGGGATGCCAGCCTCGTAAGGCGCTGGAACTCATGACGTCAGGGAACCAGCGAATTCAGCTCCTCGGAGCAATTTCCATGAAAGTATTTGTAGAACAGACAGAGGGAGGCGACGGCGCGTCTCTGAGAAAGTGACTGTAGACGAGACGCCAGGGCAGGGCCAACTACATTGCATATCCGCCTCTGGAGCCTATCAAGAACCCCGAGGCAAACAGAAGGGGTACCAGATCATATATGGCAGCAATACTCCATGCAAGGGCGAATTGTTGATTTGTAGATCTGGAGGATCGAATCCGGGGAGAAAAACTTCCTGGCGCGGCTCGGGGAGCCAACTTTCCTTGCAGTGGACGAGGCAATTGATTCAATGTATTTATTCCATCTCAGGTCAGCAGTCAACGTGAGACCGAGCAGCCGCAGAGAGTTGCTCTCGAGAAGTTGAGAGTCAGACATTCTAATGGAGGGAAGGAAAGGATCTCTGTGGTGATTAATAGAGAGCAGTTTTGTCTTGGAAGCGTTGAAGTTGACCAGCCAATTCATGCCCCAGTTCACAATCGATTGGAGGTCCTTTTCGAGACGCACGGCCAGGTGAGTTTTGTCAGCGAGACTAGATTTGTTTTTGAGGCAGGAATATATTGTGGTGTCATCCACGTAGATGCCAACTTGAGAAGTTATGGCCTCAGGAAGGTCATTTATGTAGATAAGGAATAGAGTGGGGCCTAGGATGGAGCCTTGAGGAACACCTGCGTTCGTGGGATAGGAACTGGCGGAGAATCCATTGAGAACGACCTTCAATTTACGGTTTTACAGGAATGATCGTATTAGGTTATATAATCGACCCTTAATGCCATAACCCTGGAGCATGCGAAGTAGGCCGGCATGTCAAACCCTATCAAATGCTTTGGAGATGTCTAATGCCATGGCTCGGGCTTCCCCGTTATTTTGAAGAGCTCGGTAGACTGTTCAAGTGATGGCCGTAAGCACATCAGCTGTAGATCGGGCAAAGCGGAAACCATATTGCTTGTCTGAGAGCAGATCATGGGATGTAAGGTGGTTAACCACTTTGGTATTGATTAGGGCTTCGAAGACTTTTCCGAAGAGGGGAAGGAGACTGATACGACGGTAGTTGGAAGGGTCAGAGGGGTCGCCGGAGTTCTTGAAGACAGGAACGATCGAAGAGGACTTCCAGCAGTCAGGAAAACAAGATTCCTTGAGGCAGTAGTTGTATAGTTTAGAAAGGGCGGGCGCCAGTTCAGGTGCGCATTTCTTCAAGACAATGGCTGGTATCCCGTCTCCACCACTAGCCTTGTTGGGGTCTAAATTAGAGATAACGCCCAGTACCAAAGATGGGGTTATGTTTAACCCACTCAATATGGCCTCAGTTCTAAAAGGGAAGTCGGGTATGGGTACACCGGAAGAGTCGAGCGTTGAGTTGAATGAAAATTTCCAAGCAAAGCATTCAGCCTTGTCGGTAGAGGAGGTCAGGACTTCGAACTGGTTGAATAAAGGAGGTATAGAGGGTTTGCAATTGTTCAATACGCTCTTGCAGAGACGCCAATAATCTGTGGAGCCAAATTTGCGAGATGCAATACGTTCCTTCATCCGAGCCGCAAATATTGACTTAGCATCGTTGAGGACACGCTTACATTCGTTACGTGCGGAGGCAAAGAGACGTCTATTGCAGTCAGACATGTCGCTACGGAATAGGTGGAAGTAGTGGTTCCTATGGGCGATGGCGGCTGAGCAAGCAGCCGAGAACCATGGGGAGGAGCGCGACTTGACCCTATATTTCCTTGATGGGGTGAAAGCGTCGATTCCAGCTTTAACCCAGGAAGAGACTTCAGAAGCACGATGGGCGTGGGTCAGAGAGTCTTTTCTGAGGAGAGGAAGATAGCCGGGCATCGAGAGATCAGAAGAGGGGATAGACGAGACAAGGTTTGTCTCACAGAGAGCCAGTATATCCGGGCCGTTTGCAGTGAGGAAAGATTCCAGACTGCAGAAGTTTGTCCTAATGCCCCGGATGTTGGAGAACGAAATGTTGAGGAGTTTAGGTGCTTTTTGAGAGGCTGGTTTAGGGTTAATCTTTTGGTTTTTGTAACTCATGTTGAATTTTGTTTGTAAGATGAGAAGGCCCGAAGTAAAAGAAACAGACAGTTTCGACCGTGACGCGGGTAGAGAGGAGTTGGCAAAATCTGCATCGTTATGTGGCCTCAGGGCTGCCCACCGGAGGTGACTGCAGGGACACCTTTCTATGCGCGACATGGCACTACAAACACCCCGGTATTATACAACTGTTGATCAGAGCGGCCGCTCAAGACGCTACGCAAGAGTTAGGGCTCCTAACTACCAGTCGGAAACAGCAACCAGAGAGCTGTCAACCGTGTACCCTCAAAATGAAGAGGTGATGCCACAGACTGCACACATCACGGGAGAAACAGAGCTGCACTAATACAGAGGCTGGAGAGAGAAAGAGTACCGGGAACCCCTTCCTAGACAAGAAACAAGGTGTAAGCCTCTACTCATGTCTAATAGAAGTGGGAGGAGTGTTGACCGGGCAGTAGAAGAGATTACCTACTCCTATTACAGATAACACAAAAAAGGACGACACAGAGGGAAGGATTGTGGAGGGCGGGAGATAACAGGTAAGGAGACCTGGATCACACTTGGCTATACCCTATCACATTAAGTTTTCACTTAGTATAAGTCCCATTGTCTATTCTAAAAAGAAATTGAAAATAAGGTTACCCGGATTATTATCGCATCTAGCCAAAGACATTTAATTTTCCATTTTTCCTGTTTTTTTTTTTTTATTTTCTTTCGAACCGGGATTTCTTACTAAACTATCAAATAAGAGAGAATCATTGGGACAAAATGTCTTTGAGTGGGTGGGGGGGAGAGAAAAACAGATAAATTTAAAAACCAAGAAAAAAACAAAACAAAAAACAAAACAAAACAAAGAAAAATGTAAATGGGTTTTTGCTAGAGAGAAACTATACTCACACGGGCCAGCAAGTGGTTGTCTGTTTTCTTCCTCATGATGGTAACTGAATGTACGGCTTACCTTATGTCCAAGCGTCGATCTGCTGGCGGGGGGTGGGGAATCAACGGCCAATCCTCCGCCCTCACCAAGTACTGGGCTTGGGAGATATGCTTTCAATATCCGTCTTTAAGTCCCAGGGATCGCTGAGAACTTAGAATTGCAAATATGGCGAATAATTTCATTTTGTATTTTGATACTCTCTTTGAAGACTAGTTTTGTACGATAAACCTTTTCATTGAGGTGTTCTCTTAAAAATATCCACTGTAACGAGAACTGGTGAACGAATATTCAATTCTACCTCTTGTTTCGATATCTTGGAAAATGTTTATCAAGATCGTCGATCACATTAGGTAGGAAGGCCACATCTTCGTTGAATGTGTGGAAGAAAACCTTTACAATGAGTGGACATCAAAATGCCGTATACACATTAGTAATGCCCGTCAAAATTTTTCTTGGAGATTTATGGTAAATTTTCAGCCTACTTATTCTCTTGTACGACTCGTGATGAGTCCCGTTATTGCTTGAAATTCCCTTCAAAGATATGTTTTCGTTTCACCATAGTTCTTGTAATTGCAGTCAAGCTTCAAAACTAATATTCTTCTCCCAAATAAATTATTCTCATTCAGTTACCCTAAAATATAACAAAAACGAAGTTTTCTGTTATAAAAACACATTGTTGTGACTCCCTGTATAAAACGGACGCGTTTGCCTATCACCTGGTTTACACACTACACCGGATGAATTATTTCCTACCGTACAATGCCCTCACCCACAGACGCAACGTCATACGCCTCTCGCTAGCTATGGAAACTGTTCTGACGATCTACAATACTTAGTTTCACTAGTTCAGGCATTTATAGCTAAGACTCACCATGGCATTTAACACAGGGACGAACAATCGCCATTCCCTATCTATTATATTTCAGGAAGTTCAATTCGGACTGTTTGTTCCAAATAGCCGCTACTTTATGAAACCGACTCCCGAGAGGATGCTTTCCTGATAACTATAATCTTACCTCCTTCGAGCTAATGGTGCATTATTACCTATATTACATATCCTCTTAAGCTGCATTACCTTACCCCTTACCAATTCTACGTCCATACAACAGTGTTATTTAGTAACCCGCTACATTGAGCGGCTCTTGGGCCTTGTATTAGATGAACGTTTAGTAAAAAATCAATAAAATTAGAATATTCCGGAATTTCTTTGCTAATTTTTTTGATTATTAATTTTGCTATATTATTATTTTCTTTTTAAGCTTTTTAGATTTATTTTTATACACAAGGTTTTTGTTAATTTGAAATTTAGTATAATTAATTAATTATCAGAGACTGGAGGAAAAAAACGACAACGAGATTTGAACTCCCATCCCAGAGAGACTTTTTTGCATAAACGCCAACTTATCGATTTGTTCACTGGCGAAATTAAAAATTATTTTAGTTTGTAAGGATATAGCAGGCTCTGTCTTTTGAAAGGACGAATTCACACATGAATTAACAGGTCATTGAGTGTTACGTGACAGCCTGATGGTGAGAATAGTCTGTTGCTATTTTGCTGATGGCGAAGGTGGATGCAGTAGCCAGTTATGGTTCAAATGACCACAGCAGACGATAAACTTCCTATGTATCCTAAACTAAGACATAAAACTGACTGTACAGTTTTCCTAAGAGTCGTTTCAAATAAGGTCGTCATTATTCGCAACCTTCACTGAGTGCTTCCCTTTTTTATATATGGGTTTCAGTTTATTTGTATAGAACAATTTGAATAGAATATATATATATAATTTTTACTCTGGTCACATATTATCTAATTTTTACATGGCCCGTTTAGAGGACAAGTTCTTTAATAACTTCAGCAAATCCTCAATAGATGATAAATATACTGACAACATTTTCATGTTAAGGGAAAACATTAATGAATTAAGACGCTTCAAGAAACATCTGAAGGGAACTCGGTTCTTAAATTCGCTAATGAATTCAACAATAAAAAAATATAATACCTATCTTTGAAGTTCTTGTAGATGCTAAAAATCATGATTTCATCAATTTAATGTATAAAAAGCTGTATTAAAAGTTCCTGTTTCCTTATTTATAAAATCGAATATCCACAGCGATATAAAATAGGTGTTATTAAAAAAGATGATTATCACTTCGGACACATTGTTTTATAGAGAATTAAGCAACATAAAACAAACACTTATCAATAATAATATCCAAAACCATGTTGTTGATGAAGGAATAAGATTAGCTTTAAAGAAATAAAAAAAAATATAAGCAAATAACTAGAAATAATTAAAAAAAAAATAAAAAACACCATTAAACTATTTTATTGTAACCGGGTGTAAGAGAAGCGATTAAACTTATAATCCGCCGGTATATAATAGAAATGAATTTAATATTAACATTAAGAAGTCGATAAGAGCATTAGAGAGGATCAAAATAAAAATAAATATACCTATGTCCAGCTTATTCCAGATTATTCAACGAAACATGCTTGAATGAAGATATGCTGCCTAAATATGTATATACCGGGTATAAGAGCAAAAATGGTCAAATCGTGTAATAGCTGTTGGAATTTTTAGGTACCTTGGTGTACTAGTGAGCCTGCCAAAATGAGCTAACTCATTTTAGGTGAAACCTAGGTAGGTTTGTCTGGCTCACTAGGTGTATCTATCTATCTATCTATCTCTCTCTCTCTCTCTATATATATATATATATATATATATATATATATATATATATATATATATATATATATCATTGAATACGACGGACAAGGTGCTTTGATTTAGTTTTTATACAATTTCTCATGTGTTCTAATTCTAGTTTTCTTTTCTGATGATAAATTATATAAAAACTGTCCGAATGTTCTTTTTATCCGAGCGCTTTCGGCTATACATTTCGCCATTTTCAAGGATGAAATATTTTAATTGTTAAATAAGAAATGGTTTGTTGAATATATAATGTTTCCATTTTTTTTTTAAATGGCTAAATGTATAGCCGAAAGCGCTCGGAAAAAAGAATTATTCGGACAGTTTTTATATAATTTATCATCTGAATGAAAAAAAAAATATTCGTACACATAAGAAATTGTATAAAAAAACTAAATCAAAGTACCTTGTCTGTCGTATTCAATGAAATTTGCATGAAAGAGGGATTGCTGCCAAAATGCAAATATATATATATATATATATATATATATATATATATATATATATATATATATATATATATATATATATATAAAAGTGAACATTGAAGTCAACACTTACAGGCGACAGGCTGTTTAATGCTAGACGCAATCGTCAGAACCATTGCGTCTAGCATGAAACAGCCTGTCGCCTCTAAGTGTTCACTTCAGTGTTTACTTTTATATTTACACACGCTCTATCTCCGATGTTGAGCACTTTAGCCCATAAATATAGCCCACCTTAAGAGTATATTTCTTCACACACACACACACACACACACACACACACATATATATATATATATATATATACAAAATGTCTCAATATTGACAGGATTTAAAATGTGAATATCTGAGTAATTACATTTCCTAGGCAAACGAAATTAAATAGACTCCTTGTTGTCGAACATAAGATTTATTTATCAAAATTCGAACAAGATCTTCAAGGGGATGTAGATTTCATTATCGATAAGCTTCACAAATATTCAATGCGCGCACCAGCTGTGACACAACGCACGTCACGTCGGTAATGGAGTTCTTGCCCAGCACGCATGTCTTGCACAACATACACCAGCGCCTCAGGGATTCTCTGTTTACGTCCCTCTAAGTTCGTATGAAGAGGTGGGCACATAGACATTACCTTTCACATGGCTCCATAGAAAAAAACAAAACAAAAGTTAAGTGAATGTGGTGGTCTTTTCAACATCACGTTGTTATTATCATTGGTATACCCGACCCAGCTTCCTGGTAGATTTACTTTGAGATAAGTTTGCACAGTCAACTTAGGTTTTACTCATTTTGTGAAAATTTGAGATCATTTAAGCGAGAATTTTCGATGTTATTACACTACCATATGTTGTAAAGTTTTTGGTCCCCCTACGGATAGAAGGTGTGTAAACGCGCGTGCATACGTATATATATATATATATATATATATATATATGTGTGTGTGTGTGTGTGTGTGTGCGAGAAAAAAATATTCCATGAACAAAATAGACAAACGGTCTGTGCGTTGACATTACGACTTGCGAAAGAAGTTCGCTACACAATCCAACTTTGAATACACCGACTACTTGCGTACGTATGCACGCAACGACCCATGGATTCTCATATACGCCCAGTCCCACACTGTTCATATATGTTTATGTTTGTGTGTGCTGCAATGATGAACGTGAGTGTATGTATGTTTGCGTACGTATGAATGGCGTTTCGACGACATTTTTTCTCCCACTACCATAAATCACCAAGATACGCAACCATAAAAAAATCCAAAATTTTAAAATTAATAAGTTTGTGTGACGATCGCAGAGAGCGGGAAATCCAGCGTCACAAACTCGCATCAATCCAACAGCATATACATATATATATATGATAAAAATCAGGAGGATTTGAGATAATTATAATTAAGTAATTCATTAAGTCTAGAAGAATCCTCAACATAATGCAGAAAGCACTGGACAGCCGTTCCGTCCTATATGCAGCAAGTGTGAGGATTGTGAGATGAGATCACTGTTTGATTGACCGACCTTTTAGATCTTGCTCTCGCTTCTTGAAGGTGATTCAGACAAGCAGATTGAAAATTGCTGAGTCCACTAAAACACGTTGATCTCCATTCTACCCGCTCCAAAGCTAAGCGCTCAAGGGTGTTATGTGGTATATTGACTGCTGGCAAGTTGCTTTTCAGCTTGTCTTTGTATCTTAGCCATGGGCCTCCTACATTCCTGTAGCACTGATCTAACGGTTTGTACATTAGGATCTTGGGTATCCTGTCATCAGACATTCTCAAGACATGACTAGTTCACCGTAACTGAGACTGTATGATAAAAGTCTCGATTCCTCCAATATTACACACGTTAAACAGGTCTACGTTAGATGTCCTATCTTGAAGCTTAACTCCACAGATTTGGGGGATTTAGACAGATCATTATAGTAATTCATCGAGTGTAGAAGCATCCTCAACGAATGCAGAAAGCACTGGACGGCTGTTTCGTCCTAGTTTTGGGACTCATCAGCAGTGCGCATCCACTAACCGAGATTCGAAACCAAACCGTTTCGTTACAACGCAACAAGAACCAATCTACCCCGGTGGACGAAATAAAAGGTTCGGTTCGAAATTCCAATCAACTGAAGAAGGTCGCAGCGTACAACTAACGAAACGTTGTGAATATGGCAGTGGAGATAAGGATAACAGTTCGAATGATGCAAATAATGTAAGGAATTTTTTATGTATTGTCAGTCCTCTTCTATGGCAGTGAATATTGGACAATCTCCTCATAGATGCAGAAGAGATCTGAAGCAAAAGAAATATTGTTCTACAGAAGGATACTAAGATTCCCAAAGACTGAATATTTGAGTAAGGAGGAAGTTTTGAAGAAAATCATAAGAAAAAATAATATGTATATCTGTTAAAAACCGTTCATTTAAGGCGGAAAGAAAGAAAGGAAAAGAAAGAAAGAAAGAAAGAAAGGAAAAGAAAGAAAGGAATACGCACTTTTTCTTTCTTTCTTTAAAGAAAGAAAGGAAAAGAAAGAAAGGAATACGCACTTTTTCTTTCTTTCTTTAAAGAAAGAAAGGAAAAGAAAGAAAGAAAGGAATATGCACATGATAAAGAATAAAAGAGAAAATAAGCGATAATGATAGGAAAAAGAGAAATTCCGAAAAAAAGAAAAAGAAAATCAATCAGAAAGAAAGAATGAAAATAGGCGATAGTCATAAAAAAAGATGGAAAAGTGAACATAAATATATGTGTGTGTGTCTGTGTGCGTGTGTGTGTGTCTGTGTCTGTGTGTGACTGTGTGTGTGTGTGTGTAATAAAAGAAAGCGTAAAGATAACAAAATAAAAAGATAACTGAATAAGAAGAAAAAAATGACCTCTGCTTAAATCAAGAATTTCTAACCTGGGCGACACACACACACATTTTCTTTTTTTCTTTATTCTAATCACATTTTCTTTCTTTCTTTTCCTTTCTTTATTCTAAACACATTTTCTTTCTTTTCCTTTCTTTCTTTATTCTAAACACATTTTCTTTCTTTTCCTTTCTTTCTTTATTCTAAACACATTTTCTTTCTTTTTTTCTTTTCCTTTCTTTATTTATTCTAAACACATTTTCTTTCTTTCTTTCTTTTCCTTTCTTTCTTTATTCTAAACACATTTTTTTTCTTTCTTTCTGTTTTTCTTGCAATCATATTTTCTTTCCTTCTTTCTTTCATTCTTTCTGTCTTTCTGTCTTTCTTTCTTTCTTACATACATGCTTTTCTTTCTTTCTTTCTTTCCCCTATGTCCATTCTTTCTTTCTTTCTTTCTTTTCCTTTCTTTCTTTCTTTCTTTCTTTCTTTCTTTCTTACATACATGCTTTTCTTTCTTTCTTTCTCCTATGTATATTCTTTCTTTCTTTCTTTCTATATGCATTTCTTTGTACATTTTCTTATCAGTATTCTCATGCGCATATTTTTATTTCTTTCTCTGTCTCTTTCTGTCTTTCTTTCTTTCTTCTTTCTTTCTTCCTTTCTTTCTTTCTCCCATGTACATTCTTTCTTTCTTTTTTTCTTTCTTTCGCCAATATACATTCTTTTTCCCCTTCTTTCTATCTTCTAAACTTCCGGTTGTTTCTGTTAATTATTTTCTTTCTTTCTTTCTTTCTTTCTTTCAGACACATTTCTTTCTTTCCTTTTTCCTTTATTTTAACAATCATTAACCATTGTCTGTATATCCTCACTATTCCTTATACTTATTTCATCCCCCATTTCTCTGTAATTCACCCACTCATCACCACTTTCTTCTTTCTCTCTTTAGTCTCGCTTTTTCTTCGCTTCAACCGCTAATTAAATCAATGACAGACATGTTAATGATCACTGTCTATAACAGATTCTGTTTGTCAGTTGCTGGATCCATTTTCTTCGTTACCAGCCCATTCTGACACCGTCCTACACCCCCCCTCCAAACCTCCAATCTGTGTTGTAAAATATACTTCCCTTCTTTTTCTTCTCGGAGCTTCAGATTGGCAATTCTTTGCTCTCTTAGATTTTCCGCCATCTTGCTTGCCTTCACTTCCTCCTCTTCCTCATCCTCCGCCTCTCAGCCACTTGATCAAATCGCAGCTACGTTTTCGCGCGCTTATTGTCACTTCCGTTATTGTTCCAATTAATCCATCTATCAATTAATCATTTGTCTACTTAATTGATAATTTTCTGATTCGTTCGCAAAACAAAACAAAACAGACCAATCACGCTGAGTGGTTACGAGACGAGGGATCTTCGTGGCAACAATTAATATGGAAGCAGTCTAAGAATTTTGTTAGTGACTGGATAATTACGTTGTGAACAATTTCATTGGCGTTTTTGTTTACCTTCCTGTCAGTATCGACGATGCTTAATATGAAATAATACTCCAGGAAAGAAAAATGACATTTTTATGGCATATGTTGATGTAACACCTGAAGGTTTCAATAGTGGTACGCAGAGTAAACCTTAAAGGCAAGAGTATTGAAATAAACCTGGTATGTATAGCTGGTCACTCGTATTCGAGGATAGCCGTCTACTAGGACGACTAGCCAATCCTTATTGCAGACGCTTTCTTAGGTGCATTTGTGTTTATTCAACACCCGCAGAGGCCACCTGTGGTTTACACTGCAACTATTTATTTTCTGCTAAATATATGGTCGTTTGTATTTTCAAAAATAGAAACGTTTATACATGCACACAAAGAATCAAAATTCTTTTTAAATATTGGGGGTATTTGCATTAAGCTTTTCTATTTATATAAATATAGTTTTTACTTAATAGCAATGACACAGTACAAATTAATACAGGAATTTAAAAGCTTTAAACCGATAAATTATTCCAGTAAGAAGTCATAATTCATGGAAATTTTTAAGATAATAGTGTTTATAATATATCTTATTGATAAAACAAAGTTTTTTTTTCTCGTTAAATAATGTCTTAGTTTTATTGCACTTTTTTATTTTAAAGTCAGAGCAGATTTTCGGTAACTGAGGAGGGTCCTGTTTTACAAAAGAAAAAAAATGATAATTTAAATTCTCCAAGGACTTCTGCTTATAACTAATAAAAACATTAAACGGTACAAAAATTAAATAGGTTAGGGGTAACAGATATAAAATAAATATTTTTTAAAAATTCTAAAAATAATTAAATTCAGTTGTGAATAAGTCTTGAACATTTCATTAATATCCGACATTTATTTGACTTTTGCAAGAATTTTCAAATCAATGTTTTTCATCTAAAAAAAAAAACACTAAAATCTTGAGTCCCCCTCTCCACCGCTGATGCAAGAAAAACAAAATTTTCAACCTAAATTTCGAACGTTCTAAAAAGAATCAAAATATATAATTTAATAATTTGAAATCGTTTGGTCCTTCCTATAAATAATAACCTAAATATTTTGAAAGTAAAACTTTGGTTTTATTTTTATTTGGTTTATTTTTTCATCGAGGTATTCTCATTTTTTGGCGAATCTGTGGCGGCACACACACAAACACACATACACAAACACACACACACAAACACACACACATATTAAGTCAATGATAATAGATAAAACTTAACATTCTCTAGTGCATTGAAACTAATGCAATGCAATATTTATCATTTACCAATTTATAAAAAAATAGATATGAACAAATTTCCTTCATAAATATATAATCATTTACTAAATTATTAAAATATGTGAACCAACTATAAGGAAATCCTTATTATTTACCATTATATAAAGTTTGAATTAATTGAAAATTAGCTGATGTTTTGCCAACAATTCAATAAATAAAGATATGAATCCTCTTCTTCTTTCCCAGCTATGGGTAAATTGCAGGACAGACTGGATTCTATACCCTTGGGAGGCAACTAGTGTAGGAGAAGAACTGAATTCAAATCGACCTGGAGAAGGTTGGGCTCCGTCAGGTTATCTTGCCCAAAAACCACAACTTCTACTGTGTATGGGTGTGATGAAAATCTGATGCAATCATGGATGACGTAATATTTTTCAAGGCCAAATAAATTTCATCATAGATCCCCAAAAATAGTACTGCATACCAATACAAATGAACAAATGATGGTTAATAAGTAAATTCTGTTTATTAGTTTTGGTAAAGGTATAATTTCGCTTACCCATGTTAAAATTTTATTACAATTCTAATCATTGCTTTTTAAAACCGTAAACACTGCCGAGAAGTAAAGATAGTTTAAATAATAGCGGTGTCAAAGGAAGAACGTCATTTTAACTCGTCGTTTTTTTTTTTTTTTTTTTTTTTTCGGTCACGAAGGTCAAAGGTTACCGATTTTCCTTTATGCAATAGGGATTATTTACATTATTCGGACTATTGTCCTCATCTTTGTCGCCATATTTATTACAACGTTTCGGCCGTTGTACGCTCCGGGCTTCTTCAGGCGGTTGGAATGTCGAACTGAACCATTTATTTCGCTCACTGGGATAGACTGTTCTAGTTCCACGTGCCATGTTTGATGAATGTCAGTTATCAGTTAGCTCCTGTTAATTTCCCTCTGAAAGTTTTCCACTGCCTTAACCGGGTATTGAACTCACACTCTTTGGGTCTTGTCACTGGATCTAACCAACGCCTTTATCCACTTTGCCATGTGTCCTCAAGGACAATAGTCCGAATAATGTAAATAATGTACATAATACCTCATGTCAGAAATATAGACAGACTCGTAATAGGGATTGTCACCAATTCCTAGCCAGAGCCTTCAAGAGAGAACAATTTTTTTTTTTTTTTTTTTTTATCTCAGATATTATTATCTTTGAGGATAAATAGATGCCTTCCTACCTATATAAACTTGACAATATAATCTTGTGTGGAGTTTGATTAAAGAGAAATCAAAAGACGAAATTAAATTTGACCCAAGAATTCATGGCAATTCAGATATAATAAAGAAAAGAAAAGTGTGAAGTGTCATGATTACCGATATCCTGAACGGACAAGGTATCAAAAATAAATAAGTTACCATTCCAGGAGAATCGGTACAGTGTCTTCAAAAGCCTTGAGAAAGTAACGGGAAACAACACCACTCTCTTTCCCAAGAAATCCTGGTTAGTCAGAGTCACAGATATAAAAGAAAAAAGGAATTTGTGGAGAGCCATAACTGTCAACGACTTGAAGTGACATATAACTTTTAAGAATGAGTAACATCTTTTCAAGCATGATGTTAAAAAATTCGTGACTGAATTTTCTTTTTCTATCTGGCCTTTCTTGAAGAATTTATGGAAATTAAGTAGACCAAGAACCGTATTCTTGAACAGAGGAATACTATTATCTGAGATATACACACACACGTATACACACACGCATAGATAGATAGATAGATAGATAGATAGATAGATAGATAGATCTGGACAAACTGAGATAGATAGATCTGAACAAATTGTGACTGATAGATCTGAAGAAACTGAGATAGATAGATAGATAGATAGATCTTTACAAACTGAGATAGAAAAAAAGATAGATAGATCTGAACAAATTGTGATAGATAGATAGATAGATAGATAGATAGATAGACAGCCAGACAGATAGATAGATAGATAGATAGATAGATAGATAGATAGATAGATAGATAGATAAGGAATTTATGGAATCTATTTCTAATCCGATATAAAAGTTACCATGAATTGAAACATATATTATTTGAACGGTGGAATTGACATTACATTTTTGGATACAAATACACATTTTGTAGATATTGGTTCCGAAATGTTCAAACAAAGAATGTGCAGATCTTTCACACACCCCTTGGTCTTTTGACCAGGAGTAAAGGTTTACCTCTTCTTTCCTGTTTCGGATTGGACTTCCGGTTATTTCTAACGTCTACGTCGACTGTGTACTTCTAAAGTCTCTGCCTAAACTCTTTTATATATTATTTACTATATTACCTCCATGGGAGTTGATAGCTTTGCCTATCGTCCATTTCACAATCCTCCCCTCTTCTATCTTGAGCGGAAGTGTTTTATCCCTTGTTTCCGGTTTAGGATTGGGTTTCTTGTTCCTTCTAAAGTCTGCTTTAATTCCTTATTTTAACGTCTCCGCTCTAACTCCGACATTTTATTTACTATTCATTATCTTTTTCAATAGGAGTAGATAGGTTCGCCTACCGTCATGTTCAGACACCTCTCCCGTTTTTGAGCAAGAGTTTATCTCTTGTTTTCGTTTTAGGATTCATCTTCTGGTTTTTTCTAAAATCCTTTTCATTCTATTACCTGCCTAGTGGCCCCTTGCGTCTTAGTAGCGTCATCGCCTTGCTTGGGGTTTAATTGATTAAAGAAAATTGAACTTTGTTTGCTGTGAAGTATTTCGTATCTGTGCGCCAAAACCCACCTGTTTTGAAGAGGGTTTCACTCATACCTGGCAAGGCGCAAATGTGATGACTGACAAATGGTACGTGTTCTTTATAAAGGCTTCTGATAGCTCAGGCTGGTAGAACTTAATTAAACTGATTAAATACATCGGGATATCTACTCAAATGCCTGTATTCACTAATATAATGTTTACAAACATTGATATACAGGGTGACCAAAAAAAACGGGAACTTTTTAACAATCCAATAAAACCAAGAGTGATGGAAAAAAAATATTTTATTCATAGTAATTGAAACCTTAAAACATGCCATTTAATAAACAATGATGGAATTTTCATTTTTTTTAAAATTACGTCCTGTAGATGGCGTCCTCCTGTACGAATGCATTCTTGAAATCTGCTGTTGAGATTCCTCATTGATTGCTGCAACATCTCAGCTGGGATACTGTGAATTTCATCTTGTATTCTAAATGGCGAAATGTTTACTTGCTCATGGTCACTGTCCGACTTGCTCATGTCTGGCAATACACACTTCAATAATTCCCGTTTTTTGGGGTCACCCTGTACACACAAACACACACACACACACATAGTATATATATATATATATATATATATATATATATATATATATATATATATATGTTTATAATAATTATAATGTTTTTATTATAAGAGATTATAATAAAAACATTTTAAATCGCTACACAAAAGCTTTCAAGTTTCGATACTATGACTGTATTTAATCAGGCGATGGTTGGTAATTGGTGATTAAAATCGTTAACTTACTTAGAGGTAACGATTTGTTTTTAAATTTCCCTGATAAAATATGTATATCTACGAACTGCGGATTATTCCTCCATCTGTCCTTTCTCTTATGTGTGTGTGTGTGTTTACATATACACGTATGTGTGTGGTTACTTGGTAAAAGGATCACTCTTTTTACATAGAAATTAATATATTGAACGTTTCATCGGGTATTAAGCACAGTAATGAAATTGATTTCACAGCCAACTATCGCCTCAAGATCAGCAAATACTTTAGTAGAATATACGCAGATACATTATAGCAATTTAGATAGATTACTGAAAAAAGAAACTTAGATGAGTACATTTTGATAGATACATATGAACAGAATGAGATATGAATAATCTGATATATATATATATATATATATATATATATATATATATATATATATATATATATATATATCGGTTTATTCATATTTATCTCTCTATATATAATTTGACATATATTATAATATATATATATATATATATAGATAGATAGATATATAGATAGATATGAGAAAACTGATATCTCTATCTATAAAAGGCAGGATGTGTGTGTGTGTGTGTGTGTGTGTGTGTGTAACGAATGCACGGCCGCAATTTTCGACGGATTTGCGCCAAAATTTACATGCACATGCTCCAACTTAGCGGAAAGGCCGAAACTGAGTTTGCATTTCCCAACTCCCATCGATAGTGGAAATAATCGATTTTTTCATGCTTCTACGGCAGTTTTCATGTAGTCTGCGGCCATTTTCTACTGGCCAGAGTGAGAGCCAATAGCTGGCTGCCACGAATAGGCAGGAAGATTCTATTGGTCAGCGTCAGAGCCAACAGCTGACTGACACGAATGTTAACTAGCATGCTAGTATGCAAAAAAAATCGATAGCTGCATTCGTCACTAGTGAGAAAAATTTAAATCTGCATGGCACTTTACTCCAATTGGCTCATTCGCTTGCTTAAACTTAACGTTGATTCTGATTCCGCAGAACTGGGTCGGTGTGAAGAAGTATTTGTTGTTAACATTCTTTTTTCATTCGGCGTCTCCAGGTACGAGTCCTTTTTTAAAGCTGATCTTTTTGTGTTCATTTTGTTTAGTTCTTTTTCGTAAGAGATTTAATGTTTAGTATAGAGCTTAGAAAAATTCGCAGTGTTAGATAGGCAAGAAGTAAGGCATGTAGCAACATCAGCACGGCAAAGGGCACTCCTTTAAAGGCAAGAAAGGGGGAAAATATTTTAAATCAAGTGATAGGTATTGCTGTATGAGTCGTACGATTTTTTAATCAAGTACGGGCAACGCCGGGCCATGCTGCTAGTCGATTTATAAATACATAGATTTATATGATCAAACTGATATCTATCCATCCATCCATATATATATATATATATATATATATATATATATATATATATATATATATATATATAGAGAGAGAGAGAGAGAGAGAGAGAGAGCTAGCAAGATAGATAGGCAGATATGAATAAACTGAGACAGATATGAGTAAACTGATATCTATCTATAAATACATAGATTTATATGATCAAACTGATATATATCCATCCATATATATATATATATATATATATATATATATATATAGAGAGAGAGAGAGAGAGAGAGAGAGACAGACAGACAGACAGACAGCCAGAGAGAGGTAGATAGATAGGTAGATAGAATATGAATATGAACAGAATGAGATAGATCTACAAAAAGACTGAGATAGTTCGATATCAATATTCCCAGATGATGATGAGAGTAGAACCTATTTTACAAATGCATATATTTATTTTCAACCTATTTTTCCTTACCAGTTTTTTTTTTATTTCTCATTCCACTTAACCCAAACATTATAACATGAATGTTTCAAATTAAACGACAGTTTAAAACTCTCACTTCATGGACGTATTTATCCATTTGGCCATCTTTGTGCCACACCACTCCATACTCACGACACACACACACGCGTGTGTGTTCTTTTTTGTGTGTGTGATTATGATGATGTAAACACTTTCGTTTGCGCATGCGTAGTACTGTCGGAAACTAGTTAAATAGACGGGAGTCTCTAATCTTTTAACCTGTTATGAAAATGGGATAGCTAATGAGATATTTAATGCGTTGAACATGTGAAAGAGACGCAAGAGGTAATTCGTTATCGACTGTGTTTCATGTGCGTTATTTCAACCGAGTGAGAAAAATGTCGGCGAACCACTTCAAAGAAGTCATTTAACTCGTTATGGCTCATTAAATACATATTTGGCAGACGGAAGACACGAAAGATGAAAGATTGGTAGGTTGGGTGAAGACGAAATGAGAAATTGAAATTGTTAAGATAGCAAGAAATTGATAAATATATTGATGTCAACAAATGCATAGAAACTAAATACATGAACACATACACTCTATATATATATATATATATATATATATATATATATATATTAACCTCCCACAGATACATTTACAGTACCTTTGCTTTTCTTTTTCTTCTTTTTTTTCGTCTTCTTTTTCTTTTTCTTCTTCTTCATATCCTCCTCCTCTCTTTCTATTACAAACAACATCGTGCGATTCTTTGTTTAGTTTTGAAAATAATAATATAGTCTTCATTAGTTTAAAAAAAAAATAAAGCGTTAAGAGGTCATTTAATAAAATCTCCTGAGGATACCTTAATTTTGAAACTAAGGTAGCGGGTCCATTCGACCTCCTGATTTTTAAAGTTAAAAGTTCTACCTTTTATTTCTTTTACTTTTACTTTGTTTTTTTCACACGTATATCGAGCACTTTTTAATACCACTATTTGCTGGTTTGATTCAACTCTGACCATTAACCTAATATATATATATATATATATATATATATATATATATATATATATATATATATATATATATATATATATATATATATATATATATATATATGTAGTTGAATTGATGTGAGTTTATGACCCTGGATTTCACGTTATTTGCGATTGTCAATAGTGTGAGACCTAGGGTCCCAAACTCACATCAATCCAACTAAATATATTGCTTTATCACTGATACTGAGCGCTTTCCAATAAGTTATCAGTTACCTCCTGTCAATTTCCTTCTGGAAGATCTCCACTGCCTTAACCGGGTATTGAACTCACACTCATTTGGGTCTTGTCACTGGATCTAACCAACGCCTTTATCCACTGTGCGATGTGTCCTTGAGTGTGAGTTCAATACCCGGTTAAGGCAGTGAGAAATCTGATAACTTACATCCATTAAAACATGGCACGTGGAACTAGAACAGTCTACCCCCAGTGAGCGAAATAAAGGGTTAAGTTCGACATTCCAACCACCTGAAGAAGGCCGGAGCGTACAATGGCCGAAACGTTGTAATAAATATGGCGACAAATATGGGGAAAATAGTCCGAATAATGTAAATAATGTACATAATACCTCATCTCAGAAATATAGACAGATACTGAAACAATCAGTTTATTATAACTTATCTATTCACCGAGTTATTTGATGTGTTTAGAAATGATTAATACTGTATCAGCTTGGATGTGTGTGTGTGTGTCTGTCTGTGTGTCTGTGTGTCTGTGTCTGTGTGTGCGTCCGTTTGTGTTAGAGAGCGGAAAGAGAGGCTTCAAAGGGAGATAATTGTTGTATATTAAACGGCTTTATGAGAGGAACGCCCGTGAATGCAATCGAAGACAGAAGTTTTAAATTTGTTTCCTAGAAGAGAAAAGATTAAACGAAAATACCAACAATGGAAAATCAAGTTTTATAATCGCTCTGAAAACAAAATGACTTGTCAGATTCTTTAGCGCAATTTGCTCTGTATTGTAGCAATACGAAAGGTTCCGGAAGTCGGCAATTGACTCATTTGACTTTCATTGAATTCCCGCTTTATCATCTGTCTTCTTTTCTCGACATATTGGCCTCCGTCGCTGGTAGGACTCAATTAAACTGATTGAATACATAGGAATATCTACTCAAATGCGTGTATTTACTAATATAATTTTTACAAACACACACACACATACACACACACACACACACACACATATATATATATATATATATGTCAATGTTTTTATTATAAGTGGCTATAGTAAAAACATTTTTAAATCGATACACAAAAGCTTTCATGTTTCGATACTATGATTGTACTTTCTCAGGCGATGGTTAGTAACTGGTGATAAAAATCATTAACTTACTTAGAGGTAACGATTTGTTTTTGAATGAAAAAAAGAAACTTAGATAGATGTGTAGATTTTGATAGATACATATGAACAGAATGAGATATGCATAATCTAATATATATATATATATATATATATATATATATATATATATATATATATATTAAGACTTAGCAGGACGAATATTTTCTGTGAAATTTCTCGGATATTCAGGCCGGCAAATGTTGTTTAATACTGTTTATTATAAAACACAGCATTTACTTAAATATAAAAAGAATGTATAAACATAAAAATGGCTCATATATATATATATATATATATATATATATATCCGTTTATTCATATCTATTTATCTATATATATAATCTGATATATAATATAATCTGTCTCTCTCTCTCTCTCTCTATATATATATATATATTGATAGATATATTTGGTTGGATTGATGTTAGTTTGTGACCTTGCGTTTCACGCTTTTGCGATCGTCAGACAAACTGATTCATTTGTTTTTTTAATTTTTGGTTTATTTAGATTGTGTGTAATTATTACATGTCCTACGTAAAAAATACGATATTTACACAGGTCCGTAAACCGAAAATATATGTTCGCTACGTAGACGATATTTTTATTTTAGCAAATAACATTAAAGAAATAGAGACACTTAAGACAACATTTGAGAAAAACTCCGTCCTTAAATTTACATATGAACTTAGCCAAAAAACAAACTTCCATTCTTAGATGTCCTCGTTGAATAAAGCAATAACACTTTCATTACATCACTATACAAAAAACCCACCAGCAAAAACTCGTGCCACCTTAACTTCAAAAGGAAATGTCCACTTAGGTACAAAAGGGCAGCATTAAAAAACTTTCTAAATAGAGCGCACCAGAACTCATCCTCTCGACTACTCTTCCTCAAATAACTTAATAACGTTAAACAAACACTAATCAACAACGGATTCCCTAACCACCTTATAGACCATCAAATTAGACTATTCCTTCCCAAAGCAAGTAATAACGATAGCGAACACACAGCCAAAAATCACATACACATTTATTACAAAAAGCAAATGCATATTAATTACAAACAAGACGAATCTTCTCTAAGGCATATTATATAGAAATATACTACTCCAAATGATCCGAATAAAAAAATCAAATTTATTATCTATTATAAAAAATTTAAGACTTATCCTCAAAAATGACAACATACCAACTAAGTCAAAATTACAACGAACGAACATTATCTATGAGTTCAAATGCCCCTGAAGGAATTGTGTTCCTGATCAAACCGGACTCAAATAATTACATCGGTTACACAACCAACCACATGCTTATCTAGACGTCTTACGTTACACCTATCTGATCGCAGCTCCATTAGAACCCATTTAAACACACACATAACATTACCAGACTACATTACAAACATACTAGTAAAAAACACAAATATATTAACTGCACCCACCTGAGAAAAAAAGACTAAAAATAATGGAAGCTTTAATAATAAAAAAGAAAAAGCCAACTCTTAACAATATTAACTACGAACAAAGCCACAATTGCTAACCGTATTCGGAAATTAAAAACATCCCTAGCACACACTAAGACATACACAGAACGCACACACTCAATTAAGCTGAAAAATTGAATCATCCTTGATAATGGCTAAAGGTATAGCCGAAAGCGCTCAGAAATATAAAACATTTGGACAGTTCTTACACACTCTTTGTCCAGAAAAGAAATGTCTTGTCAGAACACAAGAAAAATTAAATAAAAAGCTTAACCGTAGTACCTTTTCTGTATATATATATATATATATATATATATATATATATATATATATATATATATAGAGAGAGAGAGAGAGAGAGAGAGAGATAAATAGATAGATAGATAGATAGATAGATATTGTCTGTCGTTTTTAATGAAACATGCATAAAGGAAAGATTGCTGCCTAAATATACAACTAGATAGATAGATAGATAGATAGATAGATAGATAGATAGATAGATAGAAAGAAATACATAGATTTATATGATCAAACTGATATCTATTCATCCATCTATATATATATAGAGAGAGGGCTAGCTAGCTAGATAGATAGATAGGTAGATAGATATGAATAAACCGAGATAGATAGATAGATAGATAGATAGATAGAGAGAGAGATAGATAGATAGATAGATAGATAGATAGATAGATAGATAGATAGATATGAGTAAACTGATATCTATTTATAAATACATAGATTTATATGATCAAACTGACATCTTTCCAGCTATCGGAAATTGACTCATTTCATTTTAATTGAATTCCCGCTTTATCCTCTCTCTTCTTTTCTCGACATATTAGCCTCTGTTTTGTGTTTAAAAAAAAAGTGGCTTGCCATTCCCTGGGTCAACGGAGTCACGGTTCAATTATATCTGCCGCTTAAAGCAAATTCTATTTATGAATAACATATCGAACGGTGAATTTGATAGCATTATAACATTAATTCATGACGTAGAAAATGACAAGTGACTGTCTTGGCAGTTTTATCGCATATTTTTAATGGAGTAAAACCTACTTATACGCAGATGACGCCGTACTGATAGCAGATACGGAAGAGAAATTACAAAACATCCTATAGAAAGTAGCGAAGGAGGGCGACAAGAAGGGACTAAGCATAAACTACATGAAGACAGAATGTATGTTCATTATTAAAAAGATGAGCCCGAAATGCAATTTGGAGGTCAGGGATCCTAAAATCAAGCAGGTGCGGAAGTTTAAATATGTGTGAAGTGTTTTGACAGAAAACGGTAAGTGCGACGCTGAAATCCGAGGACGTATTGGGATAGCCAAGAAAGCATTCCAAAAGCTGCGCAGAGTATTACGAGACAGGAGGATTTTTTTTTTTTTTGGTAACAAAGAATACTGATCTGCTACGTGACGTCTGTCCTCCTTTTTGTCATCCATCTATCTATCTATCTATCTATCTATCTATCTATCTATCTATCTATCCACGTCTGTTCATATATATATATATATATATATATATATATATATATATATATATATATATATATATATATATATATATATATATATTTATCTACCCTGTTTTTTTTCATATTTATCTATCTCATTCTATTCAAATCTATCTATCTATCTATCTATCTATCTATCTATCTATCTATCTATCTGTCTGTCTGTCTATGCCTCTCTCCTTATGTCTGTGTGTCTCTTTGTCTGTCTATCTGTCCCTGACTCTCTCACTCTCGCTATATATATATATATATATATATATATATATATGTATATATACCCTAGTATTTTCATCTATCTGTCTATCTAGCTAGCTAGCTATCTATCTAGCCAGAATGTTTCCTTATAAAGTAACGGCTAATATTACCATGCTATACTTGTAAATATTTATGCCTACTGCTCTCCAAAATCAGTGGGTGCACATTGAGATCTATCCAGATGAAAACAATTCTCAGCTGACATTCTGTTCTGTTTGGTTCATTTACTTTTTAAATTTTGTATCTGGTGGATTCACTCTTCGCTTATTTATACTTCTAATGTATTTTGGTCATCATTTTTGAGGGCCTTTCTTCACGGCCACGATGACAATATCAGTCCTACATCATTGTCAGTTTCCCGAGCGTCAGTGATTCGAAGCCACCAACCATCTTCCTTTTCACCCTCCATCACCATCAACATCTTACAACGCCGGCTGCCCGTGCAAACAATGGTTACTGCTTTTTGTTTATTAGGTTTCAAAATTGGGTTTACACTCTCCTCAGGGTGGTATCTTCGATTCTTAAATGTTAGACGCATGCCCGGGGGTTGAAGTTACAGGACTCAAAGCCGTTGCTAGGTAACATCTGATGTCCGGGTGGAATGTTTGCTTGCCAATGGACATCTAAAGCGGGATGGATTATTGTAATGCTGACATAAGTAGAATAATTAAAAAACGAACAAAAAAAACAAACATTGTTTTGTTACATACAGATATATATATATATATATATATATATATATATATATATATATATATATCCTGGTCTTTTCATATCTATCTATCTATCTATCTATCTATCTATCTATCTATCTATCTATCTATCTGTGCCTGTCTCCTAATATATGACTGTCTGTCACTCCTTCTCTCCCACCCTCTCCATCTCACTCTCTCTCTCTCTCCCTATATATATATATATATATATATATATATATATATATACATATCCTGGTCTTTTCATTTCTATCTATCTATCTATCTATCTATCTATCTATCTATGCCTCCTTATGTCTGTCTGTCTGTCTCTCTCCATATATATATAAATATATATATATATATATATATATATATATATATATATATATATATATATATATATATATATATGTATATATATATATATCCTGGTCTTTTCATATCTATCTATCTATCTATCTATGCCTGTCTCCTAATATATGTCTGTCTGTCACTCCTTCTCTCCCACCCTCTCTATCTCACTCTCTCTCTCTCTCTCCCTATATATATATATATATATATATACATATCCTGGTCTTTTCATATCTATCTATCTATCTATCTATCTATGCCTTCTTATGTCTGTCTGTCTCTCTCCATATATATATATATATATATATATATATATATATATATATATATATATATATATATATATATGTATGTATGTATGTATATATATATATCCTAGTCTTTTCATATCTATCTATATATGTATCTATCTATTTTGGTCTCTTCATATCTATCTATCTATCTATCTATCTATCTATCTGCCTCTGTGTTGTCAGGTCATTTTATGAGTGGTACTGGTACTATGTAACTCCGTATTATATTATTATCGGCGGATTATAGAAGACTAAACCAGTTCCCCCACCTGGCTCTTCTGGTGAGAAGCGAGGCTCTAGATACATAAAACAATAAAGAACAACTGTGAAAAAGTACCCGAATCCTCTCACTGGATCAACAGCCATCTAGCACAGGCCTACAGGGATTGAGAGTACCCTGGTCTTTGTTAAGACATCTGTATTTCAAAGGACAACTCCGATATAATATCAGCGATTCCTTTTTTATCCAAAGATATCGATCAGTTCTTATTTTGGGACAAACGTACTCGAATTCCTAGGAATAGCATTTGTCTCCGTGCATAACTTTTTCCTCAACATCTCCAAGCACTGGTATTACATTTTTTTATTTTGAACACCTTTAAGATGTGATCCACATATTTTCGTAGGCAGAAATGACCAAAAACCAAAGAAAGACTTCAGCACAGAATTGGATCTGGCGTGTATTGAAATTGGTCGTGTCTAATTAGATTGGATTCCAAACACAGTCAAAGAAACCAGATGCAGAGAGAATTAATTAATTACACGTTATAAGGCATGCTATAAGTTACGAAAATATTGTACCTCGGATGGCTGATTAAAGCATCATATGAAAGTTTACAAAAATATTACTGTATTACCCCCTACAAGAGGTTCCTAAAGTTGCCGCGTTAGCACAAGATAGTGTGAGCCCCTAGCAGAACCAAAGGGGCAAAATCGACGCTGCACACATTTGAGGTACAATCAGTGATATCAATACTCGAAATCAAGTCTCAGTTATCTATCTATCTATCTATCTATCTATCTATCTATCTATCTATCTATCTATCTATCACAGTCTGGTCCCTATCTATCTATCTATCTATCTATCTATCTATCTATCTATCTATCTATCTATCTATCTATCTATCACAGTCTGGTCCCTATCTATCTATCTATCTATCTATCTATCTATCTATCTATCTATCTATCTATCTATCTATCTATCTCAGTCTGGTCCTTATCTATCTATCTATCTATCTATCTATCTATCTATCTATCTATCTGTTATGGTCCGGTTCCTTATACCACGGTGATAGTCCAAGGTAGAACCAATAAAGAAGAACTCGAACACGAATATGGAATAACACAGATATATTACAAACAGGAATATATACAGAGAAGTAGAAAGTGTTAGTACGAACAATCAGGTTTAGTAGTAATTGTCTGAACGCGACTCTGTTTCGGACTGCCTCTGACTCGACTGACTGACTGACTCGCTCTGACTGACTGACAGACTTCTAACGGACTTCACTCTAGACTTCAGATTGAACGGTATTTAGTCACCCCCGACGAGGGCATCATGTGGCACAAGGCCGGTTTAACGTGGGATCTCCGAGCCCGTTGACCCGGCCAAAAATATGCCCTTTGAACACGTATAAACGGGTTCAGGGTCGGTTTACCTCCCCGAAAGAGAATCCGCCCTTCGGCGTAGTCTCGTTCGGGTTCCTCCCCGCCTGAAGGTAAAGAGTTCAACCGATCAGCCGGTCAGCCGGTCGCCCGACTTCAGACTGATCGGTGTTTACTCACTCCCACCCACTAGGGCATCATGTGGCACAAGGCCGGTTTAACGTGGGATATCCGACCCCGTGGGCTCGGCCAAAAATATGCCCTTTGAACCCGTATAAACGGGTTCAGGGTCGGTCTACCACCCCGAAAGAGACTCCGCCCTTCGGCGTAGCCTCCTTCGGGTTCCTCCCCACCCGTAGGCAGAGAGTTCAACCGATCAGCCGATCAGCCGGTCGCCCGACTTCGGACTGAACTCACTGCTTCCTCTTGAAGCGCAGTATTTATTATGTATGGAATAGTCTATTATGTTATTATGGGTACGTTCCCGTAACACTATCTATCTATCTATCTATCTATCTATCTATCTCAGTTTATTCATATCTATTTGTCTTTCTGTGTGCCTGTCGATCAATCTAAATCAGGTTCTTAGTCCTCTATTATTCTGCCAATCTGAACTTGTTCATAAATAGATATTTGTAGCTTATTTGATCGTTGAATAACAATAGAACTTTACTTTCTAAGCAATAAATCTATCTATCTCTCACAGACGTGCCGTCGCATCCCTCTGTATCTTCTACAAATACATTCACGGTAACTACTTTCGCTAGTTCCCAGACTGCATGAATTTAAACGTACAACTAGACTGCTATCTCGATTCCTCGCTTTCACTATCGAAACTGTTAAATGTAGCTGACTCTTCAACTCCAATAGCTTCATGTCTCGCACTTCCCGTCTGTGGAATTCCTTGTTTCCCTGAGAGCTATAATCTCTATTTAAATGTCATGTCAATCGACATCTTCAGATCTCTTGATCTAATTTCCCGTCCTTCTCTTCATCCTTTCCTATATCACGCCTCTTTACTCTCGTTCACATTCCCTGTAATCTCTTGCGTGCTAGTGGCATCCCGCCTTGCTTGGGATGAAATGCTTAAAAAAATATCGCAGTTTCTAAAATAAGTCTTTGATATTTCCACTTTAAGAATTTAAGTGCAGTACTTGATTGGCATCTAGGTCTCATCATTTTACAGTTGACTGTAAGTTCTATGTTAATAGTTTCTTCATTCTCGTTTCTCTCATGTCCGATTCAATTCCGGATTCTTGCTCTCTTGTCATCTTTGATCTTCCGAAATTGAAATGCAATGTCAATCGTCATATTTTGTCTTCGTAATTCCTATTCTTTTATTGTGCTCTCTTCTTAATATTTTTCTTTGGATTCTTTCATACTACTCATCTCTTAGTGGCATTATCGCCTCGTTTGGTTTGCGAAAAGAAACAGTAGTGACAATGGTTCTGCTTAAATCAGCAATAACAAGATGGCCTAAATGGTCGTTCCTGCAGACTGTAATGCATCTTTGAAGATCTTCAAAATTTATCAAAATACAAAAATCTTGAAGTGTGAATCTAAATAAAACGCAGCACATGAGTTCATCACTAATTCCAGCTGTAGTTGGGGTCTGGATTTGATAGGAAACGATTCTGATAGAATAATTGAATGGATCCCTAGTTTTAAAAAAAGATAAAAAATATGTTCTCACAAGTGCAGGTCATTCCTGAAGAAGGGATACATCTATGCAAAATGTGTGTGATCTTGTGTTTTTTTGTTTTTTTTTTGCTTTATTTTTGCAAATCATTTCATTGGAGAATGTCATGATACAATTTCTGACCTGAGGTCTCTGGTTGGGACCCGGAAGAAAATGAGTATACAACAGAAATCGAAGTAATAATAATTGTGAAAATTCTTGATTTAAAAACAAACACTACGATGGAAACAAAACTATTGGCAAATTATAACAACCAAAATACCTGAAGCAACAACAACAACAATAATAGCAACAATAATAACAATAATAACTATAATAACAATAATAATAACAATAATAATAACTATAATAATAATAATAACAATAATAATAATAATAATGATAACAATAATAATAACTATAATAATATAATAATAATAATAACAACAACAACAATAATAATAGCTATAATAATAATAATAATAATAATAATAACTATAATAATAATAATAATAACAATAATAATAACTATAATAATATAATAATAATAGCAACAGCAACAAGAACAATAATAATAACAATAATAATAATAACAATAAGTGATAAATATCCAGAAACGATTGATCATCTTGTATCAGGTTGGACGATATTGGCACCCACTGAATATAAAACCCAGCATAAGAGAGTGGGCCAATATCTGCACTGGAAAATCTGCAACTTCTACGGGAAGGAAACTGAAAGAAACTGGTACCAACACCACCCAGACCCAGTTACGGAGATAGGACCTGTTACAATTCTATGGGACTACACAATTCACACTGACAGAACAATCAAAGCCAACCGACCAGATATTGTTATTAAAGACCACAAACAAAAACGGTGCCTCCTTATTGATATGGCAGTCCCTGCTGACTGCAATGTATCTTTGAAGATATTCAAAAAGCTGTCAAAATACAAGGACCTTGAAATAGAAATCTCGAAAATATGGCATATGGGAACATCAACAATACCTGCTGTAGTTGGAGCCCTATAACTGATTGGAAAAGATTCCAGTAGACTAATTGAAGGGATTCCTGGAAGTCCATGCCTCAAGGAGATACAAAAAATTGTTCTGACAAGTACAGCACATACTTTACAAAGGGCTTTATCTATGTGATTTTTTTTTTGTTTTGTCAGTGGAAAGTGTCATGATGCCATTTCTAACCTTAGGTCCCTGGGCGGGACCCGGAAAGAAATGTGTAAACGCCAGAAATCAAAGAAAATAATAATAATTAATAACAATAATAACAATAATAACGATAATAATAATAAGAAGAAGAAGAAGAAGAAATCGAAATCTCAAAAATGTGGCACATGAGAACATCAACAATCCCTGTTGTAGTTGGAGCCCTAGAATTGGTTGGAAAAGATTCCAGTAGACTAATTGAAGGGATTCCTTGAAGTCCATGTCTCAAAGAAATACAAAAATTGTTCTCACAAGTACACCACACTTTACAAAGGGCTTTATCTATGTAATTTTTTTTTTTTTTTTTTTTGTCAGTAGAAAGTGTCAGGACTCCACTTCTGACCTTAGGTCCCGGGGCGGGACCCGGAAAGAAATGAGTACACATAAAAAATCAAAGGAATAATAATAAGAAACAACAACAACAACAGCAGCAGCAGCAGCAGCAGCAGCAGTAACAACAACAACAACAATAATAATAATAATAATAATAATAATAATACCTGTAAAATATGTGTGTTTTTTTCTTTTAATTGGTCAGTGGAAAATATGATGTTATTTCTGACCTTACGTCTCTAGCCGGGACTCCGATCGAAATGTGTACACACCAGAAATGAAAGGAAATATAATAATAATAATAATAAAACTATATTATGCCTCATTTTAATGATTTGCTGATGTATCTAATTCGTATTTGTTTTCGGTTTGATGATGAAACTATACTTGTTTCCCTGTTTGTATAAAAATAAGCCTCATGCTCTATTCACTTGTGTTGTTTTCGGCATTTGGTAAAAACGTGCCTATAAAGAACAGTTTGGACATTAATACCTACTTCATCTCTTTTTTATTATGGACGTAATTAAAAAAATATATATTTTCTTATTTCACTTTTTAAGAGATTTCTTTTTTTTTAAACAAACAGTGTCTGATCGTAAAACACATCTACAGCTGCCATTGTTGCGTCTGGTTCTCCATCATAAACAATTGGCGCTTAGAAAGGCACAATAAATTCTAAAGAATCTTAATAATAAAAAAAAGTTACGTAGAAGCACCATTAGAATAGAATAATGGTTTGTTTTTGTCTTTGTTTTACATCATTCTGCATAGTTTCATTAACTATCCCAGTCTGCTGTTCGTATCTATCTATCTATCTATCTATTCATAGCTATCTATCTATCCCAGTCTATTCATATCTATCTATCTATCTATCTATCCCAGTCTATTCATATCTATCTATCTATCTATCTATCTATCTATCTATCTATCTATCTATCATGTCTCATCTTTGCTCTCTTGGAAAAACAGATAATTGAACAAATGATAGATGTATACATTTACGTACATTTAAGTGTTGTACTCACTCTAGTCATTATTTATTTTGTGTTGATAACGATAATACTGAATTGTGTGTGGCGCCAGTCTCACTATGGTGATGGGCAAAGGCAGTATAAAAATTAACATTTGATTAAATGTGTATCATTATTTTATATTGATTTTCGCTTCCTCATAATACTTTCTTGTTCATTGTTAAATCATTTGTTGGATTTTACCTATCTCTCTCTCTATCTATCTCTCTCTGTAGATAAATATATATATATATATATATATATATATATATATATATATATATATATATATATATATATATATATATATATATATATATATATTCCCAAGAGGATAGAATCCAGGTAGAACTCAATGTCCAGGACAGAGTAAGAATATATTACGGTTTGTGCCTTTCATATTATATATATATATATATATATATATATATATATATATGTGTGTGTGTGTGTGTGTGTGTGCCCGGCTAGGGAATGCAGAAGTTCGTGACTTTACACCTACATCCGGTAAGGGACAGAACGAGCACGTGTGACATATAGATATTTAAACAAGCGAATTCAGAATTGTATAGATATTCTCTGACCTGTTACGAACGGACAATATATGGAGGCCATTCGGTTAAGTGATGTACGGGGAGATCTTCAACCCCACATTGTCCGAGATTAACTCAACAGATACTAGAAGGAATAATGTAGATTCAAGTCGTGTTTTATGATTTAATTGGCAGACCCACTTCAATGCGCAAGAATATTTTTGTTCCTTCAGCGGCCAAAGAACCTAAATGTGCTTTTGTACTGCAATCTGTGCTAAGCAGATCTTGGTTACATATCTTTTGTCAGGAATCTGGCGAGATTAGTTTTCCAACAAGAGCAGTAGACTCAAAACATCGGGACACGATTATTTAGCATAAACATGGACGGATTCCAAAGGGTTTCCTCTATCAAAATGTCCATCAATTGATGTGGATCATCCCATGTTGTGTATTTCAGACACTGTCCAATTTTACCTACCGAACGTCTCCCATGTCATTATTATCAAGAAGTCTACACCTTAACAATTTATTCACATGTATATATATATATATATATATATATATATATATATATATATATATATATATATATATAGATAGATAGATAGATAGATAGAGAGAGAGAGTGTGTGTTTCAAATAGTCTGAGAGGGGCGATTATTTTTAATAAAATTGTTTGTATAAATGTAAATATCCCGAGTGGAAATAAACAGATATAGATATAAATAGCCATAAACAGAGAAAGATAGATCAGTCGATAGATAGCTGGCTAGATATATATGAACGGGATTAGATAGATAGATAGACAGATAGTAACTAGATAGATAGATAGATAGATAGATAGATAGATAGATAGATAGATATAGATAGAAAAAACGGAAATAGATAGATAGATAGATAGATAGATAGAAACTAGATAGATAGATAGATAGATAGATATAGATAGAAAAAACGGAAATAGATAGATAGATAGATAGATAGATAGATAGATATGAACAGATCGATATTGATAGATAGATATGAACAGAAGAAGATAGATAGATAGATAGATTGATAGATTTTAAATATTTACGTAGATAAATAGATATGAACACATCGAAATAGATATGAACAGAACAATATATATAGATTTGAACAAATTTAAGTAGATATGAACATGTCGAGATAGAGAGATACGAGCAGATCGATTTATATATATATATATATATATATATATATATATATATATATATAGAGAGAGAGAGAGAGAGAGAGATAGATAGATAGATAGATAGATAGATAGATAGATAGATAGATAGATAGATTGCTTAAAACGAAGATGACGTATAGTATAACGTGATAAAAGGTTAAGGACGAAAATGTCAGCAATGAGTGAATGCAAATTCTTGTTGCATTAAAAGTCGGCATGTGACTGAGTTTTCTTCATAACAAGCGGCAACCCAATGCTCGTAGAATTATTCTGAAATCACTGTAAAATGAAAATGTTTATAAATGTGTATCTACTAAAATGATAAAAAATATCTCTATCATGTCTTTTCATATCTATCTATCTATCTATCGCAATCTGTTCATTTCTATCTATCTATCTATCTATCTATCTATCAACTATCAAGAGATCAGTAAGAAAAAACATAACTCGAGAGAGTCACTCGTTATTAGTAGAATTCAATACTCAGCGAGAGAAGTCACTGCAATAGTATTATCTTCTTCCTCTTAGACAATTACCCAGGACTACTTATCATGAAATAATCAGTCGATTCGTGTTAGTAAGGAGGGCAACTTGCTCTTACAATAACAGTTTCACTTCCTGCATTATCTACAGTCTGCTTATAAAAATACTTTAGTATATACCGAGATCCACTGTGCAGATAATTTCACGCCAGGCGAACGACGCCACTTGCAACTTTTGCCAAAGATGAAGAGATCTGCAATTCATTCGTTGTCTATGGTGGTCTGGGAGATGTGGCCCTAACTGCGCCTGATACGTTCGCGCGCAAGAAAAACCGACAAATAGATCGCTACATAGATAATAATATCTTGGCAGTAGCGGGTAGTCTCTCAGTCATCAGCAGTCGAGAGTGTAGCTTCCACGTTTCGGGCTAGGATATTGGTGGGGGCCACACCTTATCGGGTGTTATCAGCGAAATCAGTAGTGTAATATAAATGTAATTTTTGAAAGATCCAAATTACGCGTTATCATTTGATAGTGATATGTCCCGGAAAGGTGGTGAATAAGCAAAATTGTAATGAATGAATAGCTCGTGAATCTGATTAGCTAGGTCTAGGACAGAAAGTGTTAACCAGTGTTAATTCCCCTCTCCAAATTCTCCACTGCCTTACCCGGGTATTGAACTCACAGTCTTTGGGTCCTGTCACTATATCTAACCAACAACTTTATCCACTGTGCAATGGGTCCTTGAATTAACATGGCACGTGGAACCAGAACAGTCTACACCAGTGAGCGAAATAAAGGGTTGACTTCGACATTCCAACCACCTGAAGAAAGCTGGAGCGTAAAACGGCCAAGACGTTGTAATAAATATGGCGACAAAGATGAAGACAATAGTCCGAAAAATGTAAATAGTGTACATAATACCTCATCTCAGAAATATCGAAAGATAATGAAGAACCGAAACTCTGTAAAAAATATAGCGACAAAGATGAGGACATTAGTCCGAATAATGTAAATAGTGTACATAATACCTCATCTCAGAAATATATACAGATACTGAAGGGCCAAAACATTGTAATAAATATAGCGACAAAGATGAGGACAATAGTCCGAATAATGTAAATAGTGTACATAACACCTCATCTCAGAAATATAGACAGATACTGAAAGGCCGAAACGTTGTAATAAATATGGCGTCAAAGATGAGGACAATAGTCCAAATAATGTAAATAGTGTACATAATACCTAATCTCAGAAATATATACAGATACCGAAGGGCCGAAACATTGTAATAAATATAGCGACACAGATGAGGACAATAGTCCGAATAATGTAAATAGTGTACATAATACCTCATCTCAGAAATATAAACATATACTGAAAGGCCGAAACGTTGTAATAAATATGGCGACAAAGATGAGGACAATAGTCGGAATAATGTAAATAGTGTACATAATACCTCATCTCAGAAATATAGACAGATACTGAAAGGCTGAAATGTTGTAATAAATATGGCGACAAAGATGAGAACAATAGTCCGAATAAATTGAATAGAGTACATAATACCTCATCTCAGAAATATAGACAGATGCTATTGTTGTTGTTAACTTTTTCTCAGTTCCGAATTTCGTGACTTTAACTCAGTTTTTGGAACGTCTCGGAATGTTTTTCTTTTTTCTTTATTCACTGAACTGCTTAGAAAATTGCCCGTCGAACGTCAGAGTAAAGATATTTCTTTCACGAAAGTAATGAGATGAAAATATGAAGTAAAATATAAGAAGGCTGAAATGAGGAAAAGTACATTGTTTATATGTTATGAGAAGGGAAGAAAAAGAAAAAAGAAGGAAAAAAGGAGGGAAGAAAAAAAAGAAAGAAAGAAAGAAAATAAAGAAAAATGATATCAAGACCAGACAAATTTAGATAAAATAGATGAAAAGGAAAGGGCGCAAGAAAAACTGATGAGATAAAAGAGAGAATAAATAAAGAAAATAGAGGAAAGAAAGAAATATGATTAAGAAAAATAAGACAAAAAATTAATGAAGGAAACCCCGAAATGAAAAAAAAAAGAAAAAGAAGGAAATCGAAGAAACAAAAAAAAAAGTAGGAAAAAGATGAAAAGAGAATCTATGGAAAAAAAACTATACAGAAAAATACATTAAATAAGAAAGAAAGAAAGAAAGAAAGAAAGAAAGAAAGAAAGAAAGAAAGGAATTAAAATGGAAATAAGAAAGAAAAAAAAAGAAAAAATGAGGCGTATTAAAAACGAAAGAAAGAAAACAGATAGAAAGAACGAAAGAAAGAAAGCCTCAAGAATGTATGAAAGAAACAAAGAAGAAAACGAAACAAAAAAGAAAAAAGAAAAAAAAGAACACAAATAAGAAGGGAAAGAAAAATATTCTAAGGGAAAAAATAAAGCGAGAAAAACAAAAGAAAAATACGAAAAGAAAGAATAAAAAAAAGAAAGAAATGAAATCGATGAGAGTTGGAAAGGAAAAGAAAAACACAAAAGAAAGAAAGTAAATAAAAATAAAAAAAAAAGGAAAAAGAAGTGAAACTGGAGGAAAAAGATGAAAGAAATAAGTAGAATAGAAAGAAGAAACAAAGTTGAAGTAAAAAGAAAGGAAAATAAAAAAAAAAAACGTAAGTGAAAAAGCATCTGAAATGACCGTAAATACAAAGTAGTTAGAAAGCATTAAAATGAAGAGAGCTATGAAAATAGTAGAAGGCGAATAAGAAGAGGAATGAGAAGAAGAAAAAGAATGAGAAAGAAAAGAAAAATAGAATGAGAAGAAGAAGATTAGAGAAATGAAAGGAAGAAGAATAAGAAATGAAGAATGGGAAGAAGATGAAGAATGAGGAGAAAAATAATGAAGAAGAAGAAGAAAAGGAAGAAGAAGAGGAGGAGGAGGAAGAAGGAGAAGAAGGGAAAGAAGAAGAAGAAGAAGGGAAGGAAGAAGAAGAAGAAAGGAGGAAAGAAGTAGAGGAAGAAGAAGAATGTGAAAAGGGTAAAAAAATGAGAAAAAAAAAAGAAAAATGAGAAGAAGAAGAAGAAGAAGAAGAGGAAGAAGAGTGTGAAAACAGAATAAAAAGAATTTACGATTGATAAAAAAATGAATGAGTTGAATAAGAAAAAAAGAGACTGACAAATGATGGAAATAATCAAGGTTGTTATAAAAATAATAGAAGAAGAAGAAGAAGAAGAAGAAGAAGAAGAAGAAGTAGTAGTAGTAGTAGAAGAAGAATGAGAAGAAGAAGAAGAAGAAGAAGAAGAAGGAGAAGAAGAAGAAGAAGAAGGAGAAGAAGAAGGAGAAGAAGAATTTACGGTAGAAAAATATTAAAAAACGAGTCGAATAATGAGGCAGTGACAAATGACAGATAAGAAATTAGCAAAAAAGAAAAGAAAAAAATGGAATGAAAAAAAAAAAGTTGTGCTCAATAATACAAATATAAAAGTGATGCCGAGAAAGATCAGTGAGTGAATGAACGAATAAATATCCTACTGTGTTCTCATTCGAATCTCGAACATCTGCAGATGATTTTGAACAATAGCCGCGCCATGCGATATGAACTTCGCGTTCAAATTCCCTTTATGAGGACTGGGTCAAAAATGGACGATGGGGAAATGGCTGAACTTTGCCATGGAAACAAAACCAAAAAGAAGGATAGGTCAAATCAGAAAGAAAGAAAGAAAGAAAGAAAGAAGAAGAAGAAGAAGAAGGGGGAGAGAGGCTAAGTTTGGAACTATGTTAAAATGGATGTTCATTTAGCGTACCGCGATTAAAATATAATTTAAATTTTCGTATTTGATAGATAGAAATGGAAGCATCCTTGTTAATGGCAAACAGAATAGCCGAAAGTGCTCGGATATACCTTGGATAGTTTTTGCACACTTTATGCCCAGAAAAGAAAATACTTATACAAATACAACAAAAATAAAATAAAATCTTAATCGCAGTACCTCGTCATTTGTATTTAATGAAACTTTGATGGGTGACTATTGACAAAATTGTTACAAAATTCGCACTAACTTTTTTTCTGACTAACGAGTCGACTGAAAACCCAGCACGCCCAAAGAAGCTCAAATTTTAAATAAAATATTTAATGCGTTTCGATAGATCGGCTGCGTTTTCGTCATCGCACGAGCCAGAACGGCTGACAATTTAAAAAAAGTGCAATAGCTCACAAAAATAAAATAACTCTTCTCTTTATTTTGACGGATATACAGGGTGTCCATAAAGTTCGTGTGCACTTTTAAAAAATTATAACTTTATTTGTATTTGCGATAGAAATAATCTGTAAAAAATGTTATAAAGTTTAATGTACCTTGTTTTAAGTATAGCTAAAATAACTAAGGTGATTTCAGGCATTACTGTAAACCAGTTGGCAAATTTTTGCCGTGAACTGCAAAATCGTATTACACTTTGCATTGCTAATTATGGGGGACATGTGGAAACTTAAATAAAATTTCAATAAAACCTTAAAAGAATATAGATTTACTTCTTTCTAATCCTTTTTACAAATTATTTTTATCGCAAATACAAATAAAGTTATAAATTTTTAAAGTGCACACGAACTTTAAGGACACCTTGTATATTTGATACCATTTAATCGTGATCGTACTAATAAAAATAAAATTTGTATACACGTTTAAACAAGTTAGATATATGGTAAAAGATGGATGATATATTATTCGTTTGGGAGCAGTTAAAAACAGTTTCTTTCGTTTGGTTTATTGGTTGGTTTTGTTTAGCGGCATAACAACACCTCTATGGGTTATTTAATGCCGAAATCTAAATATTTTGAACATTATTTTATGGCTTCAACTAACTAGATTTTAAACGCAATTGTATGCCTTCAATTACAGATAAAATGTATTGTAAGTAATTTTACTATAAATAGATTTTGTTTGGCAACATATCAACCTCTATGGGTTATTTAATGCCGGAATGTACATTTCTTGTATGTAATTTCATGCTTTGAACTAAATATATTTCGTACATAATTTCATACTTTCAGGGTAAAGGTATGATTTTTAAATATATAGTTTGTAGATTATAAAATGTATTGTTGTTAATTTTTACTATAAAAATGTATTTTATATGTTGCATTAATTGTAATTTTGCAATAAAAATGTGTTGCTGCTCATTTTATTATAAAAATGTACTGTTGATTTTTGTTTGGGGATGCACTATTTGCCCATAGCTGGGACCCTAACAGACGCTACTAGCCCATATCAGGTTCGACCTAGGAACAACAGCAGGTAAGAAGTGGTTCCACGCTCCACAAAACCTCCAATCTCTCAATCGAAGTTTATCGTCATACCCAGGACGAATTCTTTTTCGTTCTGGCTGTCCGAATGATATAATGGTAAGGCACAGTATTTTAGATAAAGATACCTTCCAAAAGATATGCAACATATTAAGAAATAGGAAATTTTCAATGGTCAGATGGAAAAGTGAATTGAACTGTTATATAATATTGGTTCTGTTATATGGAAGTGAATGCAGGACAATCTCATTATTGATTTAGAAGGGACATGAGGCAACAGAATTGTGGTTCTACAGAAGGATCCTGCGAATATCATAGACTGAAGACGTGAGCAATGCAACTTCGAAGTTTTAGGGAAAATGGAAAGAAAAAAGGACAGGTATAGGTTGCATCAGGAAAAGACATACTGAGGAACGAGTGCTTGGGGAATGTGAAACTCATAGGTCATACTGAAGGCAAGATGGACAGTGTAAAACAGCACATAAGACGCCTAACAAGATTCTGTAAATGGATGTGCGAACAATGATTAGGAGATATAGGAAAAAGAAAAAACTTTACTAACCCTGGGATTGCATTCAACTTTAAAGCTGTAGTTTGGCATGCTAAAAATAGACACAAAATCTATTTACCAATTTTTTTTTTTAAGCGTTTCACCCCAAGCTTGGCGGGAAGCCACTAGCACGCAAGTGGTTGCAGAGGATTTGGAGCGAGAGCAGATAGGAGTGATAGAGGAAAGGATGAAGCGAAGGATAGTGGATAGATGGAGATGTCGATTGACATTACATTTGAATTGTTAGAGATTATAGCTATCAGGGAAACAGGAAAAGTGGTGGGAGGTCCACAGGCGAGAGGTGCGAGCCTACCTTTTTGAGGAAACGAGCTTAAAAATTAGGCTTAGGTTCAAAATCGTAGTGTTGGAATTTCATTCCGGTGATCAAAGAAAGCCTTATAAAACACCGTTAAAAAAACTTTATAATTTACTGACACTTTACAAATAGTATATACATGACAAGCACATTATTAGTAAATCACTGTGACCCAAATATTACCTTCATTTCCTTCAATGTGATATTATATTGAACAATTTACCTATATTATGTAATATGTTATACATTGCTGTGGTTTTAGTTTAATTTTCAATAAACATGCAAACTTAAAACATTTTGTCATATAATTTGTACCCAGCAGTATCATGGTTTTATATAGACTTTTATCCGTTTTTTTTAATTTTTATTAATTACGATTTATCAAATGATCTAACAAAACTTATTCCTCGAGTAACCTTTTTTTGTAATTTTTTATAATATTTTGTGCTGTTTTTATTCATCGAATACTCTAAGAATTTGCTTATTTTGATGGTGAATCATAATTAGAATTTTAATTTGAATATATTTTCCATTCAATGTATCGAATACAAAATATATCAACCTTATTTGGATTTATTCTTGAAATAGTAAAATTTTAATGTTAATTTGTATGCAAAAAACCTGCGGTAATTGCTTATTTCTGTAAATTTTTAGGACGATCTTTACAACTAAACGCTCAAAAATTGCTGAAAAATATGCATCTAATTTTTCGTGTCTGTACTTACCACAGGAAACACCGGTTTTCTGATCGCTATGTTGATTTTCTAAAAACAAAAAAAAAAAAAAAAAAAAAAAACGAGAAATCAACCTTCGAGGTTAACGTAGTGGAGTCTTTTAAAAGACACTTTAGCAATTGGAAAATTCTAAGAGAAAATTTTTGTCATCATCCTGACTTTGGCATAAAGAATGAATTATAAACATCGATTTACTCAAATTTGAAAATAGGAGTCGACTTTTCAGCACTCCCTTATTTAATGAAGGTATATTTTTAAATACCTTAATAGCGAACGCTTCAGTTTATTTTCAAGCAATATTCACATTAAAATAATTATTCACGGACGCATAGCTTTCGAGACAATTGCCATGACACAACATCGCTATCCCTTCTCTACCGAGTTTGGCTGACCGTCCACTTACCCTACTCGCTTCCGGGACGGCTGCTGCTAGTTTCATTGATGGACATTAATATTTGGCCATAATTGTTGCCGGGAAGCCGTAAACTTCGATAATTGTCAAATTTGTGGGGAGTAAAGCAGCTCGCCGGCCAATCAATAGCGTTGCAAGCAGGGCTGATTTCCTTGTTGCCGATTTCCCGCGAGGTCCAACGCAATGCCAGACACGTTGGGCGCTCATTACGTAGGCCCATTTATCATCGTTATCATGTCAAAATATCCCGCGTTCCAGCCACCGATTACTCCGGCCTTCTGCCAGCTCGGAGTTTCTTCCTCTTCTTCTTCTTTGGGCTTTAGTTGCGCGATTTTCCCGGCCTGAAAATTGGCTCATTTTCTGCGGCAGCTTCGTTTATCTTCGAAAAGAGTCGCGTTTTCGCAGCTTGCCGTTCTTGAATCTATTCATTCATTTATCAAATTGAAGGAGAGAAGAAATAAAAGAAGGAGAGTAAGCGCGGACGACATCCTGAAGATGCAACTTGAGAGAAAAACAGGGCTGGGGAAACGAGAAAGCAAGATCAGAGAACGGGTTGACAAGAGACAGGAAGAGGAGCGGTGTTTTGTGGGATGGCTGTCCACAGAGTGGGTTTTGGGAATATAACAGTAAAGGATGAAATAAACTGGGTTGGAATCGATGAGTAAGATAGACTGATTGATTAATTGGATTGTTCTGACCGTCTGATTGATTGAGAAAAAGAATGCGCAAATGTATTAGGCAGCATGATAAATAGTTTGATCACAATTAATAGGACAGGGAAATGAGTCGAGCCACAGAGATACAGACCGAAACCGATTGATAGGTTTTCATACAATTGGGCTATTACAGATTTTACAAGTACACAATGATATACATTTCTATGGAGTTAACAAGGAAGGCGGTATTTTCTACTTGCATTTAAAATCATGAGTTTTGACATCAGCTCAATCTTGCAGGTTACCATACATTCTGTCGCCTTGAAGTTGATGGTTAGTCCTTGTCTCTCGCTTTATCATTTTCTTCTCCCACCCTGTCTAGGGTTACGAAACATTAAAAGTATAGTTCTACAGAAGGATGCTGAGAATTCCATAGGCGGAGCGATAAGCAACGAAGAAATCTCAAAGAAAATGGTAACTAAAAGAACAGCTATACTTAAAATCAGAAAGAGATGGAAAAAATATCTTCGATAGATAATGAGAAAGGAACGCTCAGAAAACAAAACATCCACAGGGCGTATTGAGAGCAAGAGAGTTAGGGGAAGTCCATGACGAGCTTATGTTAATAGCTGGCAGAACGGGAGGCTGGAGGTTTGGCAACAGGAGACATGATATTAAGGACCACGAAGAATAGGAAGTTGTCTAGGAATAGAAAGCATGGACATCAGCTCCAATCTTATAAACAAGCATGTATCTTAGTCAAGAAATGGATAGATATATATATTTATTAAATAATAAGGAGTCAGGAAGGCTATGGTTATCGTTAGGGCAACGGATATATCTCAGTTCTATGCTAGTGGAATGCCATGATGAAGTCCAGCCTTCTTCAAGATGGATTTAAATCCAGTTTTTCTTTTCCTGGGCTGGTTGCCTCATCAAGGCTAAAAAGCACAGCCTGTCATATTATTAAGAGGTTTACGCCTCCTAGACTAGCTGCTACTCAAGGCAAGAAATATGCCCTGCTATTTAACCCATAGTTGGAGTAAGACCGTTATTACGAAATGATGGAAAGAGAGAAGGTAAGAATTGTACTCGACACGCCGCTTACACATACCTCGTTGATAACCGTTTCCCTACCAGCCCACCGACGATAGTGATATTAACTCTGCGAAGAGATAACGATATCAAGAATATTAGATCATTTTTAAAACCTGTCAGTATTGTTCATGGCTGTCATAGCTAATTTCTAAATCACATTTGATCTCAAAGTCCCGCATCGAATTCACCCTCTTGTGATCCACGATTTTCTCACTCTTCTATGTGCCTTGACACTTCAGTACGTGGGCGACACTTTCTTATCCCACATGGCCCTTAGAAGCGTTTCTGCTTTTACCAATCCTCCCGTCTCCTGTTCCGCCATCCGTTAACACAAGCTCGTCATGTAGTTAGCCCTCTGACTTCCCCTTGCACACTTGACCGCGATTCGCCCTGTGAGTGTTTTACTTTCCAAGCGCTCCTTTCTCATTATGTGTCTAAGATATTTCAGTTGTCTCTTTCTGATTCTGAATATAACTGTTCTTTTAGTTACCATTTTCTTTAAGACTTTTTCGTTGCTTTCTCGCTCTGTCTATGGAATCCTCAGCATTCTTCTGCAGAACTATACTTCTACTGTCTCCTAACCCTAGACAGGGTGGTAGAAGAAAGCTATAAAGCGAGGAACATTGACTAACCATCAACTTTAAGACGACAGAATGTATGGTAATCAGCAAGCGAAAAAAATCACGATTCGAGTTACGAATTAGATCTAACCATCAAGAAGATGTAGAAGTTTAAATATCTGGAAATTTAAAGGCGAAATACTTATTCTGACTGAATTAAAGTAGCGACACCTTTTGTAAAAATATTTAGATTATAAAAGACTAAAGGGGAGTAATTCTTTAGGAATAAATATTAATAATTATAACTGATCTCAACGGTTGAACCAGCGTTTGAAGAGGGCTACGCATGACTGACATACTACAGAAGGCGCCACTCGAAATTATAACAGAGTCAGCGGCAGTCCGTTTCAATTTCATAACAAGATTCTGCATGTCCCATTCCATATCTACCGCAGAGGAAAGTCTTGATATTAATCATGTGGTTCACTTTCTGGCAAGGTGAGATCCACCTTAAACAAATTCACGCCATCGACACTTTCTTCTACTCTGATTTTCTTTCACCTTCAACCAACTCTTGTAAAGCCAAACGGCAATAGGGAATAAATCATGGAAGCAGGTTTGGGGGAAACTGGAAGCTTCTCGTCCTGGACCTGCACGTTGGCGGTGAATTTGGTCATTAACGCCATCATCATGAAGGAAGCGATTAGCAAAGATGAAATTCAATTCTTGGATACGAGATAAAGGGGACGATGATATTTTTATTTTCTTTAAATATTTATATAGATAGATAAAAAAAAAGTACTAGATTGGTGTTACGATCTCATCAATTTAGAGTTGAGCTGGCTAGATGTAACTATAACTTCTATACTAACAGTTTTTTCGTTCGCACTTCTCGTTTGTGGAACTTCCGTACGAGTCCTTGCTTTCCAGCCAACTTTAATTTGCAAAAATTTTAAATGCAATGGCAATTGCTATATACTGTCCACCTGCTTACTCTTTTTTCTTCATATCTCTCACTTCTCGCCTGTGGAACTCCCTTCCCTTTTCCTGTTTCCCCGATAGCTATAATCTCCAACTATTCAAATGATATGCCAATCGACATCTCCAGTTGCCTTGATCTATCCGCTATCCTTCTCCTCATCCTTTCCTCTATCACTTCTATCTGATCTTGGTCCAAATCTTATGTAACCCCTTGCGTGCTAGTTGCTTCACCCCTTGCCTGGGGTGAAACGCTTAAAAAAAAAAGATAACTGCAGATAACAGAAATAAACACAAGTCATGAATTTACACACACACACACACGCGCGCGCGCACTCACTGTCTCTTTCACACGCACATATGTATCTATACCAGTTCCTATGTTGGCATCTACACGGGCGACATAACTATTTACTCCTGCCTTAATAGTAAATCTAGTATCGTTGACAAAACTAACCTGGCTGCTGATCTCGACAAGGACTTCCAATCTGTGGTTGACTTGGGCAGAAAATGCTTCCAAAACGAAACTTCTCTCCTTTTACCCACGACAGAGAACCCTTCCTTCCTCCAATCAGAATGTCTGATTCCTAACTCCTTGAGTTCGCCTCGTTACGCATACTTGGTCTCACACTGGCATAAGATGGAATTGAATCAATAGCTTAATCTACCGCAAGGAATGTTAGCTCTCTGTGTCGTGCCGGAAAGTTTTTTTTTCTCGACTGAGTCCATTCTTGAAATCTATAAATCAACCATCTGTCATTGCATGGAATATTGCTGTAATATAAGGTCTGTTGCTCTCGCTGTACGTCTCGAGGTACTTGAAAAATCCAGAGAGGAATATGCAAGATGATAGGTACTGATCTGGCATCTAGTCTATAATCTCTATCCCGCAGACATGCTGTGGCCTTCCTCTGTCTTTTCTACAAATATTTCCACGGCAACTGTTCCGACGAGCTACTTTCGCTGTTTACCGGACTACATAAATTTAAACGTGCTACCGGGCTGTCATCTCGTTCCCACCCTTTCAGAGTCAAAACGGTTAAATATAACCGTCTCTTCCTCTCAAACAGCTTCTTCTCCTGCACTTTCAGTCTGTGAAAATCCCTTCCCCTCACTTGCTTCCCTATAATCTTCAAATATTCAAGTGTAATGTCAATCGACATCTGACTTCCTGAGCTTGTCCCCCGCCCTTCTCTATATCCTTTCCTAAAACACGGCTCTTTACTCTTGTTTTCAACCATCTGTAACCCTTTGCGTGCTAGTGGCAGTCCCGCCTTGCTTGGGATGAATTGCCTTGAAAAATATCTAGGATTGATTTGTTTCTTTGGGTTTTTTTATGGCTTTTGAAAGCTATTTAAAGACAGAGAATATTTTTAAATTGTAAGAATTTTGAGGAGATAGGAATGATTAAGTGAAACAAATCATATTAATTAACCCATAGATCGATGGGAAAGAGCTGGATGCATACTTTTCCCACGGTTATTTACATGTAAGTTAATATAACGAACCCAACTGCAATTCGAAATCGGCTCTCCGATTAACTGTTCCAAAGTATTTACAGCACTCGCACATCCAAGGTTACAGCTCCTGGTATTCCCAGTCAGTTGGGTTCCTTATATTACCATTTGGGTACTAGTCCCGGTCGATGTTACTTCTTGATATGGCCATAAGCTCATATATATATATATATATATATATATATATATATATATATATATATATATATATATATATATATATATATATATATATATATATATATATATATATATATACATATATATATATATATATATATATATATACATATATATATATATATATATATATATACATATATATATATATATATATATATATATATATATATATATATATGAAATTTTGCTAAAATTTTGTTATATATATATATATATATATATATATAACAAAATTTTAGCAAAATATATATGAAATTTTAGCAAAATATATATGAAATTTTGCCAAAATCTACCGTTTTTGAGTTATCGACAATAAAATTTCGATCACATTCTCGTCCATTCACATCGGGTACTGAAGTTGTTTTCATATGTGTTCGTCAATAAGTCACGCGCGGAAGCTTACTTAGTTAACGGCCTTTTTACTGATCCTTCTCGTCTCAATTACTGCGCAAAACCAAAAGAAGTCTGTAGACACTTTTGAAATTTTATTTTGGTAATTTTGGTAATTTTTGTTAAGGTATTGTAAAAAGCAAAAAAAATGTTGTTTCTTTTTATAGTAAAGATTTTTTTTGTTTTTTATTGTAAAGGTTTTTATAGTGAAGCTGTAAAAATTCTTGGTTAAATAATAATAAAATACATAATAAAAGAAATAATAATAAAATAAATAATAAAACAAATAATAATTATGCTCTTTTTAAATTTCACGCAAAGTTTGCGCATTGCGCGCGCATTAATCAAGACAAGTAAAACTTCGTCGAATGGTTACTTATGGCAAGCATATGTAAACAACGCTAGTAATGGATGCCATGCTGTAGCCGCGACACAAATGAGTCCGAACTTTTATTGTCGATAACTCCAAAACATTAGATTTTAACAAAATTTCTTTGTTATTTTCGAATTAATTATGTAGATTTACATCTAATTTAGGATTTTTTTAATTAGAAACTAAGCGCGGGGCTTAAACTGCAATTTACCGAGTTAATTCTTACAAAAAAATTTTCTGAAACGTTATTTGCCAAAAATTAGCCGATTTAAAGCTTCATTGATTTGAATGGAAATTTATAGATGTTACTTACTTTTACTTTAAAATCAGGCAATTGATATGGGCGAGTGGTTTAATGAGTTAACAGATAGCGCCGAGTTCGAATTCCAGTTGAATCCATTACATTCACTTACGTGCTAATACCCTTAGGAAAGGTATGAAATTGATAAATAGCAGGACAGACAAATACAGTAAATTCGACATTGCGGATAGAACTCGCCTCTGTGGCCAAATCGGTAAAGGCGCATCAGGCTAAATGTCGGTTCCGTATAGGATACAAGTTCGAATCCTGTTAGAGGATGTATATCTTCTGTGAAAATTTCTCTGACGTTCAGTCCGGTAAATGTTATTTAATACTGTTTATTATAAACAGAGCATTTACTTAAATATTTGTATCTATAAAAAGAACGTCTAAACATAAAAATGCGGAAATATATATACATATGCATGTTTCGTTAAAAACGACAGACAAGGTACTACGGTTGAACTTTTCATTTAATTTTTCTTGTGTTCTAACAAGAGCTTTCTTTTGGACAAAGAGTGTGTAAAAACTGTCCAAATATTTTATAGTTCCGAGTGGTTTCGGCTATACCTTTAGCCATTATCAAGGATGATTCGATTTTTCAGCTTAATTGATTGTGTGCGTTCTGTGTAGGTCTTAGTGTGTGGTAGGGATGTTTTTAATTTCCGAATACGGTTAGCATATTGTGGCCTTGTTCGTAGTTAATATTGTTAAGAGTTGGCTTTTTTCTTTTTTATTATTAAAGCTTCCATTACACTCTTTTTATAACTAATAGAAACATTAAACGGTACGAAAAGTGAATAATTCTTGAACATTTCATTAATATCCGACAATTATTTGTTTTTTGCAAGAATTTCCAAATAAGTGTTTTTCATCTAAAAAAAAAACAAAAAAAAAACGCTAAAATCTTGATTCCTCCCTCCACCGCTGATGTAAGAAAAACAATTTTTTTAACCAAAATTTAGAACATTCTAAAAAGAATCAAAATATATAATTTAATAATTTTAAATTGTTTGATCCTTCCTATTAATATGAGGTTGGTGAAAACATGTTAATACGTCAAAAAACGATATTATTCTTGCACCAACCTAATAATAACAAATATTTTGAAGGTAAAACTTTGGCTTTATTAATTTTGCTCCACTTTTTCATCGTGGTATGCTCATTTTTTGGCGAATCTGTGGCGGCACACACACACACACACACACACACACACACATATATATATATATATATATATATATATATATATATATATATATATATATATATGTATATATATATATATATATATATAATACTTAGTCTAAAATATCGTAGAAGACCACCTGATTTAAGATGAAGTGGGTATTTTTTTATGTGCTGAGAGATTTATTGGCAACTTTATGTCTCAAATATTTATGTAGGGGGGAGAATAGGTAAAAAAGTTACATGACAAATACAACGTCAACGCCATTTTATATAATTGTTTTAACTACTGAAAATTCTTTGGAAAATTGAAATATTTTTAGCATTCTAATATTTTATTGAATTTTATGTGTTTTGGCTTTATATTATTACTAACAAGACATTTGTTGAAAAATGTTCGAAAAATACTAAAACATTTTAAATTTACTATGGTTAGCTTGATTATTTTTTGTGAATGTCGTGTAAATCCATACATTTAAACGCATATAAGAAAAATTCAAAATTCTTTTAATAATAATAATAATAATATATATATATATATATATATATATATATATATATATATATATATATATATATATATATATACTTACGCGCTGAGAAGGCGCGCGAACGTACACACGCACGCACGTATATATATATATGTTTAATACTTCAACGTGGTATAATCGTTAGCAAGCTTGTCTCAGTAAAATGTTTGAGTAGTGAGTTTCATCTTTTCTGTGTTCCATATTTGCAGCTTAGAAAATCGTTTATGGTTAATTGAATGTGGTGCAATGGTCAGGAAATAGTGAGTTCGATCGTCACACAGTTCTCTCCCACCCCCGCCACTTGCGGCCTTTTGCCACATCTTATCTACGCTTATTAAATCACACCCTCAATTATAGATATTCTGATGTGCTATACCAGTCTAGCTACGGTCATATCTGGTTAGGAAGGTCAAATTACAGCTTCGAGCAGATATGAACGTTCGAGAGAAATTATGCGAAGTTTCATTCAAAATTTTTAAAAAATTGTCTTTTTGAAGAAATTTGAAATATAAATATTTAAAATATTGTTTGTTCAAAGAAACTTGAAATATAAATAAACACGCACGCACTCATGCGAAGGTGTAAAGAGAGGGAGGTGGGTGGTAAGTGAGAGCGTTTTTTCTCCATTTCATTCTCTCCCCCTCTCTACACGATAATAAATTCATATCTTTCTTTCACCCACTCTCTATATATGACTTCTGGCAAACACACAAGCAACGTTCACAGACTTTTATAGTAATAATAATGGAGTTAAATGGAATATCGAACTCGGCTCTCCGATTCCTCAATCCAAGCTGCTATCCACTACGCCACCGTGTCTTCTCTCAGACATTCCTTATTAAATAATATAGATGAGTTCTATAATTTTTTTTTTTTAATTAAATCTTTCAAATTACCGAATATGTTGTTTTTTTTTATTTGTAAGTTTGAGAAAAATTCATATAAACTTTTATTTTATATTATTTTCCTGGATTAGTTTTAAATGGCTGTTCTGTGTGCAGTTACGCAAATGGTTTTAAGATATAAAAAAAAAAAGTTAAAATGATTTTTTGGCAAATTTAGTGATGAAACAAAAGCATTCTGATATTTGAAAGATTATTATTCAGTTTGGTTTTGTTTGTTTTGTTTTACGGCATATCAACCTTAATGACGACAAGATTTTTATTGCTGGCATTTTTTCCAAATTATATTGTTGGTAATATTTTTTTCAAAAATGGTAATTTTTTTTTTTTAGAAAAATGTATTGCTGGTATTACATTTTTCTTTTTCAAAAATGTATTGATGCTAAATTGCTGGTAATAGTTTTCTTTCAAAAATGTATGGCTTGTAATATTTTTTGTTTTCTTCAAAAAAAGTATTGCTGGTAATAATTTTCGTTCAAAAACGCATTGCATGATTTATTTTCTTCAAAAATATATTGCTGGTATTAAAACATATTTCTACACTTTAATAGTGTATTAATCCCAGATTAGTATTAACTATTTGCTCATGGGACCCTAACAGGTGCTAAAACTCCGGGTCAGGGTGGACCTGGGAACACTAGTAATTAAGAGGTGGTTTCACGCTCCTCAAAAACCTCCTGATAAGAGGCCATGCTGTTGGACGTAGTTAATCGTCATACACAGGACGCGGACGTAGTTTATCGTCTTATCCAGGACGCGGACGTAGTTTATCGTCTAATCTAGGATGTGAACGTAGTTTATCGTCTTATCCAGGACGCGGACGTAGTTTATCGTCTTATCCAGGATGCGGGCGTAGTTTATCGACTTATCTATGATGCGGACGTAGTTTATCGCCTTACCCAGGACACGGATGTAGTTTATCGTCTTACCCAGGACGCGGACGTAGTTTATCGTCTTATCCAGTACGTGGGCGTAGTTTATCGACTTATCTAGGATGCGGATGTAGTTTATCGTCTTATCCAGGACGCGGATGTAGTTTACCGTCTTACCCAGGACGCGGACGTAGTTTGTAGTTTTAACCAGGACGCCATTATTACTCGGATATGATTCAGACATTTCTGAGTCACTTTATTAGCATTTCAGCAGTGCAATGCTTTTGCAATGTCGGTCTCCACCTAATTTTGGAGGTTAGATGCAAATATTTCCCTGTTAGCCGATTGTTACGGTCAGTTTACATTTGAGTCTATTTTAATATATAATTTGATTTGATATTCCCTCTCGTTTTTGGCCGCGGTTTCGTGATCAACGAAACGATATACAAATGATTCACAGTGCATAATCTGAAACCACTCAAACGTTGACCTCGTTGATTGTAACTGACAGAACCAGTGACGCGTGTTCAACATATTGACAATTAATCTCGTCTAGCTTTTTGCTTTTGATTCTTCTGAAACACGAAAGGCGAAGCTCTGTCAAAAGCAGTTCTGGCGAGCGGACTGAAACCAGCGCCTGCAGCACTTGCGGATTAGGCTTGTGGCTTAGAGGAAGCATCGATCTGCAACGAGGGAGATGAGTTAACTCAGTGGCCGGCGAAGCGGCGTCGGTTTTATTTTGTCACCGGTGAAATCGATAAGAGCTTTACGGTTTTTCACTTTCAAGATGACTAAAACGACGTCCCGACATTCTCCGAAATCAAGTACCTCGCGCTGACGAAGATGCGCATGAAAATAATCCGTCATAAAATAGTGAAATTAACATCTTTACTTAAATTTAGTTTGGTAGGGTGAAAGGAACGGAAAAAAAGGACCCCAAAATGGAACAGGAAATGGACAAGTTTATAGTCTGTCTATATTTCTGAGATGAGGTATTGTAATTATTTACATCGTTCAAGCTGTTTTCTTCAAGGATACATGATGTAGTGGATCCAGTCACTTGACCCCCAAAAAGTTGTGAGTTAAATACCTGGCTACGCCGAGTTGAAAAAAAGTTAGAGTTGAGTCAAAAGGAGATAACTGAGACATTCGGGAAAGGCATGGCATGTGGAACTAGAACAATCTATCCCGGTGTACGAAATAGAGGGTTCAGTTCGAAATTCCAATCACCTGAAATGTCGTGAGAATGACAATAAAGATGACGATAACAGTCCGAACATTGTAAATAATGTAAATTTTATAGTGTAGAAAAAAATCAGATTCGTCTCTTACATCGATCACATTGATTTTTTTTTTTTTTCAAGCGGCATATCAGATTAGTCCAGGTTATTTAGAGTTAAATTAATTGGTTTTGATAGACAATTGTTAGGTAGACATAGGTTTGGTTTCCACTGGAGTCGTAAAAGTAGACATAGGTTAGTTTGGGCCGAGATTTCACATATGCTTTGTTTTTCACGAGCCAAAAAGGTAGATCGTTTTGGTTTTAACTGATTCGTTTTTAACGGCTTATCAACCCTTCGCAGATTATTGTAAGAATTTTATTTTAGTTAATAATGATTTTAATGATAGAAGTCTTACTAATTAACCCATAGCTGGGGAGAAAAGAAATAAATTCATACCGTTACCAAGAGTATTTGCGCTGAAGTGAATTTAACGAACTCAAGGGGAACTGAAACTTGGCTCTCCGATTAACAATTCTAAGTCATTATCCATTATACCAATAGCCCATCCAAGCTTACAGCACCTTGTAATACCAAGGGGTCACCCATCTAGTTACCACCCAGGTTCGACGTTGCTTACATTCAGTGATCGTACGCGAACCGATGTTTCAATGTGATATGTTTTTACAGGTAAGCGTATCTCTCTGAGCTGTGGGTTAAATAGTACGAAAAACTGGATTCTTCAGCCTTCGTTGGCAACCAGTCTATGACAACTATGAATAAAAAGTCAGATGGGCGTAGAGCTAGCTATTTCATCTTGTAAAATTACTTACTGTAGAAAGTATCTGACTCATTCTGACATGATCTATACTTACAAAAGACAGATCAGACCAATAATTGAGTATTGCTGCCAAATCTAGGCTGGAGCTGCCCAATTCTCACTCTCCCGCCTTGAAAGAGTTCAAGAGCCTCTACGCGGTCTTCTGGGTGATGAATTATTTTTCGCACTACAGCCCCTTATCTGCAGATGAAATCTTGCTTGCCTGTCGCTACTCTATCGCAAAGTCCATGGCAAACATTCTGACAAGCTACGTTTATTAGTTCCCACCAATTCATAACTTTGTAGATAATACCATGCCATGTACAGTAGAACGAACAATCCCGATTCGCTTTGTATACCATTCGTAAGGAAGAAGTTTCATTCGAACAGCTTCTTTTCAAGAACTGTTACTTTCTGAAATCCCCGAGATGTTTTCCTGATCGCTACAATATTTACTTCTTCAAGTATAGGGTCAAGCGTTATCGTTATTTCATATACTCATATTCAACATTTCGTACCTCCTCCTTTTATATTCATAAAATCTCAATAAATAACCCTCTCCCTTGAGTGACTCTTGGGTCTTTTATTGGGGGAACAATTGGTAGGGGAATGTAGAGTTCTCTTAGTCACTGGGTGTTTATCTAAAAATAAATTCGCTTAAAATCACCTTCATCCCTGCCGGCTTAGTGGTAGAATCTCCGACTAACACCAATTCAGTCGGGTTTCGATCCTAGCTAGAGGCAACCGCACGTCTAGCCACACTGATGAACTGTGATATAGCGAAACAGTCTGTCTGTAGATGACTATATATGTATTTGGTTGGATTGATGTGAGTTTGTAACCCTGGGTTTCGGGCTTTTACGATCGTCTGATATTGAGCGCTTTCTAATAAGTACCGCGCAGATAATATATAAATAATTATTTATATACACATATATTCCTCTACCAATTGTTCCCCCAATATACCCATCAACTCTCTATCACCCAGTTGTATATATGTCTGAAGATTTTAATATTTTTTATTGTTCAAAAAAAAAAAAAAATATATATATATATATATATATATATATATATATATATATATATATATATATATATATATATATATATATATATATATATATATATATATATATATATATATATATATATATATATATGTCAACACTTAGAGGCGTGAGTTTTTCCCCCCGCCACAAGCGCCCGAGCCCCCTGCGTCATCTCTCGGCGACGGGAAAATCGTGGAGGAACCGATACGGGACGGACGGAGGCTCGGGCGCTTGTGGCGGGAGGGGGAAACTCACGCCTCTAAGTGTTGACTTCTATGTTCACTTTTATATTTACACACGCTCTATCCCTGATATTGAGCACTTTATTCCATAAATATAGCACACCTTAAGACTATATTTCTTCATATATATATATATATATACATATATGAACAGAATGAGATAGATAGATATTATTGTTCAATATATATATATACATACATTAGGTTGGTGCAAAAATAATGTCGTTTTTTGACGTTAAAAAATACGTCAAAAAACGACATTATTACGTCATTATTTTTTGCACCAACCTAATATATATATATATATATATATATATATATATATATATATATATATATATATATATATATATATATATGTATATATAATATTGTTGTATATTTGGCGCTCCTACTGGACTACTTTTCATTTACTTTACCATACATCTGTGATTTCTTCTCAGGAACAAATGAAACCAATTCTTCCAATGCTGATAAAAGTGTGGAATATCTTTCGCGTATGATTAATCTGATGTTCCTTGGGATAGACTGAAAACCCATCCAATCCAACCGGTAATTTAAAATTTGAATCTGTAGTTAAAGATTTATGCAATTTCATACTACTCCTTAAGTTACCAGAGTTTCCCAAGTGGTGATCCGGTAATACATGGGTCATCTGAAATTGCTGCAACAACAGTTAGAACAACTAGAGAAGATCAGAAACCTGGTGATGTTTACTTGCATTTGTAGCACTATGCGTCCTTGCTCGATTGGTTAGGACAAACACTTAGATGGTTTGTAAATGATTATATGTAAGCCGGGATAGGACACTCATCAGTAAACTAAAGATGTGTTTGCTTCAGGGAAACCACCCAGTCTCCAGAAGTAATTAACGGATATATATATAAATAAATGTCAATGAAGAAAAAAAAATGTCAACTTTCGGGATCAAATAACACTCTATCGGATAGTGGGGAAATCCAACCATGTTTCGGCTACAGTCGCGGTAGTCACGTGTATAATTAATTGTAAAAGTAGCTGGCAGAATCACAGTTAGAGTGAGAAGCGGGTAGAGTTATCTATCGAATATCATAGCAAGAGTAAAATGAGATCGCGTTCCCGCAAAGCCGAAAGGACGATTTTATTTATTAATCTTTTGTGAGAAAAGATACAAATAGCAGCGATGTCCCAAGCAAAAATTTACCTGTCCCTAGACAATGCCAGGTGAATTAATTCATGGACAAAAAATAAAAATAAATAAATAACCACTGCCTATCGTAACCAGCCAAAATCTTGGGTCGGCTGTATTCGGGACGTTTCTCCCCGTGCAATATCTCGTCTTCAGATTAAATGTACACTTGATCTCTCATGGTTTTGTCCAAAACGGCGCAGTAGGAAATCGACTGTGCGAACCCGGGTGTATGGTCCCAAAATGAACTGCAGTATTGTGAACCGAACAAAAGAGACAGTTACCCGAAACTGTAATTACGTTGAGCGCATTAGACATCAATGTAAACCAAAACCGTCTCTCCATGGACCCGAACTGATTGCATTTTACCTTTATATTGATATCAAATTAATGTTGAATATCACCCCCTCTCTTGGCGCGCTGTCAGCATATCATAATCACGTAAACAAGTGAAATGGGTTGTGAGTCAAATATCGATAAACGAGTGATTATATTTGCTGATATCATCACTAAGAATGGATATTGAATTGATTAGTATTTAAAGACTATATCGCTCTGCACTTGACAATGCACAGTTGACGTCTAAATTCAGTCGTCAAATGCTTCCGGGCTGGAGAAGAGAGTGACGTACGAGTTGTTGGCTATTACGACATGTTAACTCTGGCTGGGTTATTGAATATGTTTCTATTATTATAATTGAGTATATTGGTAAACATTGATCGGATTTTGATTTGTGTCTATAGGCAATCATTTTTTTCGTTCATACTTGATTCTATAGGCAAACGTTTTTTTCTAGTTCATGCTTGAGTCTATAGGCAAACATTTTTCTGGTTCGTACTTGAGTCTATATGCAAACATTTTTCTAGTTCACACTTGAGACTGTAGTCAAATATTTTTCTGGTTCATACTTGAGTCTATAGGCAAACATTTTTCTGGTTTGTACTTGAGTCTATAGGCAAACATTTTTCTGGTACATACTTGAGTCTATAGGTAAACATTTTTCTGGTTCATACTTGAGTCTATAGGCAAACATTTTTTCTGGTTCATACTTGAGTCTATAGGCAAAATTGTTCTGGTTCATACTTGAGTCAATAGGCAAACATTTTTCTGGTTCATACTTGAGTCTATAGGCAAACATTTTTCTGGTTCATACTTGAGTCTATAGGCAAACATTTTTTCTGGTTCATACTTGAGTCTATAGGCAAAATTGTTCTGGTTCATACTTGAGTCTATAGGCAAACATTTTTCTGGTTCATACTTGAGTCTATAGGCAAACATTTTTCTGGTTCATACTTGAGTCTATAGGTTCATACTTGAGTCTATAGGCAAACATTTTTCTGGTTCGTACTTGAGTCTATAGGCAAACATTTTTCTGGTTCGTACTTAAGTCTATAGGCAAACATTTTTCTGGTTCACACTTGACACTGTAGGCAAATATTTTTTTGGTTCACACTTGAGTCTATAGGCAAACATTTTTCTGGTTTGTACTTGAGTCTATAGGCAAACATTTTTCTGGTTTGTACTTGAGTCTATAGGCAAACATTTTTCTCGTTCATACTTGAGACTATAGGCAAGCATGTTTCGGGTTTATACCTGAATCTATCGAAAAATATTGATCAGGTTTATACTTGTGGCTCTAGGCAAAAACCCGATGTAATAATTTGATACTGTTTTTATTATTAATGTTGGAGATGCAATCTCCCAAGGGCATGATAGTTCCTTTTTCCATGTAAGGATTTTGTTCACCCTAGAGTCTTGTATTTGAATAAGGCACATTTAGACAGCAAATAGTCATCCAAACAAGTTTGACTACTAAATAACCTAACAAGATCGATTTGTTTAATTATTATTATCTCAGTCATTTTCAAGAACCTGATGAAAATTTTAATGCTGGATTTTAATTATTAATCTTGAAGATGCAATCTCCCAGAAGTCATGAAAATGTATAGTCCCTTGTTCGCTTCAGGGTCGTATAATTTGAAAAAAGATGTAATTAGGCAGCTAATATTAATCTGCACAAGTTTGATTGAACAGCATTAAATTCTTACGTCGGGTCCTTGAAAAGGACTGAGGCAATAAAAATTAAACAGACAGATTTTGTCGTTTTTTTTTTATCAAACTTATATGAATATATATATATATATATATATATATATATATATACGTATATTTCGGCAGTATGTTTTCATTAAGACATGTTTCGTTGTACAGTTTAGACATATTCTGTCTACTCGTTTTCGATAAGATCCTTTCATTCTCGCGGACAAGATTTTGATGCCATTACGGAAAGAAGAGAGAAAAGAATCTATCTATATCTCCACTCAAAATTAGGCCTAGTATATGACAAAAACTACTGCTAACTTGCACTACCGAAGTTTCATTGTATAATCACAAAAATAACACACACACACACACACACACACACACACACACACACACATATATATATATATATATATATATATATATATATATATCAAAAAATGAAGAGAAGAGAGGTGCCGCGAACGTTTTTGGTTGTAATGTGGATTTTCTTTTTAGAAATATGCTTTATTTTCCATAATTTTACTACACGTGTTTCTGATCTCACGACTGTCTTCAGGTAAAATGCGGAGATTTCCACATATTATTAAAAATAATTAATTTTTTTCCTTTATGTTTTTCAATGTTAAATATTCTCGATATGAGACATTCTATGTTTTTTGTGTTAGTAATCCGAATGTCTTTCTTGAATTGGCAATGAAGAGTTCTGCGCGAAGGGTCATAAAACAGTCCAGGTTGGTCCAAGAGAAATGATGAATTACTTATCGGCATTTTATCTTTTAATGTTTTAATGAACCCTGTGTGTTCTTAGATCTGTTACCATTTTCGTGTGTTTCTGTCAGCATGCGTGTATATATGCGTACGTATATTCCCCCTCCATACATATACTGTCTCACTACCAGGAATTAGTAAACTCATTTGTACACATACGCACATACATACACACACGCATACACACATACACCGTTCCACCACAAGGAACCAGTATATACACAAACATAGATGCACACACACACACACACACACACACACACACACACACACATATATATATATATATATATATATATATATATATATACAACGTGATGGTGTCCCTAACAATACAGTCCTTGAAAGACAGAGAAGTTCTTTCTCTCGGCGACTGTCGAACTCTCTGCATTAGCAGAGAGGGACCCGGACGAAGCTTTGCCGAAGGGCAAGGTTTCGTCCGGGGTGATAGACAGGCATTGAATCCGTCTAGGCGGGTTCAGAAAGGCCATATTTTGGCCGAGCCTACGGGCTCAGAGATACCCATTTTAAACCGGCCTTGTGCCACATTTTATCCTCGTGGGTGGATAGATAAATACCAACAGTAGAGTTCTTGGTCCGACTTTTAGTAATTTCTATGTCTAATCTTGAAAATAAAATCTTTAATAATTTAAAAAAAAACTTTCCATTTACCATAGGATACGTTAATGATATACTTATATTTGTTAAGAATACGGAAGAAATACATGAAGAAAAAAATTCCAGGACAACTCTGTCTTTAAGTTTACATCCGAACTTAATAATAGTAACAAAATTTCTTTTCTAGACATGTTGATAAATATTAACAACAATAACATCACTATGTCCCCACATAAAAAAAACCTACCAGTATAAATTCCTGTGGGCTTAACTATAAGTGATTCTTACGACAATTAGTGTCAAGAAAGTAAACGTATTATCTGAAAACCTGGAAAAAAGAAATTCAATTAGTTTAATGGTTTTTTTTTTGTTTTTTTTTAGATATTAAGCAATTATGCTTTTACACGATTTGGACAATTTTGAAGTTACAACCGATATATATATATATATATATATATATATATATATATATATATATACAAACACACAGACATATATATATATATATATATATATATATATAAAGAAATATATTCTTTAGGTGTGCTATATTTATGGGATAAAGTGCTCAATGTCAGAGATAGAGCGTGTGTAAATATAAAAGTGAACACTGAAGTCAAAACTTAGAGGCGACAGGTTGTTTCATGCTAGACGCAATCGTCAGGCCACCTGATATATATATATATATATATATATATATATATATATATATATATATATATATGGTATAAGATGACATTTGGCAAAAAATCTTAGTTTTTTATGCCGACTCGTTTTTTTTTTGTTTTTTTCTTTTTTTAAAAAAAGAAAACTTTTTTCAGTTGTCATCTTATACCATTGTTCTGGGAATTTAACTATATATATATATATATATGTGTGTGTGTAAATTTCATTAATACATATTTTACTGTTGCTACTCTGCTTTCCGTAGTAAGTAGGACACCTTACCCTCACGTCCAACCAGTTTTAAACTAAAAGTTTTCATTCCCCTACACTCGTTCCTAAATAAGACTAGAGAGAGCAGTCTGTCGTAATATTTAACCCATAGCTGTGCGGGGGTTAGAGACATCCATTTGCACACCTATATACTCTTAGGTAGAATTATATTGTGAACAATGAAATATATGCCGCACTATACTTTAGGCTCATTAAACCGATGTCGTCATAATAATTTCATTATTTATGTATAAAGTTATACCGTAATTCCTCATGTATAATACGCATTTTTTCTAAAAAAAAAAATAAGCAAAATCATAGGTGCGTATTATGCACAGATACAAAAAATCTTTAAGAATTATCATAAAACTGAATTAGAATAATACTATCCTATGTTTAAACCGATTTTTTTTTAAATAAGTAGGAAACGCTGGCCTTAATGAAATTGGGGAGGTACAATTTATAAGCGTTGATTACCAAACAACGGTTGCGGATTATGCGTGAATAAAAGCATTTTCCCACACTTTCAGCACAGTTTTAGATGCGCGTATTATGGATGAAGGCGTATTATACATGGGGAATTACGGTATTTGAATACACCTGTAAGTTATCTATACGTCTATTTTATTCTGTTTCTGTGTACATGTGTATGTGTGTGTTTGTCTGTGGATGTGCGTGTGGTTGGTATGATGTGCGTGTGCTTACATGTGTGCATGCGTGTGTTTTGTGTGTGTATCTGTGTCAGTGTGTGTGTCAAGTATGTGAGTATATGTATGTGTGTGTGTGTTGTGTGTGTGAGTATGTATGTGGGTGAGTAAATGAGTGAGTGGAGTGTATGTTAGTGCGTGAACCCAGTTAATTTTCTGTGAAAGCTGCTGAAAGTAAGTCATTGTTTCGTGATAAATAACAAAGAGAGAAATAAAGAATATGAAGATGAAAGTAAGAAAGATCAAAAGAAAAAGAAAGGAAGACACAGAAGACGAAAAAGCAAGAAAGAAAGAAAGAGGAAAGTTAAAAGGATAAAGAAAGAAACAGAAGATGAGAATGAAAGTAAGAAAGATCAAAAGAAAAAAGAAAGTAGCAGACAAGAAAGAAAGAAAAGTTCAAATTTTAATGAAACATATTATATTTGAATGAAAAATATCTAATTTGAATGAAAAATAAAAGAAATATCAAATTTGAATGAAAAATATCAAATTTGAATGAAAAATAAGAGAAATGTCAAATTTGAATGAAAAATATCAAATTTGAATGAGAAATAAGAGAAATATCAAATTTGAATGAAAAATAAGAGAAATGTCAAATTTGAATGAAAAATATCAAATTTGAATGAAAAATAAGAGAAATGTCAAATTTGAATGAAAAATATCAAATTTGAATGAAAAATAAGAGAAATGTCAAATTTGAATGAAAAATAAGAGAAATGTCAAATTTGAATGAAAAATATCAAATTTGAATGAGAAATAAAAGAAATATCAAATTTGAATGAAAAATAAGAGAAATGTCAAATTTGAATGAAAAATATCAAATTTGAATGAAAAATAAGACAAATATCAAATCTGAATGAAAAATATCAAATTTGAATGAAAAATAAGAGAAATGTCAAATTTGAATGAAAAATATTAAATTTGAATGAAAAGTAAAAGAAATATCAAATTTGAATGAAAAATAAGAGAAATATTAAATTAAGAAAGAAAGAAAATATAAAATACAAATTAAAGATATGAGTAACAGAGAAAGAAAAATGAAGTCTCCCAACAAAGAAGAAAAAAGATGGAATTTTTGTTTTTTAGCTCCACGGTCAAACTTTATTCAACTGACTGATTCTCTATTTTCTTTTCATTTTTCAACATTTTTTTTTTGTTTACTTCTTATCATTTCACTGGCTTCAGGATTCTAACCACAAAACAGTTGCAATATTTTGGGAATATAATAAGGAAAGAAGGCTTGGAAATTTTAACCCTCACATCGCTTATCGAAGACAAGAGAAGACATATGACAAACAATATTCTGCCAGCATTGAAACCGGTGTGCCAGCAATATTTTTTATTGTTCATGTATAAAGATATGTTTGAATTCACACGAGCCCCACCCGTCTTTATGATTCTGTTTATGTGTTTGCGTGTGTGCGAGCACACTTAAATTTGTATGAATGCTGCTGAAAGTCAGTCATTCTTTAGTGAATGAAGCATAGATTACAAATGTTAATGCATGTCATTCGCGGCCGGCACAAATAATCTAGGATGAAACATTAGAGAGAGAGAGAGAGGGAAAGAGATAAACAAATAGATAGATAGTGAGAATGAAAGAGAGTGTGTGAGAGAACACTGTTCACATTCCCTTATATGTTTGCATTTGCCTCCATTCGTACGGACACGCACATCTAACACCCGGATCATGTTTCATTGCCTGCGTTGTCAAATGCCTGTTATTAGTGGCTGACAATTTTGACGGGTTTCCGTCATTTGTGGACACCATAAAAATAATGACGTTGCCGACTGTAAATCGTGAACACTCGCTAGTGGCAACCTTCCACCTTTCTTCTACCCACGACCAAGAACGCCCGTGACAGCCGGACAAATATGCCACAATTGTCGCTCGCAATTCGAATCGTGCTTATTTTCTGAGTAAAAAAAAAGGGGGAGAAAAATCTTTTTATCATGGTCGCGAGACATGTCTAATTATATTTGAAAGATAAATGGAAGCTTTTGACATCAATGTCTCGGCGAATATTTCTAGGGTGGGATTTACTTTTACCTTTGTCACTGTTTGGTTTGCCTTTCTTTTGCTTTTATTGATGAGTTTCCGCAAGCTACACTACACCTTCCACTGCCGCCGCCCTTGTCTCGATCAGCTTCTGCGATTATAAACTGGCCCTTATGACGGCAATGTCTACTTCAGCATTTAATGACTAGTCATATCATTAGTCATTATGTGTTATTATCTCTCATAATTCTTCTAATCCTTCTTCTTCTTCATCAAAATTGATCGTCAACAATTTCCTATTTACTCTGCGATTTCCTCTATTTTATCAATATCCAAGGACTCTACGTATTAGGACAATATTTGCCAAGCATGCTTCCATATCATTACTAGTGAGTAACGAGTTCCATCCCTAAAATTTGCTATACAACTATAGCTTTATGTTATAAAAGGGATGGGAAAGCTACGGCAAGCGGATCACAAGAGGACCGTCTGGTGATTTTATACTGTCCGTAAGAGCACAATAAATGATCGTTTTTAAAATTTCGCTAAAAAAAAAAAATAAACATTTTTTAAAAACAAACATTATTAAAAATAAAACATTTTTTTAGTTAAAAACAAAACGAGGGTCGTTCAAAAATTTCTAAGCCTCACCCGAAAAAAAAAACAAAAACAGAACCATTTGTTGCGGAGTACCCTTCCTATGCAACCGTAAATAAGTGGGTTGAGAATTCAGGCGGGGCAGGGACAGCACAGAAGATGGCCCTCGGTCAGGTCGTCCAAAAACCTTAGCCACAGATGAACAAATTGATGCTATGCACCATATGGTTTTGTATGACAGACGTCTTACTGTCTAGCAGATAGCTAAGTCTAGAGGCATTAGTTCAGGTTCGAGACATACTGTTTTAATTGAGATCTTGAGGATGAACAAGCTGTCTGCAGGATAAGTTCCAAGAATGCTGACGACAGAGCAGAAGCTGAAAAGGGTTGAAACATCCAGGATACTTCTGACTTGCTTCCAGTCTGATCTTGAAAATTTCCAACTGAATGGTAACTCAAAATAAAGCATGGGTTCACCACTTCGAGGTTCAATGAAAGATTCATAGGAAACGGTGGAAACACTCTGGTTTTATACCCTCGAGGAAGTTCAAGCAAGTTGTTGGCAAGAATATGGCTTCTGTTATTTTGGATTCCGAAGGCGTAATCATGATATACTACATGTAAAATGGAAAACTATAAACGGACAGTACTAAGCATCAGATTTAAGAGAGCTGAAGGAAGCAATCAAGTCGGAACGCAGAGGGAAGCTGAGGGCAAGTGTACTCTTACTCCAGGATAACGCACCCGTTTACAAACAGCTCAGGATGCAGTAGCTGAAGCTTTGGAACTGTGGAGGTGAGGCCTGTACAAATTTGAGAGGTTGTGCCAAAAATCTAAAAATGCACAAAACAGAGGCCGGGGCAGACATAAAGTATCTGCAAAGGAAATGCATGACACCCAAGGAAATCCATGAGGATAATGTATAGACACTTCCTGAGGGCGCATCTTCCTATGCAAGCGGTAAAGGGACTGCACAGAAGATGACCCTCGGTCAGGACGTCCAAAAATCTCAACCACCGATAAATAATTTAATGCCATTCATCGTATGGTTTTGTGTGACACACGTTTTACTGCCTAGTAGATAGATAAGTCCATAGGCATTACATCTGGTTCGGTCCGTACGGATTTAACCGAGATGAGGAAGCTGTCTGCAAAATGGGTCCCAAGAATGCTGATAACAGCACAGAAGCTGAAAAGGGTTGATATTTTCACAACACTTCTGACTGCCCCTAAGAATTTTCGCCGTAGATTAGTAACTAAAAATGAAGCGTGGGTTCACCACTTCGTGCCTTAATCAAAGATTCAAAGGAAACGGTGAAAACACTCTGGTTTTATACCCTCGAGGAAGTTCAAGCAAGCTGTGTCTGTTGGCAAGACGATGGCTTCTGCGATTTTGGATTCCGGAGGCGTAATCATGATATACTACATGGAAAAGGGAAAAACTATTAATGGACAGTACTATGCATCAGATTTAAGATCAAGTCGGAACGTAAAGTTGGGCTCTTGCTCCAGGATAACGCGCCTATTCAGACTGCTCAGGTGAATCAGCCACCTGTGGCTTTGAATGGCTTCCCCTTCCTCATTATTTACAATACTTAACTATATCTGAGTTCTTCATGTTTTCTCAAATCCCACCTGCTTGGTCGTCATTTTAGAAACAAGGATGAGATCATATGTGCTGTGGATGAGTTTTTCGAAGACAAGGACATAACCTTTTTCAGTGATTGGTTTGCAATCCTCAAGGCGTTGGACCAAGTGCATTGATGTCAAGGAGGACTATATTAAAAAATAGTGATAAACTTGTTTCTCTTAATCCTTCTGAGAGAGGCTGTAAGAGTTCAGGGATTGCAAAGGAAATATTTGTCGTAGATTACTTCCACAACGCAGAGAACAAATCACTGTAAGTTCAGACTCGAATATCGGGGACAGAAAGAAATGCCGAAAACTCGATTCGCAGGTACTATCTCACAAATCCCAATGCACGTAACCAGTCAGAAAAATAATCCACTCCCCGACGAACGCGGTAGCCGAAATACACGAATTTTCTCACGTTCTCCTCGATTCGAGAACACCAACTGCTTTTATTGGCCAAGTATTTTTTGCTATTCGTCGACAACTGGGAGAAGACGCACAATTTTAGCATATCAAAATACTTTTATGTCGATTCCTGCCACTGACTTGTTTCTAATTTAAATATTCCGTCTTCAGCACATCATGCAGAATACATGTCCTTTTTTAGCCACATTTTCCGTCGTAGGGACACGCGACACGCTCTGGCGTGGTTTGACGAGGTAATTCGCCGTTTTCTTCGTTATAGAGGCGTAGAACTTTTTGAACGAGCCTCTTACAATTTATTTTTTAAAAGTCCGTTAAAACAATAAATATTCGTTTTTAATGTCCGTTAAAAAATAGTACTTTTTTAGTGAAATGTTCAACAAAATACTACACATTTCAAAACAGGAACAAAGAAATTAAAAACGAAAACCAAATAGAATAGCGAGTCCCAGTTATCAGGAATTACCCTTCCTACATAATCGGCATGTACTACTACAGACACCTGGATACCTTTGCCTATGCCAAGAGCCAGTCATCGGCCTAGACGCTTGTGTCTACTCCAACTGGGGATACATATATCTTCGTTATAAACCTCTAACGAGACCCATCGATAATTTCTTATTGTGAAAGATTATTCTCGACGGTACAAATCTCCTTAGCTGTATTAGAAGTATTAAATATGAAATTAACTTGCCACACTTTTGTGCAATCTGTTCACACAATGTGTCCAATAGAGAAAATAATATACAAATCACGTGCTCATTTTTTTTATTATTAATTAATAATAATATATTATTCAGTTGTCGAACTATTATACTTTTTGTGAGTGGCAAATGACTGAGATTGTTGTAATGGCATAAGAGAAGGAAGAGCAGATGATGAAGATATATGTTTCGTTCAAATCTTTGTATAATGTATATAAATTTGTATATGTATTATAAGTATATGTATCATATCTATTATATGTATATGTATTATATGTATATGCATTATATTTATTATATGTATGTATTATATGTATATGGATTATATTATATGTATATTATATTTATATGTATTATATTTATTATATGCATGTATTGCGTGTATATGTATTATATGTATATGTATTATATTTATTATATGTATATGTATTATATGTATATGTATTATATTTATTATATGTATATATATTGTATGTATTATATTTATCATATGTATGTATTATATGTATATGTATTATATTTACTATATGTATGTATTATAAGCATATATATTATATTTATTATATGTATGTATTATATGTATATGCATACAAATATGTATGTATTTATAATCTGTATATAAATTTTTATATATGTTGGTTCAAATCTTTGTGTTCCATATACTGCTCTAGTAAGCACCTGACTCCTCATGCTATCCTCTACTTTTACAAGAGCCAGATCACGCCGAAAATGGAGTAATGTTATCATATTTGTGCAGTAGTTGTCCAGTCCTCACTTAACAGTCTTGATAGAGTTCAAAAGCATCTACGAATCCTTATGGGGACGAATTCTTTTTCAACCTCCAACTTCTAACTGCTCTGTCGCTACTTTCATGAAAAGTGCTCGGACAAACTGCATTCCTTGATTCTGCCAGGTCTAACCTTCACGGCTAGGACCCGCCACGCCACTTAGATTGTAGCAAGCCAGTCACATTCCATCCCTATTTCATCGGCGAGAAGTAAGTTCCAGTCAAACTGCTTCCAACGAACCTCTTCTCTGGGGAACAGACCTCAAAATGATGTTTCCCTGATTGCCACAATCTTAACCTGTTCAAGTTTAGAATTAAGCGTTATCTTCCCCATATAAACTAACGTAACTCTCTACCTGGAGTGGCTCCCAGGCCTTATACAGGGTGGAGCTTCCAGCGAACCACTGCTCTGGGGAACAGAGCTCAAGATGCTGTTTCCCTGATCACTGCAATCTTAATCTGTTCAAGTTTAGAATTAAGCGTTATCTTTCCCATATAAACTAACGTAACTCTCTACCTGGAGTGGCTCCCAGGCCTTATACAGGGGGAAGCTTCCAGCGAACCACTGCTCTGGGGAACAGAGCCCAAGATGCTGTTTCCCTGATCACTACAATCTTAATCTGTTCAAGTTTAGAATTAAGCGTTATCTTCCCCATATAAACTAACGTAACTCTCTACCTGGAGTGGCTCCCAGGCCTTATACAGGGTGGAGCTTCCAGCGAACCACTGCTCTGGGGAACAGAGCCCAAGATGCTGTTTCCCTGATCACTACAATCTTAATCTGTTCAAGTTTAGAATTAAGCGTTATCTTTCCCATATAAACTAACTTTTAATGTAACCCTCTACCTGGAGTGTCTCCCATGCCTTGTACAGGGTGAAGCTTCCAGCAAACAACTGCTCTGGGGAAGAGATCACAAGAAGATGTTTCCCCGATCCCCATAATCTTAATCTGTTCAAGTTTAGAATTAAGCGTTATCTTCCCCATATAAACTACACCTTTAATGTAACCCTCTACCTTGAGTGGCTCCCAGGACTTGTACAGGGTGATGCTTACAGTAAAAAAAAATCCCCCTCTTCAAATTTATAGACATAACATACAGATGCACGCTGGGATTTCTTCGTAGTCAATAAGATAGACCGCTTCTTTATCTTATTTGTCACATTTTCTCTTTTTTCTTGTCTTGAAGTCAGAACGCTACGATTATTTGCCTTGTGACCTTTTTGTATGTTAAAGCCATTCTTAGTTGTTGAACTTTTTCATCTCGTTACTTAATGTGGCTTTGCTGACTTTTTGTCTTACATATATTGTTTGCCTCGTATTATTTTTTTTATCTGTTTATTACAAACTTCGTCAATTTTGTTTGATGGCAATTTTTGCCAATTACGTTTAATTATGGCCAATGTACACTATGTAAGATAGACAGGTGTTGAGTCTAGAATTGAAAAGGCTAAGATTGTAGCGATAAGGGAATTATTTTCTCGGATGCTGATCCAGAAAGTAGCGGTTCTTTGAAAGAAGCTGCCTGGGTTAAACTTCCTCCTTATCAACAGAATACGAAGGAAACGAGAGCGATTCGAACCTATGTACGTAACGTGATGGATCTTTGATGACAATAATTAAACGGGCAGAACTAAAACATGTAGATAGCGTGAGTTTTTAAGAAATAATAGTATTTCACGGGTATTAAGTGCCTGAGTCTAGAGAAATAGCAAAAAAAAAAAAAAATGACAACTGATTACTGACTTTCATTCTCACCAAGTTTTGCGTCCTTGTTACATTCAATTTCTGTTTTTAAAGATACATTTTTCATTGTTTCGACTTTCATGTCATTTTCTCGACCTTATTTAATGGCTACGCGACCATTATCACCATTGATAGTGTCTTTTTCCCGCCTTTGTTGTTCAACATTTTTTCAAAGCTTTGTATGATTGATTATGAATAAACTTCCGCGACATTGCATTCGTCTCCATTTCTGCCATCCAATATCACAAGTCGAAGTTGAGTAAATACGTTGATTTGATCGCGTATTCTAGGAAGGGAAGAATGAAGAGAGAGAGATAAGAAAAAGAGATTATCGGAGAGAAAAAAGAAAGAAAAAGACATTATGAAAGAGAAAAAAAGAAAGAAAAAGAGATTATGAGAGAGAGAAAAAGAAAGAAAAAGAGATTATGAAAAAGAAAAAAGAAAGAAAAAAGAGATTATGAGAGAGAAAAAGAAAGAAAAAGAGATTATGAAAGAGAAAAAAAAGAAAAAGAGACTATGAGAGAGAGAAAAAGAAAGAAAAAGAGATTATGAAAGAGAAAAAGAGAAAGAAAAAGAGATTATGAGAGAGAGAAAAAGAAAAAAAAAGAGATTATTAAGGAGAAAAAAGAAAAAAAAAGTGATTATGAAAGCGTAGAAAGAAAGAAAAAGAAATTATGAGAGAAAAAATAAGAAAGAAAAAGAGATCATAAAAGAGAAAAAAGAAAGAAAAAGAGATTATGAACGAGAAAAAAGAAAGAAAAAGAGATTATGAGAGAGAAAAATGAAAAAGAGATTGTGAGAAAAAGAAAGAAAGCCAAAAGAAAAATAGAAAGAAAGAAAAAAGGATAATAACGAAAAAAGAAAAAAGAAAGAAAAAGCAAACGGAAAGAAAAAAAAAAACAAGAACTGACGATAAGAGAAAAAAAGAAAATAGAGATTATAAGAAAGAAAAAAAACAAAGAAAGAAAGAAAGAAAACAGAAAAGAAAGAAAAAGGATAAGGAAAAGGATAAAAAAAAAATGAAACAGAAAAAATAAAATAAAAACTGACGATAAGAGAAAAAGAGAAAATAGAGAAAGAAAGAAAAAGATAGAAAAAAGAAAGAAAAATAAAAGAAAATAGAAAGAAAGAAAAGGATATTAAGAAAAAGGATAAAGAAAGAAAAAAGAAACAAAAAAATAGATTAAAAATTGACGAAAAGAGAGAAAAGTAAAATAAGAAATAATGAAAGATAAAAAAGACAGGAAAATGAAAGAGAAAAAAAAAGAGATAAAAATATAAAACAGAAGGAATAAAAAAAATGAAAGAGAAAAAAAAAGAGATAAAAATATAAAACAGACGGAATAAAAAAAATGAAAGAGAAAAAAAAAAGAGATAAAAATATAAAACAGAAGGAATAAAAAAAATGAAAGAGAAAAAAAAAAGAGATAAAAATATAAAACAGAAGGAATAAAAAAAATGAAAGAGAAAAAAAAAAGAGATAAAAATATAAAACAGAAGGAATAAAAAAAATGAAAGAGAAAAAAAAAAGAGATAAAAATATAAAACAGAAGGAATAAAAAAAATGAAAGAGAAAAAAAAAAGAGATAAAAATATAAAACAGAAGGAATAAAAAAAATGAAAGAGAAAAAAAAAAGAGATAAAAATATAAAACAGAAGGAATAAAAAAAATGAAAGAGAAAAAAAAAGAGATAAAAATATAAAACAGAAGGAATAAAAAAAATGAAAGAGAAAAAAAAAAGAGATAAAAATATAAAACAGACGGAATAAAAAAAATGAAAGAGAAAAAAAAAAGAGATAAAAATATAAAACAGAAGGAATAAAAAAAATGAAAGAGAAAAAAAAAAGAGATAAAAATATAAAACAGAAGGAATAAAAAAAATGAAAGAGAAAAAAAAAAGAGATAAAAATATAAAACAGAAGGAATAAAAAAAATGAAAGAGAAAAAAAAAAGAGATAAAAATATAAAACAGAAGGAATAAAAAAAATGAAAGAGAAAAAAAAAAGAGATAAAAATATAAAACAGAAGGAATAAAAAAAATGAAAGAGAAAAAAAAAGAGATAAAAATATAAAACAGAAGGAATAAAAAAAATGAAAGAGAAAAAAAAAAGAGATAAAAATATAAAACAGACGGAATAAAAAAAATGAAAGAGAAAAAAAAAGAGATAAAAATATAAAACAGAAGGAATAAAAAAAATGAAAGAGAAAAAAAAAGAGATAAAAATATAAAACAGAAGGAATAAAAAAAATGAAAAGAAAAAAAAAAGAGATAAAAATATAAAACAGACGGAATAAAAAAAATGAAAGAGAAAAAAAAAAGAGATAAAAATATAAAACAGAAGGAATAAAAAAAATGAAAGAGAAAAAAAAAAGAGATAAAAATATAAAACAGAAGGAATAAAAAAAATGAAAGAGAAAAAAAAAAGAGATAAAAATATAAAACAGAAGGAATAAAAAAAATGAAAAGAAAAAAAAAGAGATAAAAATATAAAACAGACGGAATAAAAAAAATGAAAGAGAAAAAAAAAAGAGATAAAAATATAAAACAGAAGGAATAAAAAAAATGAAAGAGAAAAAAAAAAGAGATAAAAATATAAAACAGAAGGAATAAAAAAAATGAAAAGAAAAAAAAAAGAGATAAAAATATAAAACAGACGGAATAAAAAAAATGAAAGAGAAAAAAAAAAGAGATAAAAATATAAAACAGAAGGAATAAAAAAAATGAAAGAGAAAAAAAAAAGAGATAAAAATATAAAACAGAAGGAATAAAAAAAATGAAAGAGAAAAAAAAAAGAGATAAAAATATAAAACAGAAGGAATAAAAAAAATGAAAAGAAAAAAAAAAGAGATAAAAATATAAAACAGACGGAATAAAAAAAATGAAAGAGAAAAAAAAAAGAGATAAAAATATAAAACAGACGGAATAAAAAAAATGAAAGAGAAAAAAAAAAGAGATAAAAATATAAAACAGAAGGAATAAAAAAAATGAAAAGAAAAAAAAAAGAGATAAAAATATAAAACAGACGGAATAAAAAAAATGAAAGAGAAAAAAAAAAGAGATAAAAATATAAAACAGAAGGAATAAAAAAAATGAAAGAGAAAAAAAAAAGAGATAAAAATATAAAACAGAAGGAATAAAAAAAATGAAAGAGAAAAAAAAAAGAGATAAAAATATAAAACAGACGGAATAAAAAAAATGAAAAGAAAAAAAAAAGAGATAAAAATATAAAACAGACGGAATAAAAAAAATGAAAGAGAAAAAAAAAAGAGATAAAAATATAAAACAGACGGAATAAAAAAAATGAAAGAGAAAAAAAAAAGAGATAAAAATATAAAACAGAAGGAATAAAAAAAATGAAAGAGAAAAAAAAAAGAGATAAAAATATAAAACAGAAGGAATAAAAAAAATGAAAGAGAAAAAAAAAAGAGATAAAAATATAAAACAGAAGGAATAAAAAAAATGAAAGAGAAAAAAAAAGAGATAAAAATATAAAACAGAAGGAATAAAAAAAATGAAAGAGAAAAAAAAAAGAGATAAAAATATAAAACAGAAGGAATAAAAAAAATGAAAGAGAAAAAAAAAAGAGATAAAAATATAAAACAGAAGGAATAAAAAAAATGAAAGAGAAAAAAAAAAGAGATAAAAATATAAAACAGAAGGAATAAAAAAAATGAAAGAGAAAAAAAAAGAGATAAAAATATAAAACAGAAGGAATAAAAAAAATGAAAGAGAAAAAAAAAAGAGATAAAAATATAAAACAGAAGGAATAAAAAAAATGAAAGAGAAAAAAAAAAGAGATAAAAATATAAAACAGAAGGAATAAAAAAAATGAAAGAGAAAAAAAAAAGAGATAAAAATATAAAACAGAAGGAATAAAAAAAATGAAAAGAAAAAAAAAAGAGATAAAAATATAAAACAGACGGAATAAAAAAAATGAAAGAGAAAAAAAAAAGAGATAAAAATATAAAACAGAAGGAATAAAAAAAATGAAAGAGAAAAAAAAAAGAGATAAAAATATAAAACAGAAGGAATAAAAAAAATGAAAGAGAAAAAAAAAAGAGATAAAAATATAAAACAGAAGGAATAAAAAAAATGAAAGAGAAAAAAAAAAGAGATAAAAATATAAAACAGAAGGAATAAAAAAAATGAAAGAGAAAAAAAAAAGAGATAAAAATATAAAACAGAAGGAATAAAAAAAATGAAAAGAAAAAAAAAAGAGATAAAAATATAAAACAGACGGAATAAAAAAAATGAAAGAGAAAAAAAAAAGAGATAAAAATATAAAACAGAAGGAATAAAAAAAATGAAAGAGAAAAAAAAAAGAGATAAAAATATAAAACAGAAGGAATAAAAAAAATGAAAGAGAAAAAAAAAAGAGATAAAAATATAAAACAGAAGGAATAAAAAAAATGAAAGAGAAAAAAAAAAGAGATAAAAATATAAAACAGAAGGAATAAAAAAAATGAAAAGAAAAAAAAAAGAGATAAAAATATAAAACAGAAGGAATAAAAAAAATGAAAGAGAAAAAAAAAAGAGATAAAAATATAAAACAGAAGGAATAAAAAAAATGAAAGAGAAAAAAAAAAGAGATAAAAATATAAAACAGAAGGAATAAAAAAAATGAAAGAGAAAAAAAAAAGAGATAAAAATATAAAACAGAAGGAATAAAAAAAATGAAAAGAAAAAAAAAAGAGATAAAAATATAAAACAGACGGAATAAAAAAAATGAAAGAGAAAAAAAAAAGAGATAAAAATATAAAACAGACGGAATAAAAAAAATGAAAGAGAAAAAAAAAAGAGATAAAAATATAAAACAGAAGGAATAAAAAAAATGAAAGAGAAAAAAAAAAGAGATAAAAATATAAAACAGAAGGAATAAAAAAAATGAAAGAGAAAAAAAAAAGAGATAAAAATATAAAACAGAAGGAATAAAAAAAATGAAAGAGAAAAAAAAAAGAGATAAAAATATAAAACAGACGGAATAAAAAAAATGAAAAGAAAAAAAAAAGAGATAAAAATATAAAACAGACGGAATAAAAAAAATGAAAGAGAAAAAAAAAAGAGATAAAAATATAAAACAGACGGAATAAAAAAAATGAAAGAGAAAAAAAAAAGAGATAAAAATATAAAACAGAAGGAATAAAAAAAATGAAAGAGAAAAAAAAAAGAGATAAAAATATAAAACAGAAGGAATAAAAAAAATGAAAGAGAAAAAAAAAAGAGATAAAAATATAAAACAGAAGGAATAAAAAAAATGAAAGAGAAAAAAAAAAGAGATAAAAATATAAAACAGAAGGAATAAAAAAAATGAAAGAGAAAAAAAAAAGAGATAAAAATATAAAACAGAAGGAATAAAAAAAATGAAAGAGAAAAAAAAAAGAGATAAAAATATAAAACAGAAGGAATAAAAAAAATGAAAGAGAAAAAAAAAAGAGATAAAAATATAAAACAGAAGGAATAAAAAAAATGAAAGAGAAAAAAAAAGAGATAAAAATATAAAACAGAAGGAATAAAAAAAATGAAAGAGAAAAAAAAAAGAGATAAAAATATAAAACAGAAGGAATAAAAAAAATGAAAGAGAAAAAAAAAAGAGATAAAAATATAAAACAGAAGGAATAAAAAAAATGAAAGAGAAAAAAAAAAGAGATAAAAATATAAAACAGAAGGAATAAAAAAAATGAAAAGAAAAAAAAAAGAGATAAAAATATAAAACAGACGGAATAAAAAAAATGAAAGAGAAAAAAAAAAGAGATAAAAATATAAAACAGAAGGAATAAAAAAAATGAAAGAGAAAAAAAAAAGAGATAAAAATATAAAACAGAAGGAATAAAAAAAATGAAAGAGAAAAAAAAAAGAGATAAAAATATAAAACAGAAGGAATAAAAAAAATGAAAGAGAAAAAAAAAAGAGATAAAAATATAAAACAGAAGGAATAAAAAAAATGAAAGAGAAAAAAAAAAGAGATAAAAATATAAAACAGAAGGAATAAAAAAAATGAAAAGAAAAAAAAAAGAGATAAAAATATAAAACAGACGGAATAAAAAAAATGAAAGAGAAAAAAAAAAGAGATAAAAATATAAAACAGAAGGAATAAAAAAAATGAAAGAGAAAAAAAAAAGAGATAAAAATATAAAACAGAAGGAATAAAAAAAATGAAAGAGAAAAAAAAAAGAGATAAAAATATAAAACAGAAGGAATAAAAAAAATGAAAGAGAAAAAAAAAAGAGATAAAAATATAAAACAGAAGGAATAAAAAAAATGAAAAGAAAAAAAAAAGAGATAAAAATATAAAACAGAAGGAATAAAAAAAATGAAAGAGAAAAAAAAAAGAGATAAAAATATAAAACAGAAGGAATAAAAAAAATGAAAGAGAAAAAAAAAAGAGATAAAAATATAAAACAGAAGGAATAAAAAAAATGAAAGAGAAAAAAAAAAGAGATAAAAATATAAAACAGAAGGAATAAAAAAAATGAAAAGAAAAAAAAAAGAGATAAAAATATAAAACAGACGGAATAAAAAAAATGAAAGAGAAAAAAAAAAGAGATAAAAATATAAAACAGACGGAATAAAAAAAATGAAAGAGAAAAAAAAAAGAGATAAAAATATAAAACAGAAGGAATAAAAAAAATGAAAGAGAAAAAAAAAAGAGATAAAAATATAAAACAGAAGGAATAAAAAAAATGAAAGAGAAAAAAAAAAGAGATAAAAATATAAAACAGAAGGAATAAAAAAAATGAAAGAGAAAAAAAAAAGAGATAAAAATATAAAACAGAAGGAATAAAAAAAATGAAAGAGAAAAAAAAAAGAGATAAAAATATAAAACAGAAGGAATAAAAAAAATGAAAAGAAAAAAAAAAGAGATAAAAATATAAAACAGACGGAATAAAAAAAATGAAAGAGAAAAAAAAAAGAGATAAAAATATAAAACAGAAGGAATAAAAAAAATGAAAGAGAAAAAAAAAAGAGATAAAAATATAAAACAGAAGGAATAAAAAAAATGAAAGAGAAAAAAAAAAGAGATAAAAATATAAAACAGAAGGAATAAAAAAAATGAAAGAGAAAAAAAAAAGAGATAAAAATATAAAACAGAAGGAATAAAAAAAATGAAAGAGAAAAAAAAAAGAGATAAAAATATAAAACAGAAGGAATAAAAAAAATGAAAGAGAAAAAAAAAAGAGATAAAAATATAAAACAGAAGGAATAAAAAAAATGAAAGAGAAAAAAAAAAGAGATAAAAATATAAAACAGAAGGAATAAAAAAAATGAAAGAGAAAAAAAAAAGAGATAAAAATATAAAACAGACGGAATAAAAAAAATGAAAGAGAAAAAAAAAAGAGATAAAAATATAAAACAGAAGGAATAAAAAAAATGAAAGAGAAAAAAAAAAGAGATAAAAATATAAAACAGAAGGAATAAAAAAAATGAAAGAGAAAAAAAAAGAGATAAAAATATAAAACAGAAGGAATAAAAAAAATGAAAGAGAAAAAAAAAGAGATAAAAATATAAAACAGAAGGAATAAAAAAAATGAAAGAGAAAAAAAAAAGAGATAAAAATATAAAACAGAAGGAATAAAAAAAATGAAAGAGAAAAAAAAAAGAGATAAAAATATAAAACAGAAGGAATAAAAAAAATGAAAGAGAAAAAAAAAAGAGATAAAAATATAAAACAGAAGGAATAAAAAAAATGAAAGAGAAAAAAAAAGAGATAAAAATATAAAACAGAAGGAATAAAAAAAATGAAAGAGAAAAAAAAAAGAGATAAAAATATAAAACAGAAGGAATAAAAAAAATGAAAGAGAAAAAAAAAAGAGATAAAAATATAAAACAGAAGGAATAAAAAAAATGAAAGAGAAAAAAAAAAGAGATAAAAATATAAAACAGAAGGAATAAAAAAAATGAAAAGAAAAAAAAAAGAGATAAAAATATAAAACAGACGGAATAAAAAAAATGAAAGAGAAAAAAAAAAGAGATAAAAATATAAAACAGAAGGAATAAAAAAAATGAAAGAGAAAAAAAAAAGAGATAAAAATATAAAACAGAAGGAATAAAAAAAATGAAAGAGAAAAAAAAAAGAGATAAAAATATAAAACAGAAGGAATAAAAAAAATGAAAGAGAAAAAAAAAAGAGATAAAAATATAAAACAGAAGGAATAAAAAAAATGAAAGAGAAAAAAAAAAGAGATAAAAATATAAAACAGAAGGAATAAAAAAAATGAAAAGAAAAAAAAAAGAGATAAAAATATAAAACAGACGGAATAAAAAAAATGAAAGAGAAAAAAAAAAGAGATAAAAATATAAAACAGAAGGAATAAAAAAAATGAAAGAGAAAAAAAAAAGAGATAAAAATATAAAACAGAAGGAATAAAAAAAATGAAAGAGAAAAAAAAAAGAGATAAAAATATAAAACAGAAGGAATAAAAAAAATGAAAGAGAAAAAAAAAAGAGATAAAAATATAAAACAGAAGGAATAAAAAAAATGAAAAGAAAAAAAAAAAGAGATAAAAATATAAAACAGAAGGAATAAAAAAAATGAAAGAGAAAAAAAAAAGAGATAAAAATATAAAACAGAAGGAATAAAAAAAATGAAAGAGAAAAAAAAAAGAGATAAAAATATAAAACAGAAGGAATAAAAAAAATGAAAGAGAAAAAAAAAAGAGATAAAAATATAAAACAGAAGGAATAAAAAAAATGAAAAGAAAAAAAAAAGAGATAAAAATATAAAACAGACGGAATAAAAAAAATGAAAGAGAAAAAAAAAAGAGATAAAAATATAAAACAGACGGAATAAAAAAAATGAAAGAGAAAAAAAAAAGAGATAAAAATATAAAACAGAAGGAATAAAAAAAATGAAAGAGAAAAAAAAAAGAGATAAAAATATAAAACAGAAGGAATAAAAAAAATGAAAGAGAAAAAAAAAAGAGATAAAAATATAAAACAGAAGGAATAAAAAAAATGAAAGAGAAAAAAAAAAGAGATAAAAATATAAAACAGAAGGAATAAAAAAAATGAAAGAGAAAAAAAAAAGAGATAAAAATATAAAACAGAAGGAATAAAAAAAATGAAAAGAAAAAAAAAAGAGATAAAAATATAAAACAGACGGAATAAAAAAAATGAAAGAGAAAAAAAAAAGAGATAAAAATATAAAACAGAAGGAATAAAAAAAATGAAAGAGAAAAAAAAAAGAGATAAAAATATAAAACAGAAGGAATAAAAAAAATGAAAGAGAAAAAAAAAAGAGATAAAAATATAAAACAGAAGGAATAAAAAAAATGAAAGAGAAAAAAAAAAGAGATAAAAATATAAAACAGAAGGAATAAAAAAAATGAAAGAGAAAAAAAAAAGAGATAAAAATATAAAACAGAAGGAATAAAAAAAATGAAAGAGAAAAAAAAAAGAGATAAAAATATAAAACAGAAGGAATAAAAAAAATGAAAAGAAAAAAAAAAGAGATAAAAATATAAAACAGACGGAATAAAAAAAATGAAAGAGAAAAAAAAAAGAGATAAAAATATAAAACAGAAGGAATAAAAAAAATGAAAGAGAAAAAAAAAAGAGATAAAAATATAAAACAGAAGGAATAAAAAAAATGAAAGAGAAAAAAAAAAGAGATAAAAATATAAAACAGAAGGAATAAAAAAAATGAAAGAGAAAAAAAAAAGAGATAAAAATATAAAACAGAAGGAATAAAAAAAATGAAAGAGAAAAAAAAAAGAGATAAAAATATAAAACAGAAGGAATAAAAAAAATGAAAGAGAAAAAAAAAAGAGATAAAAATATAAAACAGAAGGAATAAAAAAAATGAAAGAGAAAAAAAAAAGAGATAAAAATATAAAACAGAAGGAATAAAAAAAATGAAAGAGAAAAAAAAAAGAGATAAAAATATAAAACAGAAGGAATAAAAAAAATGAAAGAGAAAAAAAAAAGAGATAAAAATATAAAACAGAAGGAATAAAAAAAATGAAAGAGAAAAAAAAAAGAGATAAAAATATAAAACAGAAGGAATAAAAAAAATGAAAGAGAAAAAAAAAAGAGATAAAAATATAAAACAGAAGGAATAAAAAAAATGAAAAGAAAAAAAAAAGAGATAAAAATATAAAACAGACGGAATAAAAAAAATGAAAGAGAAAAAAAAAAGAGATAAAAATATAAAACAGAAGGAATAAAAAAAATGAAAGAGAAAAAAAAAAGAGATAAAAATATAAAACAGAAGGAATAAAAAAAATGAAAGAGAAAAAAAAAAGAGATAAAAATATAAAACAGAAGGAATAAAAAAAATGAAAAGAAAAAAAAAAGAGATAAAAATATAAAACAGACGGAATAAAAAAAATGAAAGAGAAAAAAAAAAGAGATAAAAATATAAAACAGACGGAATAAAAAAAATGAAAGAGAAAAAAAAAAGAGATAAAAATATAAAACAGAAGGAATAAAAAAAATGAAAGAGAAAAAAAAAAGAGATAAAAATATAAAACAGACGGAATAAAAAAAATGAAAGAGAAAAAAAAAAGAGATAAAAATATAAAACAGAAGGAATAAAAAAAATGAAAAGAAAAAAAAAAGAGATAAAAATATAAAACAGACGGAATAAAAAAAATGAAAGAGAAAAAAAAAAGAGATAAAAATATAAAACAGACGGAATAAAAAAAATGAAAGAGAAAAAAAAAAGAGATAAAAATATAAAACAGACGGAATAAAAAAAATGAAAGAGAAAAAAAAAAGAGATAAAAATATAAAACAGAAGGAATAAAAAAAATGAAAGAGAAAAAAAAAAGAGATAAAAATATAAAACAGAAGGAATAAAAAAAATGAAAGAGAAAAAAAAAAGAGATAAAAATATAAAACAGAAGGAATAAAAAAAATGAAAGAGAAAAAAAAAGAGATAAAAATATAAAACAGAAGGAATAAAAAAAATGAAAGAGAAAAAAAAAAGAGATAAAAATATAAAACAGAAGGAATAAAAAAAATGAAAGAGAAAAAAAAAAGAGATAAAAATATAAAACAGAAGGAATAAAAAAAATGAAAGAGAAAAAAAAAAGAGATAAAAATATAAAACAGAAGGAATAAAAAAAATGAAAGAGAAAAAAAAAAAGAGATAAAAATATAAAACAGAAGGAATAAAAAAAATGAAAGAGAAAAAAAAAAGAGATAAAAATATAAAACAGACGGAATAAAAAAAATGAAAGAGAAAAAAAAAAGAGATAAAAATATAAAACAGAAGGAATAAAAAAAATGAAAGAGAAAAAAAAAAGAGATAAAAATATAAAACAGAAGGAATAAAAAAAATGAAAGAGAAAAAAAAAAGAGATAAAAATATAAAACAGAAGGAATAAAAAAAATGAAAGAGAAAAAAAAAAGAGATAAAAATATAAAACAGACGGAATAAAAAAAATGAAAGAGAAAAAAAAAAGAGATAAAAATATAAAACAGAAGGAATAAAAAAAATGAAAAGAAAAAAAAAAGAGATAAAAATATAAAACAGAAGGAATAAAAAAAATGAAAGAGAAAAAAAAAAGAGATAAAAATATAAAACAGAAGGAATAAAAAAAATGAAAGAGAAAAAAAAAAGAGATAAAAATATAAAACAGAAGGAATAAAAAAAATGAAAGAGAAAAAAAAAAGAGATAAAAATATAAAACAGACGGAATAAAAAAAATGAAAGAGAAAAAAAAAAGAGATAAAAATATAAAACAGAAGGAATAAAAAAAATGAAAGAGAAAAAAAAAAGAGATAAAAATATAAAACAGAAGGAATAAAAAAAATGAAAGAGAAAAAAAAAGAGATAAAAATATAAAACAGAAGGAATAAAAAAAATGAAAGAGAAAAAAAAAAGAGATAAAAATATAAAACAGAAGGAATAAAAAAAATGAAAGAGAAAAAAAAAAGAGATAAAAATATAAAACAGAAGGAATAAAAAAAATGAAAGAGAAAAAAAAAAGAGATAAAAATATAAAACAGAAGGAATAAAAAAAATGAAAGAGAAAAAAAAAAGAGATAAAAATATAAAACAGACGGAATAAAAAAAATGAAAGAGAAAAAAAAAAGAGATAAAAATATAAAACAGAAGGAATAAAAAAAATGAAAAGAAAAAAAAAGAGGAACAAATTCTCTTTTTTTTTCCGTATCTACATTAACACTAGATAAGAAAGAAAAGGAAAATAAAAGACATCAGACATACACTTGAGGCCATACTGACAATATGACCAAAGTGCGAAATAGAGGAACTTTAAGATCTGAAAGGGCTGCGTCAACTAGACCTTGCACCATCAGGTTACCACTTTTTTCAAAGCCATGGCTTATTTACTGCGAAGTTGGAGGTTCATCAATGTGGATGACGCTAAAAATAAATGTATGGGGGTCTTGTCTCTAAACCAACCAAATGGTATAAGTTAGAAATTGAGCTTCTGGCCCAACGATGGTATATTTTGCCTCTAAAACATTTGTTTATCATACTGTTTAACATTGACCGTGTGTATGTTTTGAAGCATCTTATATCTTTCTGTCGGTAATGAAGTCATCTCTGTACGCCGTAAAAATATCTCGAGCAGCGTTGAGACAATGTTTAAAAGCAAAGAGATGTCGAACATGTTCATTCTTGTCTTTTTGGCATTGCCGTCTCAAAGACGTTTCTCATCTGAAGTAAAATTCCAATAACGTTTAACAACAGTTGTACAGGATGACCAGATTCCTTAAGAATCAAAAAATGCTACGAATGATTATTCTTCGAGATCATTCGTTGAACATCAAAAAAGAAACGTACGAATATAAGTAAAATCTAATATAATTCGCATATAGGCAAAGAGATAAGTTAAACGAGTCCACTTCGTATTCACCTATAAAAAAACAAAGGAGTACAAACCATAGGCTAAATGTATACAGTTGAAATGTTTATTTTCTACACAGAAATAAACGTATTAAATAAATAAAGAAAAATATAAAAACGTTTTAGCACTCTCAGAGCTCGTAAGGAACTCACCGCCTCTTTTAAGATTGGTGGGAATGATATTTTTAAAATGTCACAAGGAAAAATTCTGTCTGTGTCCCACCTTACATCTGTAGAATTAAAAAGCAATATCAAAGTCATTAGACATTTACTAACGAATTGCGTTTAAAACAAACATTTCGTTTCCATAATAATTTTCAAATACATATTTTAATAGAATGATTTGCAACTGCCGTGCACACAAGTGTGCTGCGCAATGCTCCTAAGTGTCCCGCGAAATATTATCAGATTTGACCAAACATTGAAGAAATAGCGTAAAAAACACCAGACACAGGTTTCACATTAAATAACTTGCAAAAATGTTTAAATAGAAACATTGAAAGTAAGTTCATATGTGTGTGTGTGTTTCTAATTCTATGGTTTTATTTCATAAATTTTAAATACATACCCTTTTAAAATTTGGCCAAGTGTGCCGTGATATTTTCATTTGCTCCTACACTCTTGTGCAAATTAATTGAAACAAAACGAATAAGTCCATTATTATTCACTTTTTCGTCTTTTTCCAATGAAACATGACCCAGTGCACGTATTAGTATTTCGTACGTCCATTCCACGAAGTCGTTCCTTGCAGATTGACCCCAGATTTTCGACTTGGATTTAAATCAGGAGAGTTTCCACGCCAGTCTATAGTATTACGTTGGTGCAAAAATAATAACGTAATAATGTCGTTTTTTGACGTATTTTTAACGTCAAAAAACGACATTATTACGTCATTATTTTTGCACCAACCTAATACTTTGATTTGCTCTCTGGTAAGGTTTGCCAGTGTGTACGCGCAGCGTGACAATTTTCGTATGCTTCGTACCATCCATCGTAGAAAATGACCATAGGACAAATTATCGACAGTCGAGACAATAGTGTATGTACGTGTTAAAAATCTGATGCAATCACGGAAGACACAATATTTTTAAAGGCCAAACAAATTTCATCATACAGCCTGAAAATAGATTCATATTACTGCGCACCACCGCAAATGACATAATCTAAGGAAAAAATAGAAATAAATTACACCCTGACACTCCAGGGGGTCTAAATCTAACCGTACGGTGAAAGAAAGGAAACTAAAGCGGTTGTTTTAATTAATTTGCACATAGGCGTAAGTGTGTCGTTGTTTAAAAAGGTTGAGAAACACTTTTTAAAAATCTTTAATCTGTACTACTTATTTTTAATAAAAATTTTTTTTAAATTGCCATATGTTTGCTAGAATGGATTTTGCGCTCAAATTTGCATTGATCAAGGACGCCAGGTGATAATGTTGGCCCTTAATGTTCCTCATCCAATAATACGCCAGTGATACACCCAGTGTCAGTGGTTATTCCGAGAGGTGACTACCTAGAGGCTGTGCTGCGATTGATATGTGCGCACATGAAATAAGGCGTTTGATAGGTGGATATATAAACCTGAGGGTGTGCGTTTCTGGGGACTTTCTTCGAACGCTGATAATCTTCTCGCAGCGGTATGAGAGCCTCGGATGAGGCGCTGATAAACCTTCGTTTCATCCAGTTATCTTGCTTGTGCCGAACCCCAACTCGGCGGGTTCGACCCCTAGTTTATACCGTCGGTGAGAGCTACTGACATTTTTGTTGAGTTCGATTCAGCACCTGATGGCTAGGAAAATACCTTCCAGTTCAACCATCTGATGCAACTGGTTCTTTTGATGTTCTAATATGACACCAATTTCAAAGCCTAATTTGGTACCATTTTGGATGAGTTCAGTTTATATTGGGATCATATAAGATGAACTCCTCTTCAGACAAAGGTTCCTCATTGAAATTAAATTCGATTCAGAATTCTAGCATTTCCTGGCATGAATCACGTACTGCACGAGTCTTCTTATATATCTTCTCACAAAACCTCTCAAGTAATATTATCCCTTGATTTCTATTGCATTTCAACGTTTGTTTAGCGGCATATCAAAATCTCATGGGTTATATAATGCCGAAATTTAATTTTCTTAGAAGTATTAGTAATTTCTTTTATATTAGGTTAGTGCAAAATAATGTCGGTTTTTGACGTTAAAAATACATCAAAAAAACGATATTATTTTTGCACCAACCTAATAAAAATGTATCTTTGTTAGATGTGTATGTTGGTATATGTGTGTATGAGTGTGTCGGCGTCGATGTGTATGTGCGTGTGTGTAATTCATACAGAGAGAGAGAGTTAAAGAAAAGAAGAACATGGATGGTAATAGAATAAGTGTAAGCAGAATGTAATTCTTGAGCGCGTTTTAGTGTGTGTACCTGTATGTGTATATGTTTTAGTGAGGGAAAAATCATTGCTTACCACTTCAAACCGAGTACACCACCATGTTCCTTACGAGTTAGAAACTGGTTGCGTTTGCTTCCTTTTTTATGGAAGAGTGCATATTGGTGGTGAACCGGAAGTTATCCGGGATTGGACGATAAATGGCCAAGAGAAGTCGCAGTTTGAGGACGGGAGTATGGATAAAATTGTAGGTAACGGAAGTTACACAAGCCGATACCCGATCAGTATCGGCTGGCTCACCGTGGACAGAGAGGGTGCATAATTTTGAAAGATCTTAAAACCCTATTGAACCTTGGCTAAAAACATCATTGATGACGATATTCAGTCACCCACCCACGAGGGCATCATGTGGCACAAGGCCTTTTTAACGTGGGATCTCCGAGCCCGTGGGCTCGGCCAAAAATATGCCCATTGAACCCGTTTATACGGGTTCAGGGCCGGTTTACCTCCCCGAAAGAGAATCCGCACTTCGGCGTAGCCTCCTTCGGGTTCCTCCCCGCCCGAAGGCGAAGAGTTCAACCGATCAGCTTGCAATGTCTGATTGACTAGATGACGTACACCAAATCATCCAATGGATATATTTTACGAAAGTATTGCTGGTAATTTTTATTGTCAAAGATTCTATTACTGTCAATTTTTTTTTCTTTTTAACACGAATGTATTGTTGGAAAGGTATCTTCTTTTTCAAAAATATATTGCTGTGATATATATATATATATATATATATATATATATATATATATATATATATTGCTGGTATTATTTTTTATGTATTGTTGGTAATATGTTTTTTTAATGTATTTCTGATAATATGTTGTGTTTTTTAATGTATTGCTATTTTTTTACTATAAAAATGTATTTTTATACGTTTATTGTGTTTTGACGATAGTTTGGGTGTTAACTATTTTCCTATAGTTCGAATCCTAACAGGTTCTACCGCCCTTGATCAGGGTTAACCTGGCAACAACAGCAATGAAGAAATCGTTCCATGCACTTCAAAACCTCCCCATCAGCGGTCTTACTGCAGGATGCAGTTTATTGTCATACCTAGAAAAGTTCTATTGCCTCAAATCGTTGATGCGATTTTATCGTTTTCCAAATGTGATTATAGATATTATCAAATTTTTCATATTCCATAGTTTCTTCAAATTCATTATAAATTCTAATTTTTCGTTTTACACTCCTCTTCGTCCTTTAGATCTTAATGTAACATGACTACTATAAAAATTGTTTCCTTGTATAGTAAGAATAATGTTAATATTTGTTTGTTTGTTTTTTTTCTTTATAATGAATTATTCGAATTTCATTGACCGAACAGCCAATGCTAGGTTTGATTGACATTAATAAAATCTGTTTTATCAAAAAAAAATTTCTCGGAAAAATTGGTTCCTCAAGTCTAGTAACTATGATAACGGTTTCCTTACTAACCTTTTGTTTGATGCAGTGTGGAATATCAACATCTAGATTATATCATTATTTTCTTTTTCTTTCGAGTATATGTGCTATCCATTTTAGTTTCTACTACTGTTGAAAGCCGTCAAGTGATGTAATTTTTACTATCTGGAACATTTCTTTGTTTGTGATTCAGTAGCGGCAATTCACAATAATCGAAGAAGGTTGTTTCTCGATAAAGCCTACAGGCTTCATTCTCTCAGTGGCATTTTTAATCATTGATTTGATAAAGCAGTCGTATTAGACACTTCTAAAAGAGTTTGGCACCATGCATGACATCCTAATAAAATTCTGTATTATTATTATTATTATTATTATTATAAATAAATAGATAAATAAAAATAAAATATACAGTAATAATAATAATGAAAATTTTAAATAAAATAAAACCATAACAGAAAAAACATTGCATAAAATAAATTAAAAAATCATAAAAATACGCCAAGCATGCATAAAAAAAGCAAAGAAAAAATACTGACATTCCACCAAAAGACTTCAAATTCAATCTCTTCACCACGAACCTTGGTACGGACAACACGTGTCTAACTTCACTCTGTGATATGGCTTGTAATACTACGGAGTAAATTTCTCCCTTTTATCACATGTACTATAAAACAAATGTAACCTGAAAACACACACGCACAAGTATAAATAGATTGTATGAAATTAACATACCATTAACCATGTTTTTCCTGTTATTTCTGCGCGTTTTATTTTCAGTCAAGTATGCGTCTATGGCCGTGGAGACGAATCTAATTTCTGATGCTATGATGTGAGTGAAACCCACACGAGTCTCGACGACGTTAAAATACTTCCTCAGACTGAAAGTCTCAAAATATTTGCAATTATTTTCTATGTATTTAGAGATTCTTGATAAAATACAAAGAAAAATTTGCCATGTTATTTGTCTTGACCTGGCATCACGACTTGAATCACTTTCTCGCCGTAACGTAGCTTCGCTGTGAATTTTCATTTGTGATACTTAGACTTTATGAATTTAAGCGCAATACTAGATTGGCTACAAGGTCTCATCATTTTACAATTGAAATGGTTAGATATCACCGTAAGTTCTATACTGAAAGTTTCTTCTCCAGCAATTCTTGCTTTTGGCACTCTCCTCGGGCTTCTTGCTTTCCGATCAAATTTGATCTTCGAACATTTAAATCGTTATCCTCCGCTTTCTTAATTTTTATTCTTTTATTGTTCTCTCTCCTTAATAATGTTTTTTCTCGTATTCCCTAACAACAAGTAACCCCTTGCGTCTTAGGGGTTTTATTGCCTTGCTTGAGGTGAGTGATTAAAAGAAAATATTTACCTTGACGAATCCAAGTCATTCATGCAATTCTTAGTATCACAGTAGTAGGACTCTTCGTAGTAATTTATTTATTTCTCCTATCCGAAGTAAATAGATTCGCCTATGGCCCGGTTCACACTCCATCTCTGTCTTTTGAACAGGAGTAGAGGTTTATCCCTTTTCCTGTTTAGATTGGGTTTCTGGTTCCTTCTAAAATATTTTCATCTTTCACTTCCAATTGTCTTTGTGGCATTATCGCCTTGCTTCGGGTGAATTGATTAAGAAAAGACCCATGGATTGAACTCATAACTGTGAAGGTATTATATATATTATGGGATCCACCCTTTTCTGATATAAATGGACTCGCCCTGCTGCCATAAAATAGCCAGTCAGTCAGTCAGCGAGTCTGATAGTAGAGGAACAGGTGAGAGGGACAGGGTCGAGAAACCGAGTGGAAAGTACATAGACACTGTGATTGAGTTGACGTTAGAAGTCAGTTACCAGTACACCCGACTCTAAGGAAGTTTACTTCGAGACTGTATATACCGATCTTTGATTAATACTAACCAGCGTTCCTGGATTTTACTAACAGCATTACCTTTTGTATTTTGTGTAAATGCATTTAATTTCTTAGCTTAAATACTTGCGTTTGTCATTTATTGGAGACCGATTTTTCACGCGGAATCCACAACAATATATGTTTTAACTAATGTTTAAATCCACTAGACGATGCGCCTGTTGACGATAATAGCTCTCCACATAATCCTTTTCTTCATTAGCTGTATGTTGCCATGGCTTCTTGGGAAACATTAGTCAGTTATGTGCCATGCCTGACCCACGCTTAGGCGGTCATGTATCTTTCGATACATGACTGACGAGGCAGATTCTTCCCTGTTTCTTTAAACATCCACGGCTATATAACGCGGTCTGTTCTGTTATTTACCTATAGCTGGCGGGAGAAGAGGATTTATATCTTTCCTAAGGTTATTAGAACGTAACTGAAAGTAATGGGTTCGACTGGAATTTGAACTCGGCTCTCCGAGTCGCTAACCATTACTCTACCGTGCCTCCTCCTTGAGAAACTTAGTTTATTTTTACTGTTGATTTCGTCACGGTTTCGAATCCAGAATTTTCAACTGATTGCCACCTAGATCTAGACGTCTCGATCTACTCTGCTTTTTATCCCATAGAATTAATTTACTAAACCTATAATTAGTAGTAGTGGTATTAGTATTATCATTAGTAGTAGCAGTAGTATTTAAACAGGCAAGAAAATAAAATATTCCTGCTTGTGAGGCTTTATTAAAATCCTGCTGTCGTAGAGGCGGTAGTAGCTTTTGTTCCTCGAGCATTTACTTCTGTTGCCCATAGCCTCATCGCCGCTGTAATCTAAGAAACAAGAAGGGTCAGACAATGTCAGGATAACAAATGGCAGATTGTGAAACGGACAAGGAAAGGTCATAATGTCAAAGCCAATCGGAATCAATGCACCATGGGATATAAATGAATGGCCCTTCTGTGTCCATTGCCTGGAAAACCACAGCAAAAATAATTACTGATAACACGGACTGAAATGAATGAAAGACAAATAAAACAATGCCATTGTATCGTGTCCTTGCATTCACATAAGAGTCAATAGCAGTTCGTTGACGTTTATCTAAATATCACAGTTGAACAGGGAGTGTCTTCTGTCTAAACCTCTTCTGAAACAACAGCCTCGATTTCGTTCCAGAGTTATTATCAGCCCCGACCCCCTTTCTTTTTTAATCTCGTCTGGCTGTCTCTTTCTATTTTCTATGGTGCGTTTCAGTCTAACCGCTGTCATAAAATAAAATATCACCTGCCCATACAGGCGGATTTAAAAAATTAAACTCGGATCGACTCTTTGACATTAATCGGCAAATAAGTGCAGTAGAATTGAAAACAGAATAAATTAACAGTCACGACAGAGCAGACGCAATGACAGAGTGAGAATTATCCAAACGACTATGTAAGCAAATAACCAAATGCTGTTAAAATAAAAATAACAAGAATAATGTACTCTCTGAATAGTTTTCAAATTCACACCGGCTATCTCATTTATGCTAGAAGATTGTTTCTGATAGTAGTAAATAAAGTTGTTGTAAGTAGTATTTCGTAGTGGTTGATACTCAAGTAAGTAGTCTCACAAATTGAATATGGACTTTTTGACATTAATCAGCAAATAAATGCAAAACAATTGAAAAGAAACACGAGAAAAGTAGCCATGACAGGGCAGAAACTGTTATAGACTAGGAACTTTGCAAACGAGCATGTAAGCGAGTAACTTTATAATAAAATATACAAGAATGAATCAGCATTCGAAACATCGAAATTGAAAATAGATTAATTGTTCTTGTAGGATATACGCAGCTCTTTCAACCAGCAAGAATGATCATGTATTTGCTAAATTTAGCAAATATGATTATCTTATTGTAATTCTCTGTGTCCTTCTCTTAGTTACCACGGCCGTTACGTCCTGCGAATATCTAAGAGTAATGCACTATTCCGTTTGGACGGGAGGGACATATTAGAGACGTTACATAGTTTCAGCGAGAAAACGAAAGAAAGAAAGAAAAAAGAAAGAAAAAAGAAAGAAAGAATGGAAGATAGAAAACTTTAACGTTTCCTTTCCATACCTCATAAAAAATGAACTATTCCATTTCGAAACACTGAAAAGACATATCAGAGACGCTACTTAGTTTCAGTGAAAGAAAGAAAGAAAGAAAGAAAAATAGTAAGAAAAATGGCAGTATAGAAGTGTTTAACGTCTTCTGTCCATACTTTATAAATAATGAATTATTCCGTTTTGAAAGACAGAAAAGACGTATCAGAGACGCTACTTAGTTTCAGTGAGAAAGAAAGAAAGAAGGGAAGATAGAAATGATTAAAGGCTCCTGCCCTTACCACATAAATAATAAACTATCCGTGTTTCGAAACACTGAAAAGACATATCAGAGACGCTGCTTAGTTTCAGTGAAAGAAAGAAAGCAAGCATTATAGAAGTGTTTAATGTCTTCTGTCCATACCTTACAAATAATGAATTATTCCGTTTTTAAAGACGGGAAAAATATATCAGAGACGCTACTAAGTTTCACTGAGAAAAAAAGAAAAAGAAAAAGAAAGAAAAAGAAAGAAAGAAAGAAAGAAAGAAAGGAGGTAGGGAGGATAGAAATTTTTAAAGTCTCCTGAGACTTACCTCATAAATAATGAACTATACCGTTTCGAAACAGTGAAAAGACATACCAGAGACGCTACTTGGTTTTACTGAGAAAATGAACGAATAAAGGATAGAGGTGACAAATATCTGTTTCAGTGAAAATTTTCAATTTCAAATATTTTCCTTTGTACCTCCCTACATCTTTAAATAATAAACAATATTCATGTTTATGCTTGTTATTGCAATGTTTATTAAAGTTCTTAAAGTCAAATATTTAACAATACAATAGAATAATTTCTAAGGACTAAAATGTCCTTAGAACTTATTCTATTGTATTGTTAAATATTGTCGTAGAACGCGCCTGAGCTTATTCAATCATTAACCTAAGAATTAAGATTCACAGGAAAATAAAAATAGGAAAACCTTGAAATTTTCAGGGGTCTTTATCTCTTTAATGACGTCGTAGGGAAAAAGAGTTTATTTGTGAGCAAGAATATATTGCTCCTGTAGTTCAAATATAAACGGATTTCTTGCCTTGAAAATTCAGCCTACGAAATCATTTGAATTCCGCTGACTCCAACTAGCTATAGAAGATAAGCAACTAACTCAGCCACCAATCGTTCCTAGCTATTTATTATTGATTGTATTTTCGGACCGAACCAAATAACGTTAGGAAGTGTTTCGCACCGATCTTCCAAGTGGATAAAGGCTTTAGTGTATGCTATGCATTGGTGGTAGTAATTTTTTATACTAATATGGATTAAGAACTCCTGATAGTGAATATATATATATATATATATATATATATATATATATATATATATATATATATATAAAACATAACAAAAAATTATTAAATTTAATGAAAATTCCAGTTTGTTACACAAACTGATTGTAAAAGCTCCCCACTCCCCAGCTAATAACAGCTAAAACAAAATATGCTAATTACCATCAGATTTCTTAATATAATCATAATAACAAAAAAGAATATTTGAAATTCGTCATCTGGAGTTGTATTTTTTTTTTTCATAGGTTATTTCTAGGGCACATAACGAAGAAAGAGGGCTTGGAAAATTTAACACTCATAGGCTATATTGAAGGTAAGAGGTTGCAGAGCAGATAAACTATCTAACGAGCTTGTGCAAACGAATTATAGAACCGTGTTTAGGAGAAATATCAAAACGTCAAAATTTCCTGAAGCTACAACAGACAGGAAGTTGTGGAGAGGCATTACCTGCAACGTTTAGAGAAGAAACGGCACATAGAACAAGACTACAGAGTTGTTTTGAAAATTGTAGAGTTTCAAAATAAAATGAATTTCGATAGAAAACTTTTAACGTTTATAAATTTTCAATATTTTTTTGATGTCCGTTGTTTGGAGTGTATTCTTCATAGTAGGCAAGGCCAGAATATTTTATAAAAGAGCATCCCAAAAAGTCTCAAAATTTGATGTAAACAAATGTTTGTCGTCAAAATGCTTATGTCATTATTAAGAGGAAATACAGAAGCATGTTTCATTATTTTATTAAATTTTTTAATCCCTTCTAGCACTTTCGAAATTTTGGTTAAAAATCTTGCTTTTTCTTGCGTCAGCAGATGGTCCAAAGATTTAATTCTAGCGTGTTTTATTTATTTATTTTTTTTGGTGGTGGTGGTGGTGTGGGGTCTTAAAAACACTTGTTTGGAAATTTCTGAAAATAACAACTAATTCCTGGAATTTAAGTAAGTTTACAGAACTTATTCACAAATGAATGAAATTATTTTTGAAAATTTTTTTAGAAAATCTTGGGGAATATATATTGTTCTTTAACATATTTTGCGCCCGCTTAATTTCTCGAATTTTTGAGAAATTAAAATTTCAATTTTTTCATCATTATGTTACAAGCTGGACTCCCTAGAGAATTTAAATCAATTTTTTTTTATCAAACAGAAACACCATTTACCAAAAAATGCAATAAAGCTGCGGCATTATTTAATTTGAAAATCTTTTAATTGCTTTTATAAATAAGATATATGAAGGACATTATTGTTATAAGAATTTTTTTTCGATAAATAATGAACATTTGCAAGTACTGTTTTCATCAATTTAATTTTAATTAGAAAAAAAAATTATTGTTTTAAATCTTTTAAACATTCGGTATTAATTCCAGCCTTTTAGATGATATTATTATTAAGTAAAAACTACTTTTACTAATCATAAAAGCTTAAGACAAATCAAACCTTATTTTAAAATAATTTTTAACTTTGAATTTTTTGTATGTAAGTACGGTCGACGTTACACGACATTGTCTGAAAATAAGAACGATAACTATAGTGAATTTAAAGCCGAAGTATCTAAAATTCAATAAAGCATTAGATTATGGAGAATAGTTTTCTATATTTTTAAGATTTCTGAGTACTTAAAAATTATATAGAAAGGGAGCTCACGTTATTTTCCTCAATTATAATTTACAGATAAAGTGTCTGTATAACAACAGATCTTTTCAGCACATCCACACAGCTAATGTCGGGTTGAAAACATAGCTACTGTCAAATGTTAAAATGACGATATTTTAAGCTGAAAGTTAATAATATTTAAATATACTTTAAATTAACTACTATCCCTGAAATAAAGTTTCAGAAAAGTATATTTTATTTTTGGAAGATTTTTTTTTTAATACAGAGTATTACATTGCTATGAAGGATAACTAAAAATAAAGGGTGCAAATCAGCTATTTTAGCAATAAAAAAAATTCCTTCCATTTTAAATTAGTTTTGAAATACGGGGTGAGTCAAAATTATGTTAACACTAGCATTAGAGGAATCATTCATTCAGCGTTTACTGAACAGACTCCACCTGCCCACCAGAAGAATTGATACAAAAAATCAGCGATCAACAGTACAATTAAGTTCCTTGACACACATTTCACGGGGTGTGGGAATGTTTGATATTACATCTTTTATTCTGTCCTTCAGTTCTTCCTTATCAAACATCCATATCCAGAAGTCACAGGATGTATTTGGCCCATATTTCTTTACAGCTCCAACGGTGACTGCAATTGGTTACTTACAAATGCTGCAAGTGTTTTCCATTGATAACATAACCCTACAAATCAGACGAGCAGTGTATTTCCAACAGGATGGAGTACCGCCTCATTTTACCTGTACTGTTCGATCAAAGTTTCCCAAATCGTTGGTTAGGTCGCGGCGGACTGTTTGCATGACCACGACACACCCCTGATCTGACACCCTGCCACATACAAAGAGGCAAATCATCCTCATTCCTTTTGTATTCAATTGGTGAGGAGGAAATTACATTCGGGAAGCGTCTTTTCAAGAACAGACTTTATGAAATAGACACACGTGAGAGAGAGAGAGAGAGAGAGAGAGAGAGAGAGAGAGAGATCTTCCACAGTACAATCTTAACCTCTTCAAGTTTTGGGTCTCCCGTTACCTCCCGTAATCTGCACTTACTTCCTACTTTCCTATCCTACGTCTATAAAGCAAACACGTTTAGTAACACTAGTTACATTATTCGGACTATTGCCCTCATCTTTGTCGCCATATTTATTACAACATTTCGGCCGTTGTACGCTCCGGCCTTCTTCAGGTGGTTGGAATGTCGAACTGATCTCTTTATTTCGCTCGCTGGGGTAGAATGTTCTAGTTCCACATGCCATGTTGCTGAAGACATTAGTTTTATAATACCCAGAAATCCATACACAGATGTGCTCAAGGACACATGGCACAGTGGATAAAGGCGTCGGTTGACAGGACCCAATACCCGGTTAAGGCAGTGGAGAACTTTCAGAGGGAAATTAACATGAGATAACTGATAACTGACATCCATTAAACATGGCACGTGGAACTAGAACAGTCTACCCCAGAGAGCGAAATAAAGGGTTAAGTTCGACATTCCAACCACCTGAAGAAGACCGGAGCGTACAACGGCCGAAACGTTGTAATAAATATGGCGACAAGGATGAGGACAATAATCCGAATAATGTAAATAGGGTACATAATACCTCACCTCAGAAATATAGGCAGATATGTTTAGTAACCCTCAACATTGAGTGGCTTTCGGGCCTTCTATTGCCGGAAACATTTAGAGAAAAGAAAAGACTCTTTGACAATTTGAAAATATTGAAAAGAATAAAAAGGCATAAGCAGGGTACTATGTAAACGAATATGAAAGTAAGAAACAGAGAATCGATTGATTTTTTTTATGGCTATTTAACGTCTAATCATATTTCGAATTGTAAGAGATATTTTAAAGTAACTGGTGTTGTCAAGAAGTCCCCCATCTAACTACGAACTGGCCTCGATGTTGCTTAATTTCGGTGATCGAACGAGAAGTCGAAGAAACAGAGGAAACAAAGCACTCTGGTGATATTAGGGTTTTTTTATAGGAAGATTATGTAGCGCCAATCTAAACAACAACGATGCGGCAGTAATAACCTGGAAACAGTGAAAGTGAGCATGTAAGCAAGAAAGAAGAAAAAAAACAAGTCTGTTGATATTTGCATAGCTCTTTATATCACCATCATAAATTATAGCAGGCAGATTATATAGCGCCAATAAAAATAACAGGGATACCACAGTAATAGCCTGGAAACAGTGAACACGAGTATATAAGCAAGAAACAGGAAATAAAACAATGTGGTCATATTTACTTTGTTCTTTATATCACCGTCTTAAATTACAGCAGGGAGATTATATAGCGCCAATCTAAACAACAGCGGGAATTATAGCCTGGAAACTATGAAAACGGGCATGTAACAGAAAATAAAAAATCTGATTATGTTTATTTCACTCTTTATGTCACCATGTTAAATTAGAGTAGCGAGATTATATAGCGCCAATCTAAACAAATGTTTATTCTATGAGCCACTGCGTCTGCAGATCCCGTCCCTCTTGTCAGAGATTTCATTGTATGTTGGACAGCAAAAGAAGGAGTTGAGGTTAAAGTCGAATGTACCTTGCGATTCTCCCCTTAATCATGCTGTGATTAAAACCAATTAAATATAGATTTATTGGACAGGCTGCATTAGATAAGAAAATAACGACGTGGAGGACGAGCGGGACTTTTGTCCCCTTTGAATTAATAATGATAATAACTCTTGTAATAATAAGATGGAGTTGGCTTTAAGGTCGATCGTGATCTTTGTGCACTGTTTCAGCTGATAAGGCGAAGGCCCCATTCCAAAGATTAAATCGTGTCCCCGTGGCCATTATTAAATGTGTAAAGCCTACTTCCCGCCTTTGACCAATCATTCATCAGTTTCTCTTCCTTCTTTCCTTCATTCCTTACTTCCTTCTTTCCTTCCTTCCTTGACGGGGTTTTTGTCTTGCCTGGGTGATCCTTCAATCTCCTCCATACATCCCTCCCTCTCTTTCTTTCTTTCTTTCTTTCTTTCTTTCTTTCTTTCTTTCTTTCTTATTGCCATTCCTTTCCTTCTTCCTTTTTTATTCTTTTTATTTCTCTGTTTGTTTTCCTCTTCAGTCCCCGCTTCGCCATTTTCTACACCGTGTCGCCTTTTCTTTTTGCATTTTTTCTTCTTTTTTTTCCTCTCTAATCGATTCAATCTAAGCAAGGCGATAATGCCACTAAAACGCATAGGACTACTGGGAGTGAAAGAAAATGAAAATATTTTAGAAGGAAGTAGAAAACCAGTCTTAAACAGGAAACAAGAGGTAACCCTCTACGCCTACTCAAAAGACAGAGGAGGTTTGTAAAGTGAACAATAAGCAAACCTATCTACTTCTATTGAGGAAAAAAAAGAAATAGTAAAAAAAAAGATTTAGAGTTTAGGTGGAGACGTTAGAATTATAGAGTTGGTATAAACTTTAAAATGAATCGGACTGCCAATACTAAACAGGAAACAAAGGATAAGTCTCTACTCCTGTCCAATAGACCAGGGAGGAGTGTGAACAGGACGTACTTCAAGTTGTTTTTAATTTCCTCAAATACACATGCATTAAACTTTTTTTCTTCTTTCTTTCTTTCTTTCTTTCTTTCTTTCTTTCTTTCTTTCTTTCCTTCCTTTTTCTTCCTTCCTTCTGCCTTTCTTTCTTTTTTTTCTTTCTTTCTTTCTTCCGTTTTTCTTTAGTCTTTTTTCTTTTTTCCCTCTTTCTTTCCTTCTATCTTTCTTTGTTTCTTCTGCCCTTCTTTCTTTCCATTCTTTCTTTCTTTCTCTCCTTTTTATTTCTTCCTTCATTTTTTCTTTCTCTCCTTCCTTTTTCTTCCTTTCTTCTGTTATTCTTTCTTTCCATTCTTTCTTTCTTTCTTTCTTTCTTTCTTTCTTTCTTGCTTGCTTTCTTCCTTCTGTCTTTTTTCTTTCTTTCTTTTTCTTTCTCTCCTTTTTTCTTTCTTTCTGCTTTCTTTATTCCTTCATTTCTTATATCTTTCTTTCTTTTTTATTTCTTTCTTTCTTGCTTGCTTTCTTTCTTCCTTCTGTCTTTTTTCTTTCTTTCTTTTTCTTTCTCTCCTTTTTTCTTTCTTTCTGCTTTCTTTATTCCTTCATTTCTTATATCTTTCTTTCTTTCTTTCTTTCTTTCTTTCTTTCTTTCTTTCATTAACCGTCACAATTTACATAACCGTTTTCCTTTTTCCCTTTCCTTTCGAAACTTTTATCCTACTCTTATTATTCAAATTCACTCTTTTCGCTATGCAAAGGAAGAAAGTCGCCCTCACCGCTGTCAAGAAACGAAGAGTTGGAATGATTCGTCAAAATTAGAAAATCGACTTCCCACATTGTATAATGCAGCTACAAGAGTGAGCAGTTTGCTGGAGTATTGACGAGATTGCTCTCTCTTAACGCCCGCTGTAAGCCACGAGACACTTCTTGTGCTAACATGCAATAATAATAATAATAATAATAATAATAATAATAATAATAATGATAATAATAATAATTAACCTTTTATGCTACAGCACATATAATTATAAAAGCATCTGACCTTAACTGCTTCATGGTGTTAACATGTGTTTTGGTGAATTAAAATTGGCTATAGGGAATATCAGTTTAGTAACACAGTCATGCTTCTCAATTGTCTGGCCCTCTTTTTACACACTTTTGCAAATTAATTGAAACAACGGCTTTAGTTTTCTTTCCATGCGGTCACCTTTAACCCCCCTGGAATGACAGTGTGTAATCGATTTCTATATTTTTCTCAGATAAGGTCATTTGCAGTGATGTGCAGTAATATGAATCGTTTTTCGAGGTGTATGATGAAATTTTTTTGGCCTTGAAAAATATTGCGTCGTCACGCTCAGAGACTATTGTCTTGACTGTCGATTAGTTGTCCTACGGCTATTGTCTGCGATGGACGTTACTCCATGGAAGAGTACGAAAATTGTAACGCTGCGCGAACACACTGGCAAGCTTTACCAGTGAGCAAATCAAAGTACTATAGAATGGTCCGGAAACTCTCCTGATTTAAATCCAATCGAAAATCTGTTGTCAATCATGGAATGGACATACAAAGTACTAAAATGTGCACTGGGTCATGCTTCATTGGAAAAATACGAAAAAAAAGGTAAATAATAACGGCATTATTCGTTTTTGTTTCAATTAATTTGCGCAAAGATGTAGTACGTAAGTGAATGTAATGGATCCAATCGGATCCATTAAATTCACTTACGTGCTAATACCCTTGGGAAAGATAGGAATGTTCTTCTTCTCCCACCAGCTAGGGGTAGATAGCAGGACAGACTGAGTTCCATAGTCTTGGGTGGCAGCCAGTCTAGGAGAAGGTAACACTGAATTCAAACCAGCCTAGAGAGGGTTGGGCTCCGTCGGGCTATCTTGCCCAAGAATCACCACTTCTACTGCGGCTACAGTACATGTGGTTCCCCTACGACCTCAATGGTTCACGGGATTCATCGTCGTAATCATGATCGTACCTGGCCATAAATAGTTGGGTAGGTTCGTTAGGAGCTGAAGTGCAGTTGATTTCCATCCATGACCGTGAATGATGGGGAAATATCACGCTTCCTTGGAGTAACGTCCGTTGCAGACAATAGCCGTAGGACAACTAATCGACAGTCAAGACAATAGTGACAGCAAACACCTCAATCTTTATTTAGTTTGAAGGGTGAGACAGCCAAGGCAATTTAGGATTTACGTCTCGATACACTTGGAGAACGTCTGTGCGGACTGTTACCCGTATTTCTAACTGGTCCACTGCTGTAACGATTATATCAAAAACTTCCATCAAAACCTTTCATCAAATCGCACACATTTGGCTGGGAAGCATGTGCCTGATATACAGTTATCAGAATTGGTACCATGAGAAAATTATCGGATATCCTGTATTTGTACCACGGCTTACGGCCACATCATGTTGTAACACCAGTTCCCGAACGATCACTGAAGTTAAGCAACGTCGAGCCTGGTCAGTAGCTAGATGGATGACGGCTTAGGAATACCAGGTGCTGTACGCTTGGGTGTGCGGGTGGTGTAATGAAGACTTTTTTAAATTCTAGGCGCCAAGTTCCATTGAAAGTTGCAGTCGTTACATTCACATACGCGGAAATCTACCTCTTCCTCCAACTATGGGTTAATTAGTAAAACTTGTATCACTAAACCAATATTATCCCTACTATCTAAAATATTTCCTGTCTTTAAATAACCTGAAAATGGTTGATAAGCTGCAGAAAACGAATCAATAATATTTGTACAACAGCGTCACATTGTTGGCATGCCGTTCGCTCTCTCAATAATAATAATAATTCGGTAATGTAAATCCCCTAAAATATTGGAGCTTTTAGAGATCGAACACCCTGCCTGACTATACCATTCTCAACATCCTACTGGAGAACTGAATCTCTGTTTACCTCGTCCGCTCTTCCTGTTTGAGTAACCTGTCCAGTATTTACATCCATACTGATATAGATGTTATCAAAAATTTCAGTTTTTAAAGAAATTTTTTGTTTCGTAATATTTCATCGAACTTTTCGAAGACGTCTCTCACCATTTCATAATAGCTTCGGATTGCGTTGTCACATTTTTAGTCATCTGTTTTAACATTTGTCTATTTCTATAAACTTTTTTTCTTGCCGACTTTTTTTCTTACATGCTTTGTTACTATTGCTTCTTTCTAGAATCTTTATTTCTTCTTAAGGTCTCTCTCTCTTGCTTTTTTCCTTCCTTACAGACATTTTCATTATTGTTGCTTCCTACAATCTTTCTTCTCGATTTCTTTCTTTTCAATTTGTTTTATTCTTTACCATTATTTTTTTTCTTTCCAAATCTTCTTTCTTCCTCTCATTCTTTCCTTCTTTCTTTCCTTCTTTTATCATGATTGTTTTGTATTCTTTCTTTCGCTTTCTTTCTTTGTCTTCATTTCTGTATTTGTTCATTACTTTTTTATTGATTGCTTCTTATCTTTACATTGCTCGTTCTTGTTAAGTTCTTTTCTACATAAATGATTTTTTCATTCTTTCTTTCTTTCATTCTTTATTTCTTTCTTTCTTTTTTTAACTATAGACGTTTTATAAATTGTTTTTCTTTGTTTCTTTTTAATTCAATTCACTTTTACTTATATTCAAAAACTTCTTCCTTCATTTATAACATATGTTTTGTTTTCATTCATTCTTTCATTTGCCGTTTCATTCATTGGTTATTTCTTTCTTTAAATGCTTTTTTGTTGCATTCCAGACACTTATATCTCCATTCTTCAAATCTCTTATTTTTAAGTCTATTTTTTCTTTTTTTATCTGCAAATAAACGTATTTTCTTTATGCATTATTCTACCGTTTATTTCTTTCTTTAAATTGCCTGTCTTTTCTTATTTTTTTCTTTTACCATTTTCCTTTTTCTCTCTCCTTCCATCGCTCCTTCAATTTCACGTACCCTGTGGTTCGTATTTCCTTCCCTCATTATACAAAAGAAATGCGCGTATCCCTTGCTGCAATAAAGAAAGAGATATCTTGAAGATCTTACCATAGTACTTTGACCCTTTCTGTAGAGCCTTCCGGAGTTGTAAGGAAATGCAAAGAGTCTATCAGAAATTGGCCTGCCACGCCTACTCACCCACTCGTTGGCCCCCACCGATGGAAATTACCATTAATTCATGTCTCCTCTTCATGTTCATTGTTCTTTTCGTTTCTTTTATTCGTTATCCTTTCTTTAGCTTTGTCTTTCAAAATTCTTTCGTTCTTTCAAGATTACTTTCTTTTTCATTTCTCTTTCTTTTTTTCTTTTCTGAAAATGATTTTCTTTCTTTTACACATTTTACCCTTTTTCATGATACTCATTATCGTTTTTCTCCAAACTTCTTTCTTTCTTTTTTTTTTCTTTCTTTCTTTCTTTCTTTCTTTCTTTCTTTCTTTCTTTCTTTCTTTCTTTATTTATTTATTTTTTATTACGATTTATAAATTATTTTTCTTTGTAAATACTCCTTTCTTTTTTCAGTCTTGGTTCCTTTCTTTCCTTCTTTCTTTTCCTCTTTTATCATTATTGGTTTCTCTTGCTTTCTTTCTTTCTTTTATTGATTTTTTATTACTGATTTTTACTATTTTTTTTTCTTTTCAAATTATTATATTTTTAAATGCTACTTTCTCTCTTTTTGTTTTTCTTTCTTTCTTTTTACTTCTATGCTTAATTGATTATTTTATATCGATATTTCTAAATTAATATGCTTTACAAATGCTCTTTCTAGCATTCATTCTTGGTATCATTTTTTCTTCTTTCTTTTCCTCTTTCATTATTGCTTCTTTCTTTCTTTCCACTATTTAATTCTTCTGGCGATATTTCTTGCTTTAATATTTTCTTATTTCTTTCTTTCTTTCTTTCTTTCTTTCTTTTTCCGTCCTTAATTCCTCTATTCATCTTTCTGTACTGTTTTCTTTCTTTCTTTCTTTCTCATATTCCCTTTCGTTATCTATCTCGCTATTCATCTTATTTCCCCTCTTCTCATCACGCATTTTCTCTTTGTCTTTTTCTCCCATTATGTCACCATTTCAAAGATACCGATCCCTGTTTTATCATCCCAGGTCAAAGAATTAACTCGATTCACACAAATTCCTCCCATTTCCGCCATTATGACGTCTTTCTTTGCCAATCCATCTCAATTGGATTGGTAATATTATTCCTATCAGTTTTATACGCGCTTCGTATTAATGTATTCTCTTGTTTATTTTCTTCTTTCTTTTCGTCTTTCACTTCTCTTTCCTCCCTCTATTTTCCTCTCGTCTTCTCTTCATCTTATTTTATCGTTTTCTTTTCTGTCATCATATCTTCTTTCTTTTAGCCTTTTTCATTCTTCCTCATTCTTTTTCTTTTTTTTCTTTGCATCTGCTGTATTTCCTCCTCCATTTCTTTTGTCCCTTTCTGTCTTTTCTTTATATCTATCTTTTATTCCTTCTTTTTTCTTCTGTCTCTCACACACCTTCTATATTACTTTTCTTTTTATCTTTAATTCTTTCTTTCGTTCTTTCTTATTCTCTAGTCTTTTCGTCTTACTTCTCTCTCTCTCTCTCTTGTGTTATCTTTTTTTTTTATTATCAATGGTATTGCCTTTCCCTTTTAATTAATTCGTACTTATCTTTTTTAATGTCGTGCTGCTTCAGTACATGGGAGACCATGTCTATCCACAGATTCGGTTTCTTCTTCATCAGTAAATTACGATGACTTCATTAGAAATGTAGTGAATTTGTTTCTGTTGCCTTCTGCTGGTTAATCTTTTTTCTGGTAGAATTAAAACGTGTTATTCAAATGAGATCTGAGCGTTTTCGGCTTTAATAAACTAATAATTTTATGGGTAGAAGTGTGGAGTGATTATAAGTATACATTGTTTTCCTTTGCTGGTTTCAAGTACCACGTCTTAAGACGACTACAGTTGTCATGTCTTTTCTTTGCAATTAACCCTTCAAAATTCAAAAAGTGAAATCGCTCAGAAAACGCTGGATATTTAATGTTAAAATTAAATCTGCAGGTCATAAAAAGGAGGCTTCATGAAGTAATGCCTCCGATTCTTTGTCTTCAAACTTTTTCGGTACGCCGGAGTGTTCTTTATCTACAGTTATCAAAATCATTATTTTTGAAGCGTCTAAACCAATCTCTGCATGTTCTTTCCGACAGAACAGGGTCGCCATAAGTCTCAACAAGAAATCTGTGCGCCACGGCTGCTGATTCCTTTTGAATAAAGTATTGCAGTAAAATTTCCCGCAAATATACTTTATTTGGCACGAAATCCGACATGTTTAACGTTTTGAAAAACAAAGTTGTTTACACTTTGATGGAATGACATGTACTGAATTTCGAGCTTGCTTATAGTACTTCATTATAGATGCATTACCATATGAAACTACACACACACAGTCCAGGTAACACCATCTGTCAGAAAACAGCGATAACTTATTCAAGGTCGTAATACAGGGCGCGGGTGCTATTTGAGGACATTGTTAAACAGCAATATCTTAGCAAACAATGTATATATTTAATTCAAATTGACACAAATATCCTTCATAATACTTATTTATTTTATTATTCCATGAAGCCACCTTTGGCTTCAATGACTGCTTTTATTCGGGCTCAAAACCGTCCACAAGCTGCAATTAAGTGGTCCCTATTCATTTTGGACATCACCTGGACAATGGCGGCCTTCATTGCAGCTAGGGTACTATGAGGATGTCGATTAGTCTCTCATTCAAAGACGCTCCACGCGTAATAGTCTATAGGATTTAAATCTGGTGAGTTAGGGGGCCACATGTTGGGGGTAACATAATCGTAAAAATTCTTTGATAACCAAACTTGGTTTACAGTCGCTTTGTAAGAAGGTTCAGAGTCTTGTTGAAAGACATATGGCCTTCCATTGCAAACTTTATTTATCCAGGACTTAACAACCGTTTTAAGAACATTAACTATCCAGCAGCATTGACCCTAAGACCTTGTGAGAAAATGTAAGGTGGCATGACATGACCTTCACTGCTCACAACTCCTAAAACCATCACGGTAGCCGGATATTTGGTGTGCATCACCATGGCTACTTCAGAAGGGGATGCACGTAGGCACCTGCCATTTCGTCTGTTTGTTTTCTGATCTTGTTCAAAGTTTTTTTGTCAGAGAAAAACCAAAGCATGCCATGTTCGTGGGAATTTTTCACTTTGTTCAGCAACCATTTTGAACGCATGAGACGGTTTCCCTGTGTCTTCGCCGATATTAATTGGCCTTCCCTCATTACATGACTTATAGCGAATGTCCTGATGTACTACGGTTCTGATAGTCCACTCTGATACCTGGAGTTCTTTGGCGATGGACCTCATTGATCTTCTGGGGTTCTCATTGATGGTGTTTTGAACATTCCGTATAAATTCTGGTGTTCTCACGGTATCAGAGCGCTGTGAATGTTTTTTTTCTTTTTGCTGCAGGGGAAACATTGCCATCACATCACTCTAGCTCCAACCGAACCTTATGAACAAATGATCTGGCAACATGTAAAAAGTTACAGATTTTTAAATCACTATGTTTTACATCTAAAGCAACAATAACGGCATGTCTTTTTCATTTCTTGGGTTAACATATTCCTCTGACTGGATTATCTGAACTAAAAAAATAATATTATAAATGATTTGGGTGTGTAGTGAACTTAAAACAATATGTCCTCAAATTGCACTCTCACCCTGCACACGCACACACACACACACACACACACACACACACACACACACACACACATATATATATATATATATATGTAAAGGTGCATTTAAGGAAGCACAATAGTTAATATTTAAAATTAATTTAGAATAAAATGCAAAATATTAATTGAAGAGTTTATTTAAGTTTTAATTTCAAGATAATAGATTATATTTAATATTTTCATAAGCAAAATACTTTGAAAAATTTAAATTGACTTGAATTGAGGTTTTTTTTCGAAATCGCTAAAAGTGGCTGATTTTAGCCATCTTTCGTCAAAATGTAAGTCTCCATATAAAAAAAATCATTCAAATATAAAATATTCTGTTCTGAAACTTTATTTGTTGAATATTAACTGTTTCAAAATTTGATTAATCTGATATGAAACAAATACTAAATTACTTTTAGTTTGAAATATGGCAGAAATAAATTTTTAACACAGAGGTAGGTGATTTTATTAGTTGTTGATAGATGTATTGCCTATTAACATCCAGAAGTTTAATTTTTTTCCCCACAGGTAGCATATATATAAAATTGATTGAGGAATATAAACTGAGCGCCTGTTTATATAATTTTTTAAACTATCCAGTAATCTTAAAGAGTTAGGAAAATATTCTCCGTAATCTAACGTTTTATTGAATTTTATGTACTTTGGCTTTAAATTTCCGATAGTCATGTCTCTTATTTTCTGATAATGTCGTGTATGGTCATCCATATTCAAAAAGTCGGCACGTTCACACACGCACAAATATTCAACATAAGCTTAGAAATATTGTGGGTCGCTGAATTAAAGTAAGCTGTTTCATTTATGATTACGAATTACAGATTTTGGTTAATAACAATATCAGTTAACCGCTAAAAATTAATACAGAATTTTAAGAGATAAACCTTTTTAAATTATTCTAATTAAATTTTTTAAAATTAAAACAATTCTTATAAAAATTCATTATTCATCGAAAAATGATTTTCTTTTAAGACAATAGTGTCGATAATATATCTTCTTCATAAAAAGTAATTCAAAGCTTTTCTAATTAAATAGTGCCTCAGTTTTATTTCACTTTTTATTTCACGGTTCAGAGTAGATTTTCTCTACATGGGGTCCTGCTTTACAAAAAAAAAACATTAGATTCTTCCAGGAGCTCTACGGATAACTAATGTAAACGTTACGCGCTACAAAAATGTATGTATCGAAATTTCATTAAAATAAATAAGTGGTACGGGTGGGTGTAACCAAATGTATTTTCCTTCCCCCAGAAGTGTAGAAAAGCAGTAACCCCATTATTTAAAGGGGTTATCTTCTACGCTGGTTGTTCAACCAGGGTAAAATTAACCAGTAGAATCCATTATTTAAAAACTCTGAAATTCAGTGTTATCCTTCTCCTCGACTGGTTGTCCTATCAAGTTTAAAGATACATAAGTTAAATACAGCAGAATCTCTCTTATCCGGAATCCCTCATATCCGGAATCCCTCATATCCGGAATCCCTCATATCCGGAATCCCTCATATCTGGAATCCCGCATATCCGGACATGTTTTCGATGTGTATATTTGAACTATTTGGGTGATCTGTAACCGATTTGAAATTTCTGTTTTCATGAAAATTACATTGGATAATTGCTTAGGTTTATGTCACCCTAATGGCTTGTATATGTGCAAAAGATGATGGAAATAAGAGGAAAAGAACAAATTTTGAGTTATCACAAGAAGTGGAAATTTTAAACAGACTAGACGCTGGTGAATGTTCCTTGTAACTAATGGTTGAGTTCAACATAGGAAAGTCAACATTGCATGATATAAAATCTTTCAAAGAAACTATTCTCCATTGTTCACACTGTCACAATGAAAAGGGAAATTAAAAAAAAACGTTTGTAATGAAAACTGGACTGAAATTGATAAACTACTGAAAAGGTTATCAGTTTTATGGAAAGAAAGCCAGCATTCAGCTATGGCGATTGCAATAACGTATGCAGGCTTAAAAAATGTTTTTCTTTTAAAAAATGTCAAGAACAAAAGCAAAACGAAATGCGGAAAAAGTTGAGAATGACATTAGAAGAGAAAGATTCATCATGCAACAGCGATTAAAAAATCCTCTTTACATTATTTGTTTTTCATACGTGGCAGACTTAATTTAATGAATTTTAATTAACATTACATAATTTATTTCTTTTTCCTTAAAATCAAATCCGTATATTTCACTCGCCATTAGCTTATTTTGTTTACTATAAAACATTGAAAATAGATGTTAAATCTGATTTCAGCTAGTACTTTTTTCTTTCATACCAAAAAAATCCCCCTGTCTTGTAATACTCTGCCTAGCTTTTGGAATGTGTCATTGGCCATCGAAATCCGTCTTCTGATCTCAGCGTCGCACTTGACAGAACACTTTCCAGATATTTAGATTTACGCATCTCGAAATACAGATTCCATTTTTGGCGCCGATATCCCACAGTAATTCATATTTTTTCTGTGTACTATTTTGATTCTTTGGATGATAACCAGTTTAGAAGAAAGAAAAAATCAAAACATAGAAAAAATAACTTGAAAAATCTTCTTTTTTTTATCATGAATAAAAACTCATCGCAAATTGAATAATAGAGAACAGTCTTTGGCTAACTACAATTGGCTTCAGTATTTTTGAAGCGTCTAAACCAATCTCTGCATGTTATTTCCGATAGAGTAGGGACGCCGTAGGTTTCAACAAGAAATCCGTGTTCTTCAGCTGCAGATTTCTTTAGAATAAAGTAGTGTAGAAAAATTCCATGCAAATACACTTTCTTTGGCACGAAATTTTAATGCTATCAAAAACAAAGTTGTTTACACTTCGGTGAAATGGCATACACTGAATTCCATCCTGAAAAGAGATTGAAATTTGTCTTAATCTATTTTAATTATAAAACTTATGTTCTGTTGATTTTACGGAAAACTAAGAATTATAATTCAACTTTTGGTCACGACTGATCTCCCCTAATGGAAGTCAAAATAAAGAACGCTATTTTTTTAAAATAATCTCGATAACTCTCCACATACATAAAGGTTGCTTAAACGTTTTTTGTTGGTAATTTTGAGTCTTGGTCGTTCGCAATTCAGAGGAGAGTACCTCAATTCACTATGATCCGATTCACAAGCCACATGTACTCCATCTCAAATGGATCGGTGAATGCTTATACTCACAAATGTTCTATAGAACAGTGCTGTTCAAAGAGTGGTACATGTACCGGTACGCGAGCCATCGTTTACTATTACGCGAAGTGTTTCCAGGAAACAAAGAAACAATAGTCATATTCAGCACCACGGGAAGCTGCCAGGATATCTGACTCTGTTTTGTTTTTTACATTTTCATTTTAGTTTTATATTGAGGACCATTACACTTTTGAATTACTCACTCATATGAAAGGTCATTGCAATACAACTAATGAATGTCATATAATTAACAGCAAAACAGTGAAATAAAATACGTATAACAACAAGATCATCATAATGTGGCGATTGGCTGTGTGGGAACTACACCTAGGAATATAATCCGATCAACAGACCTGTCGTTCTCCATCTCAAATTGATGGGTGAATGTTTATACTCACAAATGCTATATAGAACAGAGCTACTCAAAGTGTGTTACATGCACCGGTGCCGGGACGCAGCCATCGTCTACCGGTACGCGAAGAGTTTCCCGGAAACCAAGAAACAGTAGTACATTCCACGCCACGGTAGACTGCCGGGATATCTGACTATTTTCTTTTAACATTTTCATTTTAGTTTTAAATTGAGGATGATTACACTTTTTAGTTACTCACTTATATGAAAGGCCATTGCAATATAACTAAGGAATGCGATATAATGAACAGCAAAACAGTGAACTAATATACGTATGACAACACGATCTTGATGATCTGCCATGTGACTGTGTGCGAACCACACATAGGAAAATCAAAAGGCCCTTTTCAATGGCATATATTTATACAAAATCAATATAAAATCAAATCTGATGCAACTTTTATTATATTAAAAATATTTTTCTGGTATAAATGAATAATACTACGAATATTAAAATAATATTTTCTTGGATCATTATTATACAATTATATGACAAATATGAGAAGACTTGATACGTCAATAATGTCTGGCCAGAAAATGAATAAGACATCATCTACTCTTGTTTAGTAAAGATAGTCTTAAAATGACCCTGAACTAAGACATATAAAAGAAAAAAAAATTTGGTAGGAGCCCAGCTGATTGGAAAGCTTCGCCTGCTGGTCCATCGGAAAAAAAAAAATCTGCCGGTAGGCCATATCAAATCGTTTGATAATCACTGCTATAGAATGTTTAAATGTCTCTAGGACAAAATCAAGCATGTGTGGAAGTTTAAATATCTTGGAAGTGTTTAGACAGAGAACGGTAAGTACGACGCTGAGATCCGAAGACATATTGGGATGACCAAGGACGCATTCCAAAAGCTAGGCAGCGTATTACGAGACAGAAGGATTTCTTTGGTAACAAAGAAAAGAGTACTGAGCTGCTATGCGACATCTGTCCTCCTTTACGAATGTTGGACGGTCTCCTCAAAGATGAGAAAAGAGACTCGAGACAACGGAGATATGGTTCTACAGAAGGATGCTAAGTATATCATGGACTGAGCATGTGATCAACGATGAAGTTTTGGAGAGGATGCAAACAAAGAAGAGGCTTATACTTAACGTCAGTTAGAGGCAGCTAGGATTTTTGGGACACGTAATGAGAAAGGATGACCTGGAGAAACTGATAGTCACAGATCGAATAGAGAGAAGAAGAGACAAAGGAATGAGACGCATGGCATACCTAGCGAGCTTAAGCAAATGGATGACAGAACGTGGTCTGGGGGATGTAACAGAGGGACGCAACTTATTGAGAGCCCCGAGGAATAAGGGCATGATCGCCTATGGACTGAAGGGACACGGCTCATAAAAATAAAGAAGACAAATGAAGGAGACAAATAGAATTTGGATGTTTAAATAAGAGGACTTTCCTGTTTGAATTTCTAGGATGATTTATTTATACTGTTTATATTTAGACTAGTGTCCTCATCTTTGTTGTTGTTATCACGGCATTTCGGCGGTTGTGCCCTCTGGCCTTCTTCAGGTGCTACAGGGAATTCTGAACTGAACCCTTTATTTAATCTAGAGGGTAGACTGTTCTCGTTCTAATGCTCATGTCTAGGGATACCGTCCAGTTTCTATTTTATTTAGTACTGTTCAATTTTCGTTCAACTGTTTCCATTGAATGAAAGTACGCACTGATCGAACGGGGTTTTAATAAGAACAACAAAGATAAGGAAAATAAATAATATAATTAATGAGGACTTCCCTATTTGAAACGATAATCAGCATTTGAAATCAATTTTTTACCTGTGCTCCAACACTTACAACTACTTTAGCCACGCGGCCATTACTGGCCGTGTTGAGGGCGTAATGTCTGTCGCAAATTCTACCTCATTATATATTCGTGAAATATGGTCAGATGTTGTTTAGTCGAAGTAGATCGGTCCCTGCTCCCGCAGACGCACCTTGCTTGACATTTCCTTTAATAAATTCTCATATAAGCATTAACTTTACTCATAAATGTCAACTACTTAACAACCATTGCCCTGGTGTAAACAGATATTGCCGGACCCATACGAGCTGAAACCGTGATCAGTTTTGAGATGCAAACATGCCACTGGGTCAATTCATCTCATTCATTGTATTTCGTTGCCACGCGTTGCACCATTAGCCGATGCGGGTTGTGTGGTTGATAGGTTAATGCGAGGGGTGATTGCATTGTGCGGTGAAGGTTGGGGCAGATTTTGAGCACTGTCCATTGACTTTATGCTATTACTGGACATAAAATATTTATAGCAATAATCAGTAACACCGTATTGATGACAACTAATGGATATCAAAAATTGTCCACTAATTCCAAGAGGAGGAGGGGATATGTATTTCTAAAGGATACTAATAACGGGTTCTCTTTACATCAACTAAATATAACTCAATCTGTTCATTCACTCTCTCTCTCTCTCCATCTTTCTCTCTCTCTCTCTCTCTCTCTCTCTCTCTCTCTATATATATATATATATATATATATATATATATACCCAAGTATATGATTGGTGTATACGGAATAAATTCCAATAACCAACAATTACTATTCTTAAAATTTTATCATATAATTTAATACTTATTTGTTAGAATAAATTCTGTTTTAGTATAATCCCAACTTTAAAGATCTTAATAGCTATCATAACCGTACTTCGTTGTAAAATTTTTTGAATTCTCCTATACTTGTATTTTGATTGGTCATTCTAGATTTTGGAACAACGTTTTCCCCTTGCGAAGGATCGTTAATTAATTTGAAACTTTTAAAGCCATTTATTTTACATTCAACATCATCCGGAGGTCTTGAAACAAAATGGCTACTTTTTGTAGTGATTTTATAACATATTTATGATATAATTTTTAAATAAATAATTATATATATATATATATATATGTGTGTGTGTGTGTGTGTGTGTGTGTGTGTGTCTGTGTGTGTGAAAATATATAGAAAATAGGAAAGAACTCGTTAGGTAAATAATCCGAAGTTCTTTAGTATTTTTGTTTTTATTTTTGAAAAAAACAATGTTCGATAGAAAAGGAGAGCCTAAATTATGATTATTTATCTAAAAATATGATTCCTCCGCTGCATAAGAGTTCTCATGTTTCAAAAATAAGAGCTGGAAACTTCAATATAATTATTGGAATTAAATTGAATTAAAATACCAAGCTCTGTTTCATCCTCAAGCGAAATTCTGGAACCAGGAATCAAATCGTGTAACAGCAAAATTGTCCTACTGTTCGATAATGCTCTGAACCGTTGTATCTTAGGAATAATTAAAGATATCTTACTAGAATTCTACGGCATTTTAATAACACTATTAGACTCTACTTTGAACAAATGTTCATGATTAATTAATCATAGCTAAAGATCGGAAGCTCATGAGCTGTTGAGATAAAGTTCAAATATATATATATATATATATATATATATATATATATATATATATATATTATTCCTGGATCATTTTCGAAATTATTCAAGATGATCTTCACCCTCTCTAACCTTCTAATTTTCTGTCCAGGTGTAACAAGGTGCCTCAAATGTTTCACGTACAATTTCATTTTCAAGTCTTTTTCACTGCTTCTTGGACTGTCATAGCGGAAATACCTCTCTCGGGTGCCAAATGTCTTATGAATTCAGTTGGATCTTTTGTAATGGATCTGTTCAGCTCTAAGTTGAAATGATTATCCCTCTTGCTGCTGATCCACTTTTCCTCTCTACTGCTCCCTCTTTTCAAAAATAATTCACTGTTCTCTTGAAAATTCTTGAAGATGGAAGCCAGAGTATTAATGGTGGTTCCATGACTGAAAACCTGAATGATCATTTTCCTCTCACCATTGCTCCTTTGGGAAGAAAATGTGGCTGACACAAAACGATTTTATCCTGTCCTATATATTGGTGAATAACTCCGTGATTCTTTCGTCAAATGGTATCAAAATGCCTAAAGGTCGCATCAGAAAATGTGAAAAAAAGAAACTCAATAAGTTTAGTGTTAATTTAGATGTTAAACATATTGGGGCGGGGATAATTATGCTCTTACACGATTCGGACAAATATGGTATATATATATATATATATATATATATATATATATATATATATATATGTGAACATAGAAGTCAACACTTAGAGGCGACAGTCTGTTTCATGCTATATGCAATCGTCAGGCCACATATGCTGTTATTTTTCTCGGCTATTTATATATATACGGGTTAGTGGTGCATTGTGGGTATTCTGTTATGGCGGTTATTTCACCGGAAGTCGTTTGTTTATCTATTTGGGTCAAATTATATTGCTTGTTTTTATTTTTTTGTTTCTTATTTTATTTATTTATTAACGTAGAATACATTTGTTTATATCACTTATTTAACAGTTTTGTTTTGGTTTGGGAATTTAATTAAAGCTATTTGTTCAGTTTTGGGGTTGATTGTTGTAGTTCATTCTAAGTATTATTTTGGCGGGAACAAACGACTTCCGGTGAAATAACCGCCATATATATATATATATATATATATATATATATATATATATATATATATATATTTATATATATATATATATATATATATATATATATATATATATATATATATTTATATATATATATATATATATATATATATATATATATATTTGCTTTTGTTCGTACAAATTTTCTATGAATTTTTTTTCTTTTTTCGTTTCCATTTACTTATTTATATTAATTGAAGTAAACTTATTCCTCACTGTTTTCAAAAAGTTTGAATTAGTTCTTTGAATTTTTTCGCTGACTCATGCAAAAAACCGAGCGACATGAGTTCCCGGACTCACAGATTAGGAGCCCTTTTCATTCAATAAGACCATTTTGGCTCTTTAACTAAACTTTATATCTCAGTTTCAATACGGAATGCCTTGCACGTTGTTCATGGACTTCTTGTAAGCTGCATGTTTGTCTTGTTTTCGTTATTATTGTTTTGCTTTTGTGTTGTTTTTTTGTGTGTCCTTATATATTAGCTTGGTGTAAAAATAATGACGTAATAATGTCGTTTTTTGACTTTAAAAATACGTAAAAATAACGACATTATTACGTCATTATTTTTGCACCAACATAATAATAAGTATAGATAGGCTTTCCTATCGGCCGGTCAATATTCCTTTCCTTTCCCTTGAACAGGAGTAGAGGCTCATCACTTGTTTCTTTGTTAGGAAGGCGTTCCTAGAACTTTTCGTTTCATTTTTCTCTGGCCTCCGTAGTAGTACTGTCGTGATTTTCTCATGTGTGCAGTCTGAGGCAACATCGCTTCATTCTGAGGGTACCGGATTGACAGTTTTCTGGTTCCTGTTTCCGACTGGTAGTTAGGAGCCCTAACTCTTGCTTATCGTCTCGGCTGATCTCTTCAAGAGTTGCATAATATGGGGTGCTTGTAGTGCCATGTTGCGCAAGAAAATATCCCTGCATACAGCTCCAGTGGGTACCCCTAAAACCACATTATCTTGCAGGCTGCGCCAGCTCCTTTCTGCCCATGTCACATTAGATGACCGTCTGCTACTATTACTTCAACCCTTCTCTTTTTCATTGCCAGCATTACCCAACATGACGACAAACGATCAAAAAAGTAAACCTAAACCCGCTCTAAAAAATCACCTAAATTCTTTAACGTTTCCTTTTCCAACATCCGTCGCTTTCCAACCAATTTCTGCGGTGGGGAATCGTTCCTTACAGAAAAGTCTTCTGATATACTGGCTCTCTGCGAGACCAACCTTAATTCGTTGATCCTCCTCCTCTGACTTCTCGCTCCCCTGTTACCTTTCTCTCCTTAGAAAAGAGACTCAAACCCACATGCATAGCCTGGAAGTTTACATCAGGGACCATCTCTCGCAGGCTCGGAAGCTCTCTCCCTCTCTCTCTCGAATCTTCAAACCATTCATACATGTGTTGCCGTCTATCTCTCCTTAATGCTGTAAGCCACCTCTTCTTCCTCTATCGCTCTCCATCCTCGCAAAACTGTAGTTTACTCAACAATATAAACAAGGCTATCTCTCTTCATCCGTTCGCACATATATTTATGCCCTCCATACGAAATGGCTTAAAAACTCTATTGAATTTTTAATACAGGTAGCCACTAAAAATAATATTTAAAATTTTATATATATATATATATATATATATATATATATATATTGTGTATATTTAGGCAGCAATTTTTCATTAATGCATGTTAAATTAAATAATAAGTTTTGTCTATTTATTTTAAGTAAGTTCCTTTCATGTATACTGGATGTTGCAGCAAAATCCGACACTTGACAAAAAGAAAACGAAATAGGCAATAAAAAAAAGTTGTATATGCAGAGACCCGACAGTTTGTTTAGCAACAGTTAGAGTTACATACTAAATCTTTTTTCAATGTAACCGCCGCCGGCAGCGACGACCATCTCAAGGCGTGCGCGAAATGAGTCACACGCTTTGGCGGCCATGACCTTGTACATAGCGGTGAACGCCTCCACGATGGCAGCCTTCAGAGAGTCGACCGTGTTGTGGGCGTCCTTGTTGGCCTTTGCCTCGTTCACGGCCCAGAAGAAATAGTCAAGGGGGTTGCAGTCGGGTGAGGAGGGCGGCCACAAGTCCGGCGACCAGTGGTGAGGAACGTTGAGCAGCCACGCCTAGGTCGTCTTGGCCTTGTGTGCAGGGGCGGAGTCCTGCTGGAAGACGTAGGGGCGTACGGGTGCGATCTCGTCCATCCAGGGCTTCACCACTCTCCTCAGAACCGGCTGGAATATCTCAGCGGTGACTCTCAGGCCCTTTCGGAAGTAGAACGGAGGCATGACGCCCCCTCGCAAGAGATGACGCCAAGAACCATGACGGAGGAGGGAAACTTTGTATGCTACACGACGGGAACCTCCTCGATGACTTTGCAGATCCACCTGCCGATCTGCCAGTTGCGATCTTGCCGTAGCTCTGGCTTCCATCATTGTAGACTGTCTCCTTGACGGCGGTGACGAACTTGTCGGTCATAACGACCGAAGAACCAAAGTTTTGGGACATTTGTTTGGCAGTAAACTCGTCCTTGTTCTCACACGACTTCCACTTCCTCCAAATGTCCATGACCAAACCCAAAACCAGACCATCACTTCCCCAGGCTTTTTCTTTTGTGAATTGTCAGATTATATATATATATATATATATATATATATATATATATATATATATTCAATCAATCAATCAATCAATATATATATATATATATATATATATATATATATATATAATCAATTTAGCCTAAGAACAGCGGTAATTTTACAATGATGCAAGTGGGCTTTTGGGAGTAAAAGTGTATTCTATTATTAACTTAGAAGGTACTGGAAACCCACGCCTAAACAAGAAACAAGAAATAAACCTCTACTCCTGTTCAAAAGTGTGAGAAGAATTTCTGCACTGAACGTTTTTATATAATATAAATTTTTTATGTCACAAAATTCATATACTGATGTCCTCAAGTCCCAATGTATAAAAGCGTTGGTTTTGATCCATTGAGCTGATCCAAAGAGTTGTGAGTTCAATAGAATTGAGCTAAAGGGAGATAACTGAGAAGTTTCACGTGCCATGCCTCAGGAAAGTGAACCTGTGGACGAAATAAAGGGTTGATTTCGAAATCAGAAGCCCAGAGCATGAAACGGCTGAAGGGTGCAACGGTCGAAACGTCGTGAATATGGCAATAAAGATGAGGACAACAGCCCGGAGAATGTAAATAGTGTAAATAATTAAAATATCTCATCTCAGAAATATAGATAGATCATGACGAGGGCCGGAGCGTATAATGGTAGAAACGTCGTGAAATATGGCAACAAAGAGGAGGACAGCAGTCCGAACTATGAAAACTGTGTAAATAATTACAATATCTCATCTCCGAAGGATGGACAGATCCTGAAGAAGGCGCGAGCGTACAAAGGCAGAATCGTCGTGAATATGGCAACAAAGATGAGGACAACAGTTTGAACAAAGTAAATAGTGTAAATAATTAAATTAAGTTAAATTAGCATTTTCATAATTAACCTTGACTTTCAGTTGGCCTTAAATTAAATATTTTGAAGAACTATTGTCGTTTGTATTTTTGTTAATAAATATCCCTTCCAAAATAAAATCCTTACATTTGTCCTGATAATGTTCATTATAGGACGAAATACGTCTGTAAAGTTACATTTTACTTTTGTCTTTATATATGGAAATACGAAGGTAAGTTAAATATGCGTGCGTAAAAGTTGGTACTATTGTGGTCACGGGATCGAAGTTTGATAGTGCCAATTGTGTTGCTGTTGGTATATTGTAACTATGACGGCTACGCTAGCTGTGTGCAACAGGGAATAAAAAAGAGCAGTGATTTCACGAATGTGTCCCAGGGGCTGAAATTCATCAGGGTCTCTTAACACAGTACGGCGACAGTACAACTTCCGCGTAGAAATGTGTATGAATGGATCGAGAAGTTTAAAATTTTGCCAGGCAAGCGTGAAGCACAAAAAAAGAGCAGGATGCCCGTCAAAAGCCTCTACTGACGAGAAGATTCATTAAGATCGAGTCAAGATCTGGTCTAATGTCATAGTCTCCATTCTGGATGATGGGCGAAGTTGCTTGACTTGTTGCGGCAGTCCAGAAACGAAGGCGCACGTCATCTGTCGTTCAGGCAGTTGGCCGCCAACCAACAAAGCTAGCCGTTTCAAATCTGCTAATTGTCGTGACACAAACTGATCATACGCAGTGAATGAATCCACCGCATATGCAGGGCTTGCTTAATCTGCTCTACATCTGACCTCTGCTCCTTTGTTAGCTGCCGATACTCAGAGAGAGCACCGTCTCGCAAGTGAAGTGGCAGTGACCGCTCGATTTTCTTCATCTCGCAGAGTTCACAAACCAACTCCATATTTTCAATCCATTCTACAATTGGTAGAATTCAGGTATCACCGTAATATCGAAAGGACGATTGGGAGGAAAGCCGAAATAACTTTTAGCTTAAATGAGTGTCTCTTCCTCGGACGTCGCTCGTACAAGTCAAGATACCGCTGGTTAAATCCGTCGTTCTTCCTTTCCGCACACTTCAAAACGTAAATTCTCCTTCAACTCCACCCCCTGCAAAGAACCTCGTACCACTAGAACTTCGTTCTACTATCAACGAGCTGACTCGGACGCGTTCCGTGATTTCCTCCACGATGTCCCCTGTGATGGTGTCTTTACACTCCCCGTCCAAGAATGTGCTTCTGAGGTCTCATCCTGGGTTAAAGCTGGAATCGACGCTTTCATCTCCTCAAGGAAATAGAGGGTGAAGATGCGATCCTCCCCTTGGTTCTCCGCTGCTTGCACAGCCGCCATCGCCCATAGGAACCACTACTTCCAACTATTCTGTAGCGACATGTGTGACTGCAATAGACGTCTCTTTGCCTCCGCCCGTAACGAGTGTAAGCGTGTCCTCAACGATGCTAAGTCACTATTTGCGGCTTGGATGAAGGAACGTATTGCATCTCGCAAATTTGGCTCCAAAGATTATTAGCGTCTCTGCAAGAGCGTATTGAACAATTGCAAACCCTCTATACCTCCTTTATTCAACCAGTTCGAAGTCCTGATCTCCTCTGCCGACAAGGCTGAATGTTTTTCTCGGAAATTTTCATTCAACTCGACGCTCGACTCTTCCGGTGTACCCATACCCGACTTCCCGCTTAGAACTGAGGCCCTATTGAGTGGGTTACATATAACCCCGTCTTTGGTATTGGGCATTATCTCCAATTTAGACCCCAACCAGGCCAGTAGTGGGGATGGTATACCAGCCATTGTCTTGAAGAAATGCGCATCTGAACTGGCACCCGCCCTCGCTAAAGTATATAACTACTGCCTCAAGGAATCTTGTTTTCCTGACTGCTGGATGTCCTCTTCGATTGTTCCTGTCTTCAAGAACTTTGGTGACCACTCTGACCATTCTAATTACCGTCCTATCAGTCTCCTACCACTCTTCGGCAAAGTCTTCGAAGGCCTAATCAATACCGAAGTGGTTAACCTCCTTACATCGCCTAATCTGCTCTCAGACAAGCAATATAGCTTCCGCTTTGCCCGATCTACAGCTGATGTGCCTACGGCCATCACTGAAACTGTGTACCAAGCTCTTCAAAACGGGGAAGCTCGAGCTGTGACCCTAGATATCTCCAAAGCATTTGATAGGGTTTGGCATGCTGGCCTTCTTCTTCTTCAAAGGTTATGGTACTACGAGTCGATTGTTTGAACTAATACAATCATTCCTGTGAAACCGTGAATTGAAGGTCGTTCTCAACGGATTCTCCTCTAATCCCTTTCCTACAAACGCAGGTGTTCCTCAAGGCTCCATCCTAGACCCGAATCTATTCCTTATCTACATAAATGACCTTCCTGACGCCATAAATTCCCAAGTTGGCATCTACCCGGATGACACCACAATTTACTCCTGCCTCAAAAACAAATCTAGTGTCGCTGACAAAACTAACCTGGCTGTGTGTCTCGAAAATGACCTCCAATCGGTTGTGAATTGGGACAGGAATTGGCTGGTCAACTTTAACGCTTCAAAAACAAAACTTGTCTCTATTAATCACCACAGAGATCCTTCCCTGCCCTCCATTAGAATGTCTGACGCTTAACTTCTCGAGCGAACCTCTCTGCGGCTTCTCGGTCTCACGTTGACTGCTGACCTGAGATGGAACAAATACATTGAGTCAATTGCTTCGTCCACCGCAAGGAAAGTTGGCTCCCTGTGCCGCGCTAGGAAATTTTTCTCCCCGAATTCGATCCTTCAGATCTACAAACCAACAATTCGCCCTTGCATGGAGTATTGCTGCCATATATGGTCTGGAGCCCCTTCTGTTTGCCTCGGGGTTCTTGATAAGATCCAGAGGCGGACATGCAATATAATTGGCCTTATTCTGGCATCTCGTCTACAGTCGCTCTTTCACAGACGCGCCATCGCCTCTCTCTGTCTTTTTTACAAATATTTCATGGTAACTGCTCCGAGGAACTGCATTCGCTGGTTCCCAGACTTCATGAATTCAAGCGCCCTACGAGGCTGGCATCCCACTCTCACCCTTTCACTCTCGAAACTATTAAATATAGCCGTCTCTTCTACTCCAATAGCTTCATATCTCGCACCTCTTGCCTGTGGAACTCCCTTCCTATTCCCTGAGCGCTATGATCTCCAACTATTCAAATGTAATGTCAATCGACATCTCCAGTTGCCTTGATCTATCCACTGTCCTACTCCTCATCCTTTCCTCTATCACTCCTATCTGATCTTGCTCCAAATCTTCTGTAACCCCTTGCGTTCTAGTGGCTTCCCGCCTTGCTTGGGGTGAAACGCTTAATATATGTATATATATAACTCTCTCTCTCTCTCTCTCTATATATATATATATATATATGTATATATATATAGAGAGAGAGAGAGTTAGATACACATGCATGTATGCCTGTTTTTCATTCTTGCATTACATTTGTCATAAAATGACTCAATTTCGTCTTTCGCTTGTCTCTCGTTGCATAATACAATTTCAATGATCAATTTATTGATCAAATAGCAACTTCTGACAATCGTAAACGATCAGCTCAATCTCTTGAACATGACGCACCCAAACACTTTTTCTAAGCCCCAAATAGAAGATCATGGTGACTGTCTGGTGGTCTGCCATTGGCGTTATCCATTGCAGCTTTCTGGAATATAACAGGGCATCACTGCCAGCAACTGAATGAAATGCACGTTCAGTTCAACAAAATGTGACTGTCACTGGTTAATCGAGGTGTTCAAATTCTGTTTCGTGACAATGTTTGGCCACATGTTTACAGGATGATACTGTAGAAGCTTGTCGACTTGTGATACGAAACTTTGTCACATCCACCATATTCCCCTATATATTCCTCGCTTATTGACTATTACTTCTTCAAGCATCGTGACAAGTTTTTAGACCGAAAGACATTCTCCTGCAAAGAAGTAGCAAAGACTGCATACACTGATTTCTTGGTTTCCAGAACTTTAGAGTTTTATTGTAAAGGTATTAATAAACTTGTAACTCTATATAGATGTCACTATTAACTTATTCTAATTGATTTAAACACTGTTGAATTACTAATCCACCCTAAAATTATATCTCATAACTAAACATTATTCTCTTCAGTGCTAACAGAATTAAGTCTTTAAAAAAGAACTACATTGTTATTTATTCTAAAGCACTTTAACGATGCAACACTCTCATCTTTCCATAAATTTTTGTCAATTTATTACGGCAACTGATGCCATTATCTCGACAATTTTGTCAGACCTAGTTTCAATTCAATATGAACGAAATTTTTATTACAGTGATCAATCATTTTCAAAAAATTGTGACATTGTAAACTTACAGCAGTTGATTCATCTTATGTTTCTTCAAACTACAAACTGTTTTGACGGCTATCTTCAAACCTTTCGTATACACTAGAAGACACACACACACATATCTGTATGTGTGTGTGTGTGAGTGCGTGTTTCATTAAAGACAGCAGACAAGGTACTACGATTAAACTTTTTATTTAATTTTTCTTGTGTTCGAACAAGTGTTTCTTTTAAACGTTCTCTAATTCCGAGCGCTTTCAACTATACTTTTAGCCATAATCATGGATGATTTTATTTTTGCTTTTTAATTGGGTGCATATGTTGTGTGTATGTTTCTAGAGTTATAGAAATATTTTATTTTCCGAACACAGCCAGCACATTATGGCCGTGTTCGTAGTTAATATTTTTAAGTGATGTTTGTTTTTTCATTATTATTAAAGCTTCCATTATTTTAAATCTTTTTTAACCTGTGGAAGATGTTATTATGTGTGTATTGAATGTTGTCTTTAATGAAACATATACAATTGAAGGATTGCTGCCTAAATATACAATATATATGCGTGTGTATGAGTGTGTATGTGTGTATTTGTATATATGTATATATATGCATATATATATATGTACACTGCGTGCCAAATTATTATCATGATAACTTTTTTTCTAATATTTCAAAAACCGCCTAATCAATTCACACAAAATTTTCACACAATTTTGGCAACACTGGCCTACGCAATCACTGAAATTTTCTTACTAATCTGCGCGATATAAACAAATTGGCGCCATGTTTGTTATCAGCAAGGTGATTTGGGAGTACCAAATTATTAGAAAAGTGTAAGAATTTAGTGAAAAGATGGGCCGTAAAAGCAGGTTAAGTGATGCTGAAAAGAAAACTATCACTCCAGAACTCTCAAAAGGTAAATCTACCCTAGAAATTTTTAAAATGATAGGGAGGTGTCATCAAACAGTGAAAAAGTTCACCGTCGACCATACACAAGTACGCAAAAGGTCATATAAAGGCAAGCCGAGGTTTATTTCACGTCGTCTACTGTTACGACTTAAACGAGAGGCCACGAAGAACCCTGGACTTACCAGTCAAGAGCTTTTCAGTCGCATTGGGGATCCTACGGTGTCTAAAAGTACTCGGTGTCGGTATCTGACGGAAATAGCAACAACAGTCAAACCTGTATCGAAGCCTCCGTTGACGAGAAATCACATTCAAAATCGATTGAAATGGGCCGAGGACAATATGAAGATTGACTTCTCAAAAGTTTGTTCACAGACAAAACTCGAGGAACACTTGATGGGCCAGATAAATGGTGCAAAGGCTGGGTAATGAACGGACAGAATCGCCATCAGCGTTTGAAACGCCAAGGCGGTGGATGGTTCTACACAAAACCTTCATCAATGTAATCAAATCTCATGTGCTGGTGTCGAGCTTTCGGTTCCTGGGAAATGATCAGTTTGACACTCTTACGTCGAATTCAATGGGAGAAAGTCGAGTATATATATATATATATATATATATATATATATATATATATATATATATATATATATATATATAGCACCCAATGCAATATATATATATATATATATATATATATATATATATATATATATATATATATACCACCCAATGCAATGTAAACAATAAAATTTCGTTTGAGGCAACCATCTTTAGTCAGAATAATACTGTTGATCCGGTGGTATATAGCTTCTGGCTGTAGATATTTTTATATGTAGAGACCTATATCTGCAGAAGAATAAAATAGAGTTAGAGGACGTCATTTTACCTTTAGAAAAACTAAAAACAAAATAAAAGGTTGTGCATATTATTATCAAGTCTATGTAAGAAAACTAAACATTTCATTCGTTCCTTACGTTTGATCGAGGGCATATCAGTAATGTTGTTTCCATTTTATACTCTTTTGGAAACCTTTTATTTTGTTTTTAGTCGTCAGTTTATTTACAATTAAAATCTCTTTTAATCGTGTCCCAATTTTCTTTCGTCATTCGCCATTTAACAAATGTGTCATTGAATATTTTGTTCTACGCGCCAACGTTCTACTTTTGATAAGGTTTTGGCCGAAAGGATCTCCTAATGGTAAAATGACATAAGGGTATTATATATATATATATATATATATATAATATATATATATATATATATATATATATATATATAAATACATATATATATAAATATATATATATACATATACATAAAAGTGAAGATTGAACATTGAAGTCAACACTAAGAGGAGACACACTGTTTCATGCTGTACGCAATCGTCATGCCGCGAATGCTGGATATTTCCTCGGCTATTTATATATATAGGTCAGTGGTGCATTGTGGATAATCTATTCTAGCGGCTATTTTTTGGGAGTGACTTGTTTGTTTATTTATTTGTTTGGGTTAATTTATTTTACTTGTTTTTCATTTTTCTTTTGTATTATTTATTCTTTTTGTTTTTTGATGTTTTATTAACGTAGTAAAAAAAAATGGTGGTGGGGATTTGCTTAGGTCGCTTATTTAATAGTTTGTTTTGGTCTGGGAAGATAAGACTATTTATTCGTTCAATGTTTAGATTGCTTGCTGCACTCTGTCTATTCTCTTATTTTTGGAAGTTGGACAGTTTTTAATTTGTTTATTTGGATTGATTATTTTTATTTCTTTTTGCTTAGTTATGCTTATTTTTATTAGTTCTAACGCTTATTTTAGCGGGAGCAATTTGTTAATTTGTTCATTTATTTATTTATTTGGATTAATTTTTATTAGTGCTTTATTTACTTATTTTTATTTTGTATATGTTTATTTATTCTATTTGGTTTTCGATTTTTGAGTAACGTAGGGATCGATACATAGCAGTTATAGCTAATTTTACGTCCAATTTTCGGATTGTTTTTTCTAGTCTATTCTGACTTATTTTGTTGGGATGGGCTTGTTTATTTCTTTATTATTATTTACTTTATTGATGTTGATTGTTTTTACTTGTTTTTATGTATTTTATTTATTTTTATTTATTCTATTTTGTCTATTCTAACGGGAGTGGTTTGTTAATTTGTTTATTTGTTTGGGTTAATTTATTTTATTGTTTTTTATATTATTTTGTTTATTTATTCTTATTATTGTTTTTTATATCATTTATTTTATTTATTCATTTCTGTCTACGATTTTCTTTTTTTACTTAAAAATCGAAAACTGGAATGAATAAATACAAATAAACAACAGGTCTGATGATTTGGATCGTGATTACGATTCAAATGTAATAAATTACAACCATGGAATATTAGTATTTGAGCCTTTTAATTATATTAATATTATATATATATATATATATATATATATATATATATATATATATATATATATATATATATATTAAAAAGAAGAGAAGAGAGGTACCGCAAACGTTTTTGGTTGTAATGTGGATTTATTTAGAAAAAACATTTACAGAACTCCTTAGAAATTCCACCAAACAGAGATCAAGATTTGTGGTTTTCTTTCCGCTTCCTAAGTGAGTAGGTCTGCAGTAGTCAAACATCTTTGCCATTGTCCGGCTTATTTTAAAAATAATATTGATCAGATGGACGAATTTCACCAATTTGCATGCCTATTTTATTTAAAAGATACTCTTTCATCGTGAAAGAAAATCTTCAGCCGCTCGAGACACCGTCGCAATTGAAAGGAGTTTGACGGAAGTCTACAATTGTGCTACATTTTACAGGACTGAAAACGATAATGACGTCCTTCGAAGTTCACCTTTTCAATTTAGAGTGAGAGAATTCTAAGCTATTTCTCACATCTTTCTTCCCAGCTAAGTGCTGTGAACTATTCTCTCAAAATACTTCTATTAATGAGTAGTTACTAGCAAGCTAGTCTCATTGCGTTTTGGTTGGGAGTTTTGGTGTTTCTCTGCAACGAAGCTAATTTCCATGATATCAACTTTAATGAATGAAAGAAGATGACTTAAGAATAAAGGGCAATATTTAAAACTAGTGTAAGAGATTAAGTAGAGAAAAAGAAAGAAAGAAACGGAAGATACACTACGAAAGAAAAAAAGCACAAAGAATATATAGTCTCATAAATAAGGAAAGATAGAAGGAAAAGAAGAAAGAAATTTGATGTGCATATCGAAAGCAAGAAAGTAGATTAGTTGAAGAAAAAAAAGGTAAAAATCAAAATGAAATGGTGATAGTAGGAGGAAGAAGTCTAAAAGAAAAAAAGAAAAGTTGCAGTTATAAAGAAGAAATAAATATTATTGCAATGTAGAAAGAAAGAAAAAAGAAAGAAAGAAAAGCTACAGTTATGGTTTAGTTTATTTTGTTTTACGGCATATCAACCTCAATGGGTTATTTAATGCCGACAACATTTTTAGGATAGATTCATATGAATAGAATATGTATTCTTTGGTTGATATTGGTTTATTTTATTTTGTTTTACGGCATATCAACCTCAATGGGTTATTTAATGCCAACATTTTTAGGATAGATTCATATGAATAGAATATATATTCTTTGTTTTAGATTGGTTTATTTTATTTTGTTTTACGGCATATCAACCTCAATGGGTTATTTAATGCTGACAAAAAATTTATTGCTGGTAATATTTTGTTTTGTCAAAAATCTGTTTCTTGTAATATATTTCATTCAAAATTGATTTTTTTTTTCAAAAAAGTATTGCTGGTAATAGTTAACTATTTGCCCATAGCCGGGACTCTAACAGGTGCTACCACCCCGGGTCAGGGTGGACCTGGCAACACCAGCAATTAAGAGGTGGTTCCACGCTCCTCAAAACCTTCTAATCAGAGGCCTTGATGCTGGACGTAGTTTAACGTCTTATCCAGGACGCGGATGTTGTTTAACGTCTTACCAAGCACGCGGATGTAGTTTAACGTCTTATCCAGGACGCGGATGTAGTTTAACGTCTTAACCAGGACACGGATGTAGTTTAACGTCTTACCAAGGATGCGGATGTAGTTTAATGGCTTACCCAGGACGCGGATGTAGTTTAACGTCTTACCCATTACGCGGATGCAGTTTAACGTCTTACCCTGGACGCGGATGTAGTTTAACGTCTTATCCACGACGCGGATGTTGTTTAACGTCTTACCCAGGACGCAGATGAAGTTTAACGTCTTATCCAGGGCACGGATGTAGTTTAACGTCTTACCAAGGACGCGGATGTAGTTTAACGGCTTACCCATTACGCGAATGTATTTTAACGTCTTATCCAGGACGCGGATGTTGTTTAACGTCTTACCCTGGACGCGGATATAGTTTAATGTCTTACCAAGGACGCGGATGGAGTTTAATGGCTTACCCAGGACGAGCTACAGTTACAAAGAAAGAATAAATAAATGTTATTGCAATGTAGAAAGAAAGAAAGAAAGAAAGAAAGAAAGAAAGAAAAACTACAGTTACAAAGAAAGAATAAATAAATGTTATTGCAATGTAGAAAGAAAGAAAGAAAGAATGAAAGAAAGAAAGAAAGAAAGAAAGAAAGAAAGAAAAACTACAGTTACAAAGAAAGAATAAATAAATGTTATTGCAATGTAGAAAGAAAGAAAGAAAGAAAGAAAGAAGGAAAGAAAGAAAGAAAGAGTGAAAGAAAGAAAGAAAGAAAAAATAAAGAAAGAAGAGATTCGGAAGAGGAAGTAAAAAAAGAAGAAAGTATTTAGAAAAACGAGTGAAAGGAAAAAGAACGAGAAAATACAAACGGAAAATGAACAAAAACGATAAAAGTGTGAGATCGGGAGGGAGAGAAAGAAAGAGAGAAAGAGAGAAAGAGAAAGAGAGAGAGAAAGAGATGAAGAAGAAGGAATAAAGGGAAAGTCAAAATGAATGATAACTTGTAATAAGCGTTACGTTTGGAGCGAACAATAACTAGACGCTCCCTTCTGAAAAGGAAAAAAGAAAACACAGAAATGAACGGATAAAAAACTGAACGAGGAAAATGAAGAAGCGATAACAAAACTGGGTAGAAGCGTCGATAAAAAAAAAATAAATAAATAAAAGGAAACAAAAAAAACAACAATTTGAGAGGCGAAAAGGAATTGAAGAAAAGAGGTTGGGGTTTGTCTGATAAAGTTACCATCATTGGGTTATTGGCTTTTCTTTCTCTTTCTGTAAGCATAAAGGCTTTAATGAACTGACAGTTTTGAAGTGGTGAGATTGTGAATTTGCCAAGAACGTCTCGTTCCAATATACGCATATGTGGCATGAATGGGGGGACGGCCCTGTCAGAGGCTTTGACAAATCGCTTTCACCACGAATCACTTGCTAGCTAAATCATGACTCTAGCGGTCAAAGGTAGCTGGCGAGGCCATAACTAAGCATTTATCAACATCCTCCCACTAGCGGTTATCTGTCTTACCCCAGTTGCATTACTAAGCGGCGTGGCAACAAAATTAAAATTGTTGGAGACGGAAGAGAAGAAAGGAATTGAGGGGGAAGTAAAATGAGTAAAATGGTCGTGTAGAGATAAATAGTGAAAGAGATAGAGAAAGAGAGAGAGAGAGAGAGAGGAAAACAGAAGGAGGTAAAGTTAGAAATGCCAGAAAAGTAATAAGAAAGAAAAAAAAAGAAGAAGAGGAGTAGGATAAACAGGGTAAAAAAAAGAAGGCGGATCGAAAGAAGAGGGGGTTGTAATATTAAGAGATAACTGAAAATGGCTTGCAAGAAAGAAAGAAAGATATGAAAAAAGAAAGAAGGAATGTAAGCAGAAGGGGAAAAAGAGGGAAAGAAAAAATTAAAAAAACAAAACAAAATGAAAGTAATGAATGAAGGACATAAATAGAAGAAAAGAAATGAAATGATTAAATAACTGAGTGAATGAAGAAACGAACGAATGAATGAATGAATGAATGAGTAAATGAGTGAGTGAGTGAATGAGTGAATGAGTGAATGATCAAGATATAAAGAAATGAGAAATGAAAAAAAGATAGAGAAAATCTGTATTTAAAAAAAAATAAAAAGGAAGAAAAAATGAATGAGTAACTATTAAAAAAAGAAAGAAAGAAAAGGAGACAGAAACAAAGGAAAAGAAGCAGATGTGAAAACGTGGAAATATAATATTAAGAGAAAGAAAGAAAGAATGAATGAAAGAAAGAAAGAAAGAAAAGGAGATTGAAACAAAAGCCAAGAAGCAGGTGTAAAAACGAGGAAATATAACATTAAGGAAAAATTGACAATGTTAAGAAAGAAAAAAAGAATGAAAGAAAGAAAGAAAAAAGAAAAAAAGAAAGAAAGGGAGATAGAAACAAAAGAAAAGAAGCAGGTGTAAAAACGAGGAAATATAACATCAAGGGAAGATTGATAATGTTTTGAAACAAAGAAAGAAAGAAAGAAAGAAAGAAAGAAAGAAAGAATGAATGAATGAAACAAAGAATGAAACAAAGAAAGAAAGAAACAAAAGGGGATAGAAACAAAAGAAAAGAAGCAGGTGTAAAAACGAGTAAATATAACATTAATGGAAGATTGACAATGCTTTGAAAGAAAGAAAAAAAGAAAGAAAGAAAGAAAGAAAGAAAGAATGAATGAATGAAAGAAAGAATGAAACAAAGAAAGAAAGAAACAAAAGGGGATAGAAACAAAAGAAAAGAAGCAGGTGTAAAAACGAGTAAATATAACATTAATGGAAGATTGACAATGCTTTGAAAGAAAGAAAGAAAGAAAGAAAGAAAGAAACAAACAAATGACACTGAAACGAAATAAAAGTAATAAATGAATTGGCATTAATAGAAGAAAAGAAACAGAATGATTGAATGAACAAGAAATTCGGAAAGACGAAATGAGAAGTGAAAAAGATAGAATAAATTAATTTTAAAATAATAAAGAAAAGAAAGAAAAACTAAGTGAATGGGTGGATGACGAATGAAGAAAGAAAGAAAGAAAGAAAGAAAGAAAGAAAGAAAGAAAGAAGATTGAAATAGAAAGGAAAAGGATGGGAGAAACATGGAAGAAATGATTTAACGAGTGTAATAAAAGAAAAGAAAAATAACAAAAGGATTAGAAAGAAAGAAAGACAGGCAGAAAGAAAGAAAGACAGAAAGAAAGAAAGAAAGAAAGAAAGAAAGAGAACATGATTGGAGGAAAATTAAAAGAAAATAAAAACAACAACAAGTAAACAAGAAAGAAACGACCAAAGTTAAAAGAAAAACTGAAAGAAAGAACAAAAGAAAAAAAAAGAAAGAAGAAAGAAAAAACTAAAATTAAAACAAATTATAGAAGGAATGATAAAAGAAAGAAAGAATGACAAAGAAAACATCGAATAAAGTTTAATTAAAATATAGAAGGTATGAGGGAATAAAGAAAAATGGAAGGAAGGAAGAAAAAGAAAAAAAAAGGATAAAAACTAGAAACAATAAACATTAAAAAATATGATCGAAATATGGTGAAGATAAAGTGAAAATGACAAAGAAGAAAACTGAATGAAAATTTATTCATTAACAAGAGACATAATCGGGAAAGATGAATGAGAGAGAAAGAAAAGGGTAAAGATGACAAAATGCAAATGAACGACGGCAAACAAATATTGAAAGAATAAAGGGAAGAAAAAAGGAAAGAAAAAAATCAAATAAAAATACGTATATGAGATTCAAGGGAAGTAACTCGAAGAGTTTTGAAAAGCGGTTAGGGGAATAGAATGAAATAAAGAAAAGAAAAAAGACGAACAAAGGAAAGAAGCAGACTGAATAAAAGCGAAAAATTACAGAAAATCCCTTTTTAAATATTAGGTTGGTGCAAACATAATGACGTAATAATGTCGTTTTGTGACGCTAAAAATACGTCAAAAAACGACATTATTACGTCATTATTTTTGCATCAACCTAATAGTAAAAACAAATAGCAAAAACTCGTTGTAAAAGAATATGGCCAAAGGAGGCGTGTGGAAATAAATGTTTTGTGCAACGGGAAAGAGAGGCAGCGAATCCATGCTTATAAAAAGAGATAGAAAGATTTTACAAGAAGGAAATTAGCGACTAATTAACAGGGTAAGATGACAAAAAATAAAACGTAAACGTTAAAATATATGGTAGACATAGACGCAGATGATTATTCTTAATCGTTATCAGCAAAGTCCCGGACTCAACACAGTCACTTCTAAATGTCTACGGTAGACCTGAGGGGTAAAAAAAGATTACCATTATTATTAATTTTTTTTTTTTTTTTTTGCTGCATACCTATTTTATTTTTATTTAGTCATCTTTCATCTTATTTATCATCATGTTTATTGGTTTCTAGGAAGAGGGGGTTAAACCACTTAAAGATGAATAACTCAACGTATTTGTAAACGCATATACCGGAAGCGTATCAGCGCTGACGCAATCGCGTAAGATATTTCCTGTCAAAAGAACATCAAAACGGATGCGTGTGCACATGCATATATTAATAAAACTGTAATAATAATAATAATAATAATATATATATATATATATATATATATATATATATATATATATATATATATATATATATATATATATATATATACATACATATATATATATGATGAATGGGTTATGGAAGAAAGGTTTATTCTCGCATTTGCTTTTCCTCCATTATTGTATCAATGATATAATAACACCTCGTTTCTCGGACGGAATAGTTGAAGGAAAAGGAATGACATACATGCATTGTTCCCAGAGAGAGCTTTAGGCCGTTAAATGATACAAATATATATATATATATATATATATATATATATATATATATATATATATATATATATATATATATATATAAACGCAGGAAAACTACAACACATGTCTACATAACAAGCAGTGGGAAAAGAGTCTTACGGATAATCCTTCTCGACGGGAACTAGAAATGCTGGAGATGCATCTGTGTTCTTGAAAAAGACATATTCAAAACTCCAGATTAAACCAAGACGGATTTCTCTGCTACGTCACTAGCGATGGCATAAACGGCAGTCGCTTGCCTCGGTTCGACTCCTAGAAACTTTCGTTACTCTATGAAGTGACCTTCATGTGGCCCGCGTGAATTCATCTCAACCAAGAGGAGAAAATTCCTTTGTGTATCAATATATATATATATATATATAAATAAAAGAAAAAAAGAGAAAAAATGGCCTGAAATCAAAATTTAACTACTCAATAAGATAAGCCTATTTGCCGGACAAAAAAAACGCTTATCAACGGTAAATCACTATTTACATTATTCGGACTATTGTCCTCATCTTTGTCGCCACATTTATTACGTTTCGGCTATCGTACGCTCCGGACTTCTGTAGTTGGTTCAAATGTCGGACTTAACCCTTTATTTCGCTCACTGGGGTAGACTGTTTTAGTTCCACCTGCCATGTTTAATGGATATCAGTTATCAGTTACCTTCTGTTAATTCCCCTCGCCAAATTCTCCACTGCCTTAACCAGGTATTGAACTCACACTCTTTGGGTCCTATCACTGGATCTAACCAACGCCTTTATCCACTGACAAAGATGAGCCCAATAGTCCGAATAATGTAATTAGTGGACATAATACTTCATCCCAGAAATATAGACAGTTAGCAACGGTAAATCCTACGAATGAATGGCTCTAGTCGGAATTCAAGTTTCACGCTCACAATATATATAATACGTGGCCACTCGTATTCGGGGATACCCGTCTACTAGGGTGGCAATCCAATCCTTATTGCGCCCGCTCAGAGGCAATTGTGCTTTTTCATTACCCACTGAGCCCATCTGTCGTTTACATTGTAACTATGCTGAGCAGATCTTAGTTACAGTTACTGGGAGCGAGCGTGTTATGTAGCGTGATCAACAATCTGAATGATCAAACGCTCGGTCACGATTACTTGTGATTTTGTGCGAAGGGCCCTATCTATCCAGTTTCATTCAACAGCCTTGGGTCATCCCATAGTAGGGTTTTGGGGCACTTTCCAAAGTTGTTGAACGCTGGGATCGCCTCTCCAGACAGATAACCGAAGTCTCCCCCACCCTACAAATCGACACTTGTGAGATTCCAATGCGGGTCTCGTACTCAGAAAGACAACGTTCTAAACACTCAGCCATGCACCACACAGACAGACACACAGACAGACACACAGACACACACACACTCACACACACACATATATATGAAGAAATATAGTTTAAAGGTTGGTATATTTATTGGATAAAGTGCTCAATATCAGAGATATAGCTTACGTAAATAAAAAAGTGAACATAGAAGTCAACACTCAGAGGAGACAGGCTGTTTGATGCTAGACGCAATCGTCAGGCTTGAAACAGCCTGTCGCTTCTGAGTGTTGACATCTATGTTCACTTTTACACTTTTATTGGGCCAAAATTGGGAATGGGGAAAATAACGCTCTTCATCTGTCTTAAGGTTAAACTTTGCTGGCCACAAACACTGACCCAAACACATCACAATATTCCTAGCACCAAAACAACGCATTCTTACTTACTTTTCTTACTACATTCACCATAATACCTCATGGTTTCTATGAAAATTCTAACTGGTCCCTATATGTACAATTTATTGTTTGTGGTGTGAGGATAAAGTATTTATTTATTTACAATATGATTATAATCTATTTACATGAAACTAAACAAAATAATGTTAGTAATAAAAAAAAACACAATCCTTAAATGTAGCCGAACCATTAATTAACTGGACGAAATCAATGCGGGACTATAATAATATAAAAAAAAAACATTCATTTGTCCCAAGCATTCACAAAGACACACACTCATACAGAAACACAACAAATACGAGAACCCCCACCCCCACCCCGAAACGAAAGGCTCCCCACATCCACCAGAGAACTTACATCACTGACCACCTAACGAGGTAGGGAGAGAAGTAAAAAGGGCCAATGAGAATACACACCTTAGCTACGTTTACGGGAAAAGGAAGCTAAAGATTCAAAAACAAATATAAACTAGCCTAATTTCAGGGATGGATTGCCCAAGTTCATCCCAGGAAGAACTATATCCTGATGCGCAAACGGCATCAAAATGCCACTCTAGGTCAGCCCCTGTTACTCGATACAAACGCGCAAGATGCACTCACCTTTTGCCAAATTCTGATGAAGAGAGCCGCTGCTTTTCTGAGCTGATCTTGACTTTAAGCTGATGCTTAAAGAACAAGATCAATTGGGAAGACGTGAACCACTCGCCATCATAGAATTCATTCTGACGCGTCGTCCAAATCACGACTCTCATGACATCTAGCAAGGAGTGGAACACATATTGTTCAGCCTTCGTCAGCGGCGGTGCCACATTGCTGCAAACGGAAGAGGCGTCAAGGACAAAGAACGTTCCTTGCAGCATGCGAAGCACGAGGCTTTCCAGAAACTTGTACAACGGCGCTACCACCCTGCAATGAAAGAAGGCGTGACCCAGCGTCTCGACTTCCCCATCAGAGCATCGGCAGTCTGGAGATTTCGCCAAACCTGCTGAACAAAGACTTTTGGTGATCCCGGGAGCCCCACGAATCACCAGCCAGGTGAGTAATGTCTCAGTGTTATTGAGGCATTTCAACCCTGGCGTCCAGGGCTATATTGAGCGAGCCTCCTGCTTCGTAAGCCCGATCTCGTCAATCAGCTCATCACGAACGGACCCCTTGTCTGACACTTGTTATAATGGCCTACGAGACAACGCTTGGACGTTGAAGAGGTCAGCCGACGCTCATAAAAGTCGGTTCAGATCAGGACGACATTCGCGATAGAAGGAGCATTCTGCTTGGGGTAAACGGTGGGAACCCTCCTCGCTCGAGTTCACACTTCTCATGGATGGGAAGTTCTTACGGGAGTCTTCCACCCAGAAAACACTCCACATCCGATTCGCGACACAGTCTAGAAAGGCGATGCTAAGTATACCCAGACCGCCTTCAGATGGATGAACGCAACAGATCTCCCAAGATACCATAGCGGCCTTGCCTCTCCACAAGAAGGAGAACAAGAGCCTTACTAATGTCATTAACGTGGTATACAGAAATGTAAGTACAAAGTCAGTAAAAGAGAATCGGGTATATGTGTGAAACACATAATTCCACCCTCTCCTTCAAGGAAAGCTTCCTCCGAGATAACAGATTAACTACAATCTCGGCCTTCCCTCGCATCTCCGACCAATTCATTTCCAACTGGATATCAGGACCGAACCAGACGCCGAGTATCTTGACCGGCCCATCCGTCCAGAGGAAAGGTCCGAGAAGGGAAACTCCCATCCGCGCACCCGACCACAAGCCAACAGACTTATCACGATTGGTCTTGGCCCCTGTCACCATCACATAACCACTGATTTATTTCCTGACAATCTCGGCTCTGGTCGACACAAGAAGCCAAAAGTCATCAGCATAGGCAGAATACCTGGCCGCAGTGTTAGCACCAGGCAGGGAAATTCCGCGTAGAACCGGATTCGTCTTTAACTTGCGAAAGAAAAGTTCCAGTGCAAAAAGATACAGCAAAACCAGGGGAGGGATACACAGGAAATCCCTCCGATGCTACTTAAGCCAACCTAAAAAAGAAAATCAAGGCTAGCCTCGTTCACACGAACCAAGCTCGCCTCAGTCACCCACCTTTCGCTGAAATCTGTCGAAACCAACCGTTTTCTATTAGTTCTAATCTTCATCTTGAGCTGATGCTCAGAGAATCAGATTAGATCCTGATGAGAAAGATGATCACCTCGCAAGACTTCCTGCATTCGCGTCGTCCAAATCACCATTCGAGCCGTGGCCAGAAACGATAGAAACACCATTCGTTTCACTCCAAAATACGGGGTCGACACATTGTCACACACGTATGCGCGATCACGAGCTTTTCGTAAGCGATACGAGTCGTTAACTCGCCGACATGGACACATAAAACGCGGACCCGAGGACAATGGTAGAAAGCGTACGAAGTCGTTTCCTCTAAGCCAAGGTTATATCGTTCATGGTCTGGCAAATCCGCCAAACCCCATATAAAGGTCTTGTAATTGAAAGATAGCCTATTCAGAAACAGTCGCCAGGTAACCGAAAACTCATCGTTGTTGAGGTAATCCGCCGCTGGCGGCCAAGACCAGACAGAACGAAATTCATCCCGCGACAAGCCGAGCCGCTCACGTAGGGGATTCTTCGCGGCCACTTCCACTAGTTCGTGATAGAAAACGCTCCAAGTGCATCTGACCAATTTTTCTTCAGCTGGAGGTCCGATCCAAACCACACTCCGAGAATTCGGACAAGACCGTCTGTCCAAGCAAAGGGCCCCGGAACATCGACACGTACCAGGCGCCTAACCGGAAGCCGTACGACTAGATGCGGTTAATCTTGGCCCCTGTCACCTTTTAGTACCGTTCTAGCGCTTTCAGTACCACCTCAATGTCGCTGTGGGACGACAAGAATGTAGATACATCATCGGCATACGCGGAAACCCTGGTACGAGCCCCACCAGGGACAGCGGTTTCACGTAAGGCCGGACTGCACACCCTGTTCCTCAGGCGGCGAAGGAGAGGCTCCAACGCCAAAGCGTAAAGTAGGGGCGACAATGGAAAGCCCTGACGAACCGAAGGAGATAGCACTAAAGCGCCCAACAATAACACACACACACACACACACACACACACACACACACATATATATATATATATATATATATATATATATATATATATATATATATATATATAATAAAAAGGCTTAAACACTAATATTCCATGGTCATAATTTATTCCATTGGAATCGTAAATACGATCCAATTCATCAGACCTACAATTTCAAAAAGAAAAAAGAAAAAAGAACTCCGGAAATAAAAATAGAATTTAGAGAGAGTGTAAGTATGAGAGTGTGGGACGAATGTTAGAGCTATAGAGATGGGTAACAGACGAGAGAAAGTGGGAGATTAAACCTTAACAGAGAGAAGTTTTAGAGAGGTGAGTTGAAGACGTTTAAGTGAGAGAAATATATATATTTTGGATATGTATGTGTATATTTACCACTAATATTAGCTATATATATATATATATATATATATATTAAAAATAAATATTCACTTTTATCTCATCGGTACCACAACTTTGAGTTTTCAATCAGCACCTGTGCATGAAAATCGGTTGATCTACTGGTGAGGAAATAATGTATATTTATTAGTTATATAAATTATAGCTCTCTTATACATCAAACATTACATTGTTTCATTAGCATCAGCACTATTTACACTCCTGGATACATACATATATATATATATATGCAGGGAGCAATAGGTGTCATTGTCACTGATTTCATAATTTTAGTTTCGTGCATGCGCATTGTTTGTTTTTTGATGTCGTCGACTGCACAATATAGCAGGTTCAGTTCGGTATCATCTGGGAGAAAAAGAGCACCATGACGCAATTCACTCCGTCAGAAATCTGGAAATGACATACTGTACTGCTTGACATTCCCGCCGGAAGCTCCAAAACAATTTCTGCATCCACATCACCCCTTACATCTGGCCACATAACTTCCCAGATTGCAACTTCCTTGATTATTATGTGGGGCGCAGTTGATCGAGAGACCAACAAAACACCTTGTAACACCAAAGATGAACTGAAGGCAAGGATTATGGCAGTATTCACCAACTTTTCACCATGGAGACCGCCTACAAGAGATGCAGGTGATAGTCGTTTGTAGGCCGTGGTTGAAAGCAATGGCGATTATATTGAATAAATTTACTCCTTAGTATTTCAAGCTATATATATATATATATATATATATATATATATTAAATTAACTGATTTAATATATGTTTTTTCGCTACACAGGAATTACCATGTTTCAAAAATCCCAGCTAAAAACTTCAAATTTAATTATATAAATTCATCCCTATCAAAATATTTCTGGCACTTAAAAGAAACCGATAAAACACCTAAAGTAAAATGGAAATTAATAAGAAAAGCTAGAATATGTAGGTCATTAAATGACCCATGTCCTTTGTGCATACATGAGAAACTATACATTAGTAAGTTTATAAAAAGTAAAATTTACTGAATCAAAGAAATGAAATAGCTATTCTTCGCCGGCTTTGTCTAAAATTGTCCTTAAATAATAATTAAATATATAATAAATATAATATAATAAATTAAAAAAAAAAGAAAAATGCGAGCTGGTAATATACATACTTATATTTGATATGTAATAATAATTTTTAAATAATTTAAGTAATTCTATTATATTTATTTGCTTTAAAAAGAAATACAGTCAATTAGTAATTAAAAGTAATATTTTAATAATATTTTAAAATTGTAGTTCAATATAACTTATTCTAACGCCTCTTTTAGAAAAAAATCTTTATCTATACATGTACGAATTTAACGGAAAAAAAATTCCGAAAAACTTCTTCTCGTTGATAAAAAAAACTCAAACGACATACGTTGAACGGATGTCAAAATTCGGTTAAAAAATGCACCCCTACCGTACCTAAACTTAACCTCTTTTTTAAACGTAACTCATAATTGATAAAAATGAACACACTATCGCCCCTGTCTAAATGATTGGATTTCTCTGTATCCTTGGAAACAAAAAATGATGAATTGTATGTGAGTTTAAAATCCAGTAATTTTAAAAATAAGTTATTCCAAAATTTGCTTGGGGATGAAACAGATCTAATGCTTTTAATTTAATTATATAATTAAATTTGAAGTTTTTAGCTTCGGTTTTTGAAACATGGTAATTCCTGTGTAGCGAAGAAACCATATTTTTAAATCAGTTAATTTATAATAGTTACGCTCTGTAAATTTTCTATCGAGCACTGTTTTGTAAAAATAAAAAAAAATCACCAAGAACACCGGATTATATATAATAGGAGCACAAGATGTATAAATTTATATAAACCAGAACAATTTTAGGAAAGTCAATGACAAAGTGGGAAAACATTTTCTTGGGACGTCCTTGAGGACTTCATCGGATTAAAGTGAGGTTTGATTTAATGTAACTACATGAAGACGAATGATTGTTGAAATTTTAAAATTTAATTACTTTCTTTTTAATTATGTGTTTTGGATAAATAATATAGCCAATTTTATTTAGTTTCTTTTTTATCTTTTATCACTCTTGTTATTAAGTACCCCACTTTGTGATCATAGAATAACTGATAAGAAAGTAGAAACGTTGTAAGAAAGTTGACGCCATTTTACTTTGCATGATTACAGCGATTAAAGCACTTTCTATACTTTTCCTCTTTTAATTAAAGTATCATTTTTAAAATGAAAAGGGAATTTAGGTGAGCATTGTACAATATCAGCTTATCAACGATCTGTATGCCATGACATGAGAATATTTTTTAAACACTTTTTACTTATTCATTTTGTTATGTCAAAGATGTTGGTTTCCAACAGAACTTCAGGCTGTCATTATTTGCTTTTCCCTATACACCATAATCTTGCCGCCCTCCTTTTTCTCGAAGTTATCTATTGTCCTGAAGACAAAATTGAGCAGGATAACAAACCCACAGATACTGATCTTCACATCGATTGTGATGACGTCGTGAAAAAGGACTCGACATAATGTAAATATCGCCTGGAGATGAAATGTCAATCAGAAAATAAGCGAAATCAGCAAATTATCCTTTAAAGCATGTAAAAATGTAACTGCGTGAGTAGGAATGACTGCCCACCGAGAAATATGCAAACGATTAGGATTTCACCAATGGTATATACAAAAAGCATAATAAAAAAAAAGTTATATTTTGTGGGATTTTAAATTTTCAAACGGATAATTCAATTGAAACGAGGTTTAGTTATCGTAACGAAATAAATAAAAATGACATACACTGCTGGAGACTGCTCCAGGAAGCCATAACGGGATAGACAGTAAACTCATGGGACAAGTTTCTAGAAAACTGAAGATAATTCTGGAATAGCTAAGTTACAGATGGAGGCAATTTTATTTGCAAGCTTAGAACAGTAAATCTCGTAAAAGTCGTAGAAAAAATGGGCATTCGGTTATGTGCTGAACATCTCGGTATGACAAGATAACTAAAATATCCTTGAATATTAAAGTGAATGCTTGAGATATTGAGAAAGAAACAAGTTAGTTATCATGGCCTTGAAAATAAGACCAATAAAAGTAATAACTAAATTTGCACGAGAATATTGATACGAATCCAAACCAAAAATCTGTCAGTCTGTCTATCTAAGTCTTTGAATTACTATCTGTCTATCTCTCTCTCCCTCTCTCATATATATATATATATATATATATATATATATATATATATATATATATATATATATATATATACATCAGTATTTCTATTTCTATCTATCTAGCTATCTATTAGGTTGTTGCAAAAATAATATCGTTTTTTGACGTTAAAAATACGTCAAAAAACGATATTATTTTTGCACCAACCTAATATCTATCTATCTATAGCCTTTTTATTTCAATCTATCACAGTTTCTTCTTACGTGTATGTGTCAATGCCAGTGCAACGGCCAGTGCAAGGATCTCGTGCCTTCCCTCTCTATTATACACCCATTCTACTAAAAGTCAATTTTCATAAGGTAGCATCCATAAAAAATGTGAATTTTATTGCAACTTCAAAATGTAAAATAATGTTGCAATATAGCTGAACAATACAACTCAGAAAATTGAAAATAAATACACTGTATCTAAATACAAATTAGAGACATGTCATAATAGATCATTCTATGGATACAAATTAGATACATGTCATAATAGATCATTCCATGGATACAAATTAGAGACATCTCATTAAAGATCATTACATGATTACAAATTAGAGACATGTCATAATAGTTCATACAATGAATACAAATTAGAGACATGCCATAAGAGATCATTCCATGAATACAAATTAGAGACATGTCATAAAAGCTCATTCCATAAATACAAACTAGAGACATGTCATAATACATCAATCCAAGAGTACAAATTAGAGACATGTTATAAGAGATCATTACATGAACACAAATTAGACATCTCATAAGAGATCATTCCATGTATACAAATTAGTGACATGTCATAATAGATCATTCAATGAATACAAATTAGAGACATCTCATAAGAGATCATTACATGAATACAAATTAGAGACATGTCATAATAGATCATTCAATGAATACAAATTAGAGACATGTCATAAGAGATCATTCAATGAATACAAATTAGAGACATGTCATAAGAGATCATTCAATGAATACAAATGAGAGACATGTCATAATAAATCATTCCATGGATACAAATTAGAGACATCACATTAGAGATCATTACATGATTACAAATTAGAGACATCTTATAAGAGATCCTTACATGATTACAAATTAGAGACATGTCATAATAGTTCATTCAATGAATACAAATTAGTGACATGCCATAAGAGATCCTTCAATTAATACAAATTAGAGACATGTGATAAGAGATCATTCCATGAATACATATTAGAGACATGTCATAATACATCGATCCATGAGTACAAATTAGAGACATGTTATAAGAGATCATTACATGAATACAAATTAGACATCTCATAAGAGATCATTCCATGAATACAAATTAGAGACATGTCATAATAGATCATTCCATGAATACAAATTAGAGACATCTCATAAGAGATCATTCCATGAATACAAATTAGAGACATGTCATAAGAGATCATTCCATGAATACAAATTAGAGGCATGTCATAATAGATCATTCCATGAATACAAATTAGAGACATGTCATAATAGATCATTCCATGGATACAAATTAGAGACATGTCATAATAGATCATTACATGATTACAAATTAGAGACATCTTATAAGAGATCATTACATGATTACAAATAAGAGATATGTCATAATAGATCATTCAATGAATACAAATTAGAGACATGTCATAACAGATCATTCCATGAATACAAATTAGAGACATGTCATAAGAGATCATTCCATGAATACAAATTAGAGACATGTCATAATAGATCATTCCATGAATACAAATTAGAGACATGTCATAAGAGATCATTACAGGAATACAAATTAGAGACATGTCATAATAGATCATTCAATGAATACAAATTAGAGACATGTCATAAGAGATCATTACATCTTAAATAAATCAACAATGTTTTGCGCTAATTTTTAATATTGACTTGAAATTTTTCTAGTTAAAAAGTTGAATAGTTTAACACATTAAACATTATAAGCAAAACAAATTGACGAATCCCCCAAAATACTTCAAATTTTAATATTTATTTTTAGTATAATTCACAACCTACATAACTGTAAGCAGAAAAAATGTAAATGATGATCTGATACCGAGAGTCACAAAGCACTGCTCGGGGTCCTCAGTTAAGCTCGGACCTCCCCGGATGTGTGGTTCGGTGTTATTAAGTATTTACCTTGTATGTATGTATTAATCATGGAAACTCTGAAAGAAGTTCCCTTGTTGCACAAGTGACTATAATCCAGTAAGATGCAGATCTCTTAGCATGTTACTTATTGTTTCAGGATATTCTCTTATCTCATCTCATCCTGGCTTCTCACAAATGTTTTACTATCTAAGTCCTATAGATCTGATTTTATTAAAGGTCTCATAGCGATAGAGGAATGGCGACGTATGTCAACTTATCTTATCATATATTCATGACTATGCTTGTGGGTGGCAGGAGATTTATGTTAGCACCGTTATCATGGCTTCACAGACTGATTCAAGTGACGTTTCCTGCGTCTGATCAGCCCCTATTTCTTCTCACCCAGATTCTTGCGAAAGTCCTAGAAAAGGTGCATGAAGCCTTGCCTGTCGAAACCAGGCAGGAAAAAACGAGATAAATTTCTGCCACCCATCATTGGTTGCTGAAATGTAAGAACCAGTCATGATTTTGAAAACACAAATCGAACATACAACAGATCTTAATAGCAAAGAATTACAGCAATTGAACATTGATATAGCTGCTCTCTCAGAAACAAGCTTGTCTGATGAGGATCATCTCTCTGAAGTGTCATCGTGATAAACTGGAGTATGGTCTGGCAAACAAAACCGTGAGAAACATGATGCCAGTGATTGGGTTTTCCATAAGAACATCAGCGGTAGACAAGTCAGAGCATCAGTTTAGTATCAATGATCGAATAGTAAAACTCCGCTTTACCGTAGCTGGTGACCGTTATCAATCTCACCTCTAAATTTATGCGCCAACTCTTGTGGTTATCGAAGAAAACGTTATGTTCTTTTATGCATCTCTTGGAGATGCTATGAGATCAATTCCCAAACAGATAGTCCATCAAGCATCAGTGTAGTATCAATGATTGAATAATAAAACTCGTTTTACCGTAGCAGGTGACCGTTATTCATTTCACCTCTAAATGTATGCTGCAACTTTGTGGTTACAGAAGAAAACGTTATGTTCTTTTATCCAGTTCTTGAAGATGATATAAGATCAATCTCAAAACATATAGTCCTTCGAGCATCAGTTTAGTATCAATGATCGAATAGTAAAACTCCGCTTTACCGTACCTGGTGACCGTTATCTATCGCACCTCTAAATTTATGCCCCAACTCTTTTGGTTACAGAAGAAAACGTTATGTTCTTTTATACAGCTCTCAGAGATGCTATAAGATCAATCCCCAAAGAATATAAACAGATAATCCTTCGACATTTAAATGCAGGTGTAGAAAAGCGACATGATACCAAGAACGTTCTTGGTCTTTATGCTACTGAAAACATGAACAAGAATGGATTATATCTATTTGAATTCTGACCTTTTCTCGGTTTGATCTTCAATCAGTAAAAAAGAGAAGCATAATGTTACCCTGTCTCATCCCAGATAGAAGAATGATCTTTTAATATAGTTTTTCCATAAATAAGACTAGAGAAACTGAATATATCTACAATGTTCGTGTTCTACTTGCTGTTGAATGCGGCAGAAAAGACACACTGATCCCCGGGAAATTCAAGTCACATATTCGATGAAATGGTTCCGATGAACAGGCTGAAAATTCAGAAACATCTTGACGTGTTCAAACTGATACATTAGGAAATTTGGTCATCTAAATCTTTAAGTTTAACGGTTGGTTTTTGTCAAGGAGCATATAGATTGGTTTGAGTACAATGATGATAATATTAAGTGCTTACTCTAAATCAAACACTCTCTTTATCTTTCTTTGCTAAGCAGTTCATCAGAAAACCATCCAAGCTCCCTGCCGGCTGGGGCTCCAGAATACACCAACTGCATCTCTGCAGAGCGGTAAAACCACCTCCAATTGAGGCGTCCTAAGACGATAAAGTGTATCGGCGTTTTGGGTAAGAAGATAAACTAAATCCAACTGCAAGGCTTCAATTCAGGAGGTTTTGAGGAGCGTGGAACCACCTCTTAAATACTGATCCTCCCAGCACATGTTAGGGTACCAGCTATGGGTAAATATTTAACCCCAAACTGGTGTCAAAACACTATGAAAGTGTAAAAATAGATTTCAGTATCAGCAATGAATTTTTGAAGAAAAAAATTATTAGCTGCAATACATTTTTGGAAAATAATTATTAGCAGCAGCAATACATTTTAAAAAAAATTACAAGCAATACATTTTTTTTAAAAAAAGCAGCTTGCATTTGGTGACAGATTTTATGGATTAGTAAAAAAAAATACTTGCTGAACAAATGAATATAATTTTATTTGATTACAAACAATTAAAAATGAAATTTAGCTATTATTTAATTTTATTCAATAAAACCACCTCTAGCATCAATAACCGCCTCCTCACGAGGTCGAAATGGTCTGCAAGCTCTGATTAATTGGTCCTTATTTATATAAGACATTACTCAAACTATTGTAGCTTTAAGAGAGTCTTTGGTGTTATGAGGCTGTTTATTAACCTCCTTCTCAACAACGCTCCACACATTATAGTCTAGTGGATTAAGATCTGGAGAGTTAGGAGGCCAAATGTTGGTTCTGATGTGGTCGTAAAAATGATCCGTCATCCATTCTTGTGTTTGTAGAGCCTTGTGGGATGGAGCCGAGTCTTGCTGGAATATATAAGGCCTGCCGTTTGCATGTTGTCAATCCAGGGCTTGACAATTATTTCTAGAACCTCAATGTAAGCAGCAGTATTTACTCTAAGGCCTTGTGGGGAAAGTGTGGTGGCATAACATGTCCTTCACTGCTAAAAACACACAATACCATAACACATGAAGGAAATTTTGTGCACATCACTCTTGGAAGGATCTGAACCAAGCCATCTGTCATTTCTTATGTTAAGTTTTTGATCTTGATCAAAATTTTTCTCATCTGAGAAAAATTAAATCAGAGCAGCTTCTGAAGGATTTTTAAGTTTTATTAAAAGAGGTCATGTCTGAAAAAACAAAAGGAAACCGTTTAAACAGATCCAAAAATCTGTTTAAGCGTTTTCCTTTTGTTTTTTCAAACATAAATTAATCTCTCTTCAGCACGTAGGACTTGTATCGAATGTCTTCATGAACAATCCTTCCGATTGTTTTTTCAGACACATGCAGATTTTTGGCAATTCACCTCATTGATTGAGCTCGGTTTTCATCAATTGTCTTCTTAGCTGCCCGAATAAATTCGGATGTTCTGACTTTATCAGAACGTGCAGAATGTCTTTTACGTTTTGATACAGACATTGGGGAACTGTCAGCGTCTTCTAACTCTTTTCGTATCTTGTGGACAAACGATCTTGCAACTCTGAAGAAACGTTCAATATCCAAATCGCTATGATCAGCTATTAATGCCACAATCACAGCATGTCTTTTCATTTCATCTGTTATCATAGGGTTTGCCATTCTTGATTGCTGAAAAATAAAGGATTAGAAGTTAGTGGGAATCAGTGTCAATCTTAAATCTCTATGTCCTCAAATACCAGCCGCAACCTGTATATTACCAGCAACACATTTTTTCGAAAAAAATATTACCAGCAATAAAAATCTTGCCGGCAATAAATAAGTTATTGAGGTTGATATACCGTAAAACAAAACAAAAAAAAAAATATTACCAGCAATGCATTTTTAAAGAATAATATTATTACCAGCAATACATTTTTGAAAACAAAAAGACATTAGCAGCAATACATGTTTTTGAAAAAAAAATATTAGCAACAATACATTTTCTCAGAAGGTACAACACCAAATTCCAAGAACTTTGAGTGCCGTATCTTCGATTTTCGTCATGTTGATGATGAAAGTTTTATAGCAGTCACGCTAGAAGACATGCACATGATAATGGATCGCTACTCTTGCGCTTCTGAGGAAGACAAAACTGATGTTCACCTTGCTCCCTGGTGTGTCCTACAAAACGGTCAACAATACTTGCGGAAAGTACCAGGCTGGAAATTGTTGATACTATCCCGTACCTTGGAAGTACTATACGAAATAACGGTGCTCTGGATGTTGAGATTTTTTTTCACGCATTCAGAAGGCAAATGTTGGATTTGGTCTTATAAAGCAGTGCTCTGTCTCAGGATGAGATTGGTGGAACCCTGACTTCAATCTTTAAAGGCAAGGATTCAAAATTTGTATGCGATAGTTATAATGGGATTAACCTACTTCAATCAATTGGTAAGGTCTATGTGAAGATATTGTTGAACAGATTAATAAGAACATATGTCTTAGAGTAATACCATAAGTACATAGTGATTTTAAAGCGGACAAGGATACTATGGTTAGAATTTCCTCGGCAAATCAGCTGCAGAATAAATTCATTGAAGAGCGAGTAACATTGTACCAGAATGATTTGACCAAGTCTTTTGAGACTGCAAATCGTCATGCATTGTGGAGGATTCTTGGCAAGATTAAATCCCCTCGCACTTTTGTCAACTTAATAAAACAAGATACTGATATAAAGGCTCGTCTCATATACAACAGCTCACTTTCAGATGAGATTACAGCGGACAATGGCCAATGGGGTACAGTTAGGTGACATTCTTGAACCCAAAATTTTCCCAATGGAATTAGTGCGCCATTGTCACATTCCTTGGAATATATTGAAGTCTATGTCTCCTTGAGATTAAGGACATATGGGCTATATGACTTGACTGAGTCATTACCATTTCTTCGCCTGATATCATATTGTGACACAAGGTAGTGGTGGGTATGGGTGTGTGACTAAATTTAACTACACAAAGTAACGTAATCATTAAAACATTATCATTTGATGGTATAGACTGTCAGAGTAACGACACATTTGCTTGATGATATATGTGTTCACAGCAGTAAACAATTTCCCAAGAATTGATCAAATGACCAAACATCGGAATGTTATTTTTATAATATTATTATTTCTTTTTTTTTTTGTAATTCCGTTTTAATCGAACCCAAAACTTTTCAACATCGTTTATATTTGCTTCCACATATATGAATGCCTCTGTGTATGGATTTGACCAAGGCTTTTGAGACTGAAAATCGTCATGCCTTGTGGAGGATTTTTGGCAAGATTAAATCCCCTCGCACTTTTCTCAAAACAACAAGATACTGATTTAAAGGCTCGTCTCATGTGCAACGACTCACTTTCAGATGAGATTGCAGCGGACACTGGACAATGGGTTACAGCTCGGTGACATTCTTGGACCAACACTTTTCTCAATTAATTTGCTGTGATCTTATCATTTATTCAGACTGAGAGGCAGGATAATCCTTGAGATTTAGAACATCAGGAAGAATGTCCACTGTCTGAAGTTTCAACACAATGTTCAAAACATTTGGGTGATTCAAAATTTGCTGTGTGTTGATGAGCCAGGTTTTATAACACACACGGTGGAACGTCTCTAACTCATAATAGATCGCTTCATTACTGATTGTGATGTGTGTGGACTGAGGAAGACAAAAGTGATAATCACCTGCAAAGAGACAAAGAGACATCTGTACATGCTAAAAATACTAAGCTGGAGATTGTTGACCATTTCCCGTAACTTGGAAGTACTACATCAAATGGAGATATATTCATACATTCAAAAGAAAAGTGTTGCGTTTTTTATGGAATCTGAGAAGGTTTGACAAAAAGTTCAAGATGTTTGAGTAAATGATTCGAAATTTGTTGTATCTAGATGATTCAGGTTTTATAGCACTCACAGTGGAACAACTGTGACTCATAATGGATCGCTTCATTACCCCTTGTGAGGCTTGTGGGCTTATAAAAAGCCCAAAATATCAAGCTGCAGGTTTTGACACTTTCCCGTACATTGGAAGTACTATATAAAATACCGATCTTCAGGATGCTGAGACTGGTTCACGCACTCAGAAGGCAAGTGTTGCCTTTGATAAATTTGTAAGTAGAGTTTGGTCAGATAAAGGCATTAGCAACAAGACTAAAGTAAGTGGCCAGTCCTAACATCCTTCTTGTACTCTTATGAAACACGGACACACACTGGATGTATAAAAAATGACTTGAGCGATTCCACCAAAAATGTTTGAGTCACATCTTTAACATCAAATGGCAATCTTTACGGTTGTACCTCAAAGATCTGAATGCAACAATATTGAAACAATAATCCTCAACCAGATGCGGCGGAAAAGACACGTTGCGAGAATGGTGGAAAACAGGATACCCAAACAACTTTTACACGGAGAACTGAAGACAGGAAAACGTCCATGACACTAGAAAGAGCTTTTAAAGACAGTTTGAAAGATACTTTGAATGCACTGATGTGTAGCATTGGGAAGAACAGCGTTTAAATCATACAGAGTAGGGGCACTTTATAAGGGAAGTATGCAACACCGTTGATGAGGAATACCTCAGACATGCTCGGATAAGGCGTGACCTCTGAAGGGGCACTCACTCTGATTTTCCAACTAATATGCATCCTTGGAAATGTGGTGTGAGTGGGTGCTGTTGTTGAGAGCAGGTTATGTAAACTATCGGAAAGTTCGTCATAAGAACCAGAAGCACACCAACTTATGTCATCCTGCCTCATTGACCTGCCAACAATATATAATTTGTTTGCAATAAGGTTTGCAGATCATCATCTGGACTGAAAAGTAACATGCTGGTACACAGGAGAATTGTAGGACATGCAGATCCGATCAACCCAATCAAGCATACAGAGTTTATCATTCATATATTCATGGTAATTATGAAACCGAATACCGATCTCAAGAGACATCTCATGTGTCATGGACGTTAAAACGAGATGGAAGTGATGAAGAGGGTGAAGAGGGGGCTCCTCATCTGAGTAAGATAAGGCAATCACCTTGTCTGAACGTATCTAATATTATTTCTGCTTTCTCTCTCGGTGGATTTCATAGTTTTCTATTTCAGTTATTCAGTATCTATCTATCTATCTATCACAGTCCGTTCACATTTTTCTATCTATCTATCTATCTATCTATCTATCTATCTATCTATCTATCTATCACAGTTTTTTCACATCTATTTATCACAGTCCGTTCACATTTTTCTATCTATCTATCTATCTATCTATCTATCTATCTATCTATCTATCTATCTATCTATCTATCTATCTATCTATCACAGTTTTTTCACATCTATTTATCACAGTCCGTTCACATTTTTCTATCTATCTATCTATCTATCTATCTATCTATCTATCTATCTATCTATCTATCACAGTTTTTTCACATCTATTTATCACAGTCCGTTCACATTTTTCTATCTATCTATCTATCTATCTATCTATCTATCTATCTATCTATCTATCTATCTATCTATCACAGTTTTTTCACATCTATTTATCACAGTCCGTTCACATTTTTCTATCTATCTATCTATCTATCTATCTATCTATCTATCTATCTATCTATCTATCTATCACAGTTTTTTCACATCTATTTATCACAGTCCGTTCACATTTTTCTATCTATCTATCTATCTATCTATCTATCTATCTATCTATCTATCACAGTTTGTTCACATCTATTTATCACAGTCCGTTCACATTTTTCTATCTATCTATCTATCTATCTATCTATCTATCTATCTATCTATCTATCTATCTATCTATCACAGTTTGTTCACATCTATTTATCACAGTCCGTTCACATTTTTCTATCTATCTATCTATCTATCTATCTATCTATCTATCTATCACAGTTTTTTCACATCTATTTATCACAGTCCGTTCACATTTTTCTATCTATCTATCTATCTATCTATCTATCTATCTATCTATCTATCTATCTATCTATCTATCACAGTTTGTTCACATCTATTTATCACAGTCCGTTCACATTTTTCTATCTATCTATCTATCTATCTATCTATCTATCTATCTATCTATCTATCTATCACAGTTTGTTCACATCTATTTATCACAGTCCGTTCACATTTTTCTATCTATCTATCTATCTATCTATCTATCTATCTATCTATCTATCTCTCTATCACAGTTTGTTCACATCTATTTATCACAGTCCGTTCACATTTTTCTATCTATCTATCTATCTATCTATCTATCTATCTATCTATCTATCTATCTATCACAGTTTGTTCACATCTATTTATCACAGTCCGTTCACATTTTTCTATCTATCTATCTATCTATCTATCTATCTATCTATCTATCACAGTTTTTTCACATCTATTTATCACAGTCCGTTCACATTTTTCTATCTATCTATCTATCTATCTATCTATCTATCTATCTATCTATCTATCTATCTATCTATCTATCTATCTATCACAGTTTGTTCACATCTATTTATCACAGTCCGTTCACATTTTTCTATCTATCTATCTATCTATCTATCTATCTATCTATCTATCTATCTATCTATCACAGTTTGTTCACATCTATTTATCACAGTCCGTTCACATTTTTCTATCTATCTATCTATCTATCTATCTATCTATCTATCTATCTATCTATCACAGTTTGTTCACATCTATTTATCACAGTCCGTTCACATTTTTCTATCTATCTATCTATCTATCTATCTATCTATCTATCTATCTATCACAGTTTTTTCACATCTATTTATCACAGTCCGTTCACATTTTTCTATCTATCTATCTATCTATCTATCTATCTATCTATCTATCTATCTATCTATCTATCACAGTTTGTTCACATCTATTTATCACAGTCCGTTCACATTTTTCTATCTATCTATCTATCTATCTATCACAGTTTGTTCACATCTATTTATCACAGTCCGTTCACATTTTTCTATCTATCTATCTATCTATCTATCTATCTATCTATCTATCTATCTATCTATCTATCTCTCTATCACAGTTTGTTCACATCTATTTATCACAGTCCGTTCACATTTTTCTATCTATCTATCTATCTATCTATCTATCTATCTATCTATCTATCTATCTATCTATCTATCTATCACAGTTTGTTCACATCTATTTATCACAGTCCGTTCACATTTTTCTATATATCTATCTATCTATCTATCTATCTATCACAGTTTGTTCACATCTATTTATCACAGTCCGTTCACATTTTTCTATCTATCTATCTATCTATCTATCTATCACAGTTTGTTCACATCTATTTATCACAGTCCGTTCACATCTATCTATCTATCTATCTATCTATCTATTTTTTTTATATATCACAGTCTCTTCACATCTATCTATTTATCACATTCTGTACACATCTATCTATCTATCTATCTATCTATCTATCACAGTCTGTTCACATCTATCTATCTATCTATCCATCTATCACAGTCTGTTTACATCTATTTATCTATCTATCTATCTATCTATCTATCTATCTATCTATCTATCTATGCCTGTTTATTTTCTGTCTGTCTCGGTAGCAATTTTCACAAAAATTATTTCATAACCACAATTAAATAATATCTATAACTTTAATGCACATTATTAATGTCTCTCCCAGAACTTGCAATGTGGGATGCACTCCAGAAAAGATGCTTTCTCGATCACTAAAATTCTAATCTCTTCTATTCAATGGTAACCAACGTATATGAAATATATCCCCATTATACGCAGTGCTTGGTCCTTCACTATACGCTCTTGCGGAATTCCAGTTTAGTAAACCTCTACATTGAGTGTCACTTACGCCGTTTATTGGATGATGAATGGCAAAAATAAATTCTCTCTCTCTCCCTCTCCCTCCCTCTCTCTCTCTCTCTCTCTCTCTCTCTCTCTCTATATATATATATATATATATATATATATATATATATATATATATATATAATTATTAATCAAACAAATCCTTTTATTTCATATGGAGAATAGCATATTTCGGCAGACGAAGAAAGTACTTGTTTGTTTTTTCAACCCCTGGTGTGGGCAGAAATGAAATTCATGTTTATTAACTTAGAGGAAGGGGGTAGCAGTTAACTCTATGCAATTGAATTTGGGACCTTAACTTACCGAAAACAATATATATATATATATATATATATATATATATATATATATATATATATATATATATATATATATATATATAAGGACATTTGACAATGCAGCGGGTAGCTTTGATGACGCAGAGAACTGCGAATATATAGGTATACATTTACTATACGAATTAAGTAAAATAATCAATAGAAATGATACAGGCCTCTACAGAGACGATGATCTCACAATGTTAAGAATTAATTAATCAATAAACTACAGGCATTCTGGCAATCCTTCCAGTAAGAACGAAGCCAAGAAAGAACATGAAACAGCCTTAAGAGATACCATTCCGGGAAACACTAAGATACACACCACACAGTACAAAAAAAACAAAAGAAATATGGTTCAACATACCGTACAATAAAAACGTAGGAAACATACATTCAACTCATACAGAAATATTTCCCACCATCAAGCACGCTCCCAAAAATATTCAACAAAAACACAATAACTCTCAGCTACAGTTACAACGAGAACATAAGAAATAATATAAAAAATGCACAGCAGAAGAAGAATGAACAAACCACCCGAACAAATCAAACCCACATGTAAATGCAGAAAAATAAAGAATGGCTCTTAAATAGCAAATGCCTGCAGAACAATGTTATATACAAAGCCCTTGTAAAATCAGCAGTTAACGGGAATAAAGATTTTAAACTTGGTCTCAGAGACCCTGTGACTATTAGCAGAATTAAGGAAATGGAAAACTGGACAGTATACGGATATCTGTACATTCCTTAATTTGTTTAAGCGATTTAAAGGTGGTGAGCTATCTCTTGAAATTATCCAAACATCAGATGTGGATTACGATTCTTTAAAACACAATGTAGGATCAAACCCGACCACTAGCATTGATAAACTTTCAAAATAGCTAAGATAATCGAAAATACCAGATTTAGCGCGTTAAATAATATTCAATAACTGTCAGAAATTCTTGCAAATTTCTTCATGGATTAAGAAACGAAACTATTTTGGCATAAAATGTGGAAATCCAGAATAGTGTACCTATATATCATAAATAGTGCGCGGAGAGCTTATTTGCCGTTTATAATTGTTATGGTCCAATATCCTCGCACCAAAGTTATGGTCCAAGGTTAGAACCAAGGAAGAACAATACGAACACAAGAGTAGAATAAACGAAGATATATTACAACAGAAATATAGTACAAGAAGTTGAAGGTGTTAGTAATGACTGTCCGTCTGGTTTAAAGTGAACTAATATTGTCTCGACTCGTTACACCATTCATTCGGTATCTAGCCACTCCCCACCACGAGGGTTGCATGTGGCACAAGGCCGAGTTTAACGTTGGTTTCCCGAGCACGTAGTCACGGCCAAAAATATACCCTTTGAACCCGCTTAGACGGGTTCAGGGCCTGTCTACCTCCCCGGACGAAACTCTGTCCTTCGGCAAAGCTTCGTCCGGGATCCTCTCTGCCAAAGCAGAGATTTCAACAGTCATGACCTTGTGCACGTTAAACCATTCATTCGGTATCTAGCCACCCCCCACGATGGTTGCATGTGGCACAAGGCCGAGTTTAACGTGGGTTTCCCGAGCCCGTATGCTCGGCCAAAAATATACCCTTTGAACCCGCCTAGACGGGTTCAAAGGCCTGTCTACCTCCCCGGACGAAACCCTGCTCTTCGGCAAAGCTTCGTCCGGGTTCCTCTCTGCGAAAGCAGAGAGTTCAACAGTCATGACCTGGTGCTCGTTACACCATTCATTCATTATATTAGGTTGGTGCAAAAATAATGACGTAATAATGTCGTTTTTTGACGTATTTTTTAACGTCAAAAAACGACATTATTACGTCATTATTACCTCATTATTTTTGCACCAACTCATGAGAGGCGCAGTATTTATAATGTCAGGAAGAGTCCATTATCGTTATAGGTAGGTTCCCATAACAATAGTATAGTTATTTCGACTTAAGTCGGTTTTTTTTTTTACCTAAGTCGTGAACTCCGGGCCCAATTAACGACGTAGGGTGAGGTATATATATTAAATAGAATATTTATTATTTTATACGAACACTTTCAGATTGTAAGTATTTTATTACGATTACAAGACTTACAGCCAAGGAAATAAATTTTTATTTTCCATCACAAAGTAGTTAGCGTGGTATTTTGAAAGGTGATAGTAAAAAAAAAATGAGGAAGAGGATAACAAGTAAATGTTAGATCCACAAGCGAGACAAAGAGAAGAGGAACAGGGAATAGAAACTGTAGCGGGGTGGGGAGTAAACCAAACGTTTCAGGAAATATATAGAAGTGGGGAAAATCTATAAAACACATGATATCTATTTTGTTATGATATTTTTTTGCCTCAAAAAGCATTTGAACAAAAAGAAAGGGAAAATAATAAATTGTGAGACATCGCGCAAATTTTGAATTGTCCTGGCCGTTCCGTCAAAGATATCAGTTCTGGCTTTCAGAGCACGACGAAACGAAAGAAGCTCTTGGGTTCAGAGCATCTTGGCGTTACTTTGCTTGCAGCAAGTAAAATAAAAAAGAATAAATAACATAGACACTTCGGGGGCGTATAGATGAGTAGTAAATGAAAGAACGAACGAACGAATGATTCAATAAAAAAAAAAGGAAGGAAGGAAGAAAGAAAGAAAGAATAAAACGAAGTTAAAAGGAGAAAAGAAAGAAAAAGTGATATGAAAGAAATAATAGACAAAATTAAAAGGTGAAAGAAAGAAGAAAGAAAGATATGAAATAAGAAAAAAGGAAGAAAAAAAGCAGAAAGAAAAAAAGAATGAATTTAAAAAGGAGATAAGAAAGAGAGATGAGAAAAAAGAAAGAAAGAAAGAAAATAATTAACAGAAACAACCGGACGAAAGAAAAATAAATAAGGAAGAAAGATGGGAAAATAAATAAAAGAAACCAATAGGGGTAAAAAAAGAAAGAAAGAAAAGAGAAAGAAAGAAAGAAAGAAAGAAAGAAAAGAGAAAGAAAGGCAGAAAAAAAGAAATTAAGAAATTAAGAAAGAAAGAAAGAAAGAAAGAAAGAAAGAAAGAAATAATTAACAGAAACAACCGGACGAAAGAAAAAAAAAAAATGGAAGAAAGATAGGAAAATAAATAAAAGAAACTAATAGTGGTAAAAAAAAAGAAAGAAAAAAAGAAAGAAAGAAAAGAGAAAGAAAGGTAGAAAGAAAAGAGAAAGAAAGAAAGAAAGAAAGAAAGAAGGAAAGAATGAAAGAAAATAAATAACAGAAACAACCGGACGAAAGAAAAATAAAAAAAGGAAGAAAGATAGGAAAATAAATAAAAGAAACCAATAGTGGTAAAAGAAAGAAAGAAAGAAAGAAAGAAAGAAAAGAGAAAGAAAGCAAGAAAGTATAGACGAAAGTTAAATGGGGAAAAGAAAAAGAGAGGAAAAAGAAAGATGAAAAGATAAAGAAAGATGAAAGGATAAAGAAAGAATTAAACAAAGTTAAAAGGCGAAAAGAGAGATGAAAAAAATAATAGACGAAACTTAAAAGGAAAAAAAGGGAGTTGAAATGAACTAAAATTGTAAAGAAAGATGAAGGAATAAGCAAAAGAAAAATATGACCCAATATAGGCGAGAAAGAAAGAAAGAAAGAAAGAAAGAAAGAAAGAAAGAAAGAAAGAAAGAAAGAAAGAAGAGAACAAAGTAGAATAAAATGAACAAATGATACGGAACATTTCAAAAAAACAATAATAAATATCAGAGAAAAAAAAGAATATGAAGGAAATATTAAAGAAGAGATAAAGACGCAGGGAGATTTCAGAGCAAAAACAGGAAGATGTAAAACTGGAAAGAAGTAAGACAGATGGAAAGAAATTAAAAAAAATTAAAACAAAAATTAAATAGAGAATGAAAAGAAAAGGAATTAAAGGAAAGGAAAGGAAAGAATGCACGTAAGAGAAGAGAAAAACGAATGAATCAGTCACTGAAACAATAAGAAAGAAAGAAAGAAAGAAAGAAAGAATGAATAAATGAATGAATGATAAACAGAACAAAATAAAAAGTAGAAAAGAAAGGCGGATAAGAAAAGAAAGAAAGAATAACAGGAAGAGTGAAATAAATATATGACAAAAATAAAAGAAAACAAGAAAGAGAAAGAGAGAAAGTAACTAACAAGCTAAAAAATAAAAAGGAATGAATTAATCACTGAATTAGTGAGGAAAGAAAGAAAGACAAAAGGAAAGAAAGAAAAAGAAAAAGGGAAATAATTAAAGAAAGAAAGAGGGAAAGAAAGAAGGAAAGAAAGAAAGAAAAAGCAAAAGAGGGAAATAATTAAAGAAAGAAAGAAACAGGAAAAAAAGAAGAAAAGAAAGAAAGAAAGAAAAGAGAGTCAGAGAGAAAGAAAAGGTGACGTATGCTAAAAGAATAAGAAGCAAACGGAAAAGACTAAAAAAAAAGGAATGAAAAATCAATAAAAGCTAAAAAAAAAACGAAGAAAGAAAAAGGTAAGTCAGAAAAATATGAATAAATGAAAGGTGCGAAAAAAGCCGCTGAATGATAGAAGGAAAAATAAAGAATGAAAACAGATCATGTGAAGTTAAAAAAAAAATAAAAAAAAGTGAAAAAAAAAAATGAAAGAAAAGAAAATATACGCTAGAATGTAACGTTTTCTTCACCAAAATTATTCTGAAAATTTACTTTTAAAAATGTGGCATCTTACCGAAGATATGTAACTGAAGAACTTGCCAAAAAATCAAAGGTCGATCAATACATGTGGTCGACTTATACACGAAGTTAACACAGAGTTTCTTTTTAAATCATTCTCTAGTTTCGATGGACATTTAAAACACCAAACGATCTGATAAAGATATAGTTAAAAAAACAAATAGGCGCACATACACTCTCATGAGTCCGGACACTGGAGATGCTAATAATGGGTCGATTAAGTTAACCTATTGTGCATTTTTTGTTAAAAGCACGATTTTTGGCACAGAGGTAGACCAATATATCATGAACAAATTTGGATATGGAGCTATTGCCCAACTACTCTCTGTAATCAATTTTCCAAAATGGCCATCAGAAGACACCAAAAAGACAGACAGAAGATGGAGTCGATGTTTATTGAGTGATTTGAATCAAGTCATGCCAGATAGCTTTTAGTGACATTTTGAGAAATGTTGCTGATATTTATTTATATATTTAGGTTTCAAGAACAACAGAAGCTGTAACACGAGGGGAAGTGGAAAAATCAGGCATGGCTGACCACATGGAGAGAGAAGGGAGATCACCGTCCTATGTGAGATCAGGTTGAGATCATTGGAAAATTCGTAAACTTAAGGAATCAGCACATATGCAAGGCCACAAAAATCTCCTGAGTCAACCAATCATAGAAATGAATAGAATATGGGAACCAGTAATAAGGAGTGCCAGAGAAAAGCGATAATAACAACAAAAATTGCAATATGAGCTCGGGTAAAAAAAAATGGAATGATAACAGCAAAATTTGCAATATGAGCACTGGTAAAAAATGTTTGCTGAAGGTTTATAATACCCAGAAATTCATACACAAATGTGCTCATGGATACATGGTACCGTGGATAAAGTCGTTAGTTAGATCCAGTGACAGGACCCAAAGAGTGTGAGTTCAATACCTGGTTAAAGCGGTGGAGAACTTTGAGAACTGACATCTATTAGACATGGTTCAGTTCGGCATTCCATCCACCTGAAGAAAGCCAGGGCGTACAACGGCCAAAACGTTGTGATAAACATGGCGACAAAGATGAGGACAATAGTCCGAATAATGTAAATAGTGTACATAATACCTCATCTCAGAAATACAGACAGATACTGAAACATCGGATAAATATGGCGACAAAGATGAGGACAATAGTCCGAATAATGTAAATAGTGTACATAATACCTCATCTCAGAAATACAGACAGATACTGAAACATCGGATAAATATGGCGACAAAGATGAGGACAATAGTCCGAATAATGTAAATAGTGTACATAATACCTCATCTCAGAAATACAGACAGATACTGAAACATCGGATAAATATGGCGACAAAGATGAGGACAATAGTCCGAATAATGTAAATAGTGTACATAATACCTCATCTCAGAAATACAGACAGATACTGAAACATCGGATAAATATGGCGACAAAGATGAGGACAATAGTCCGAATAATGTAAATAGTGTACATAATACCTCATCTCAGAAATACAGACAGATACTGAAACATCGGATAAATATGGCGACAAAGATGAGGACAATAGTCCGGATAATGTAAATAGTGTACATAATACCTCATCTGAGATATATAGACAGCTATTTAGGCTAATTGCAGATGAAATGGCGACATCAAATACTGGCATTCCTTGTGAATATATTAGGTTGGTGCAAAAATAATATCGTTTTTTGACGTTAAAAAATACGTCAAAAAACGATATTATTTTTGCACCAACCTAATACCAGATTAATTTAAGCTGTGGAAATGTAATCTGACCTTCTTCCTCTGTCTATCAATAGCTATTCATGGTTTCTGCCAACGTCAATTAATAAAATTATTAACACAATTATGCTAATTTCATCGATAGTACAACAGCAGAGCCAGATATTGATAATTATGGTAGATTACTCTCATGGGATTGATCCTGAGCAAGTCAAATGTTGCAGTTCTGTGATCAAGGGACACTACTACATTGAATTATTTTTAGATATCCAGCGAAATGCTATAGCTGCTTCCCTTGTCTTGGTGTGTATTCTGGGATGGACTCAACAAGTTTGAAGCTCTTCGATATTGTTCTAGAAATGGAAAATGACAAAATTGTATGAAAGGGGCCACAGAATGGTATCGTGCATTGTTGACACTTCTACGCCTTCATCTAATCGGCCCATCAATCCAAGCTCATTGAATCTTCTCAGATACCCAGCTGCTCCTCTTGTCTTGGCGTGTATTCTGGGATGGACTTATCAACGACTTCGGCGTCGTTTCTTGGCATATGAAGTATAATGACCAATCTGTCAGAGTCGCTTCTGCGCCATTAGGCTCAGCAAGTTTGAAGATCTTCAACATTATTCTAGAAATAAAAAATGACAAAGATGTATGAAAAGAGCACACAGAATCCAGGTAAACTAGGACATTCTCAACTGAGAGATGTTCTGTCATGATTCTTTTGCTAATCTATGAATAATTCATTGAAGCGATAAGATAAAATTTTGGAAAATGGCCATCACAACCAATTTGGAAATCAGAGACATCTCGTCATCCATGTGAGCTTCTTTAATAATTACAAGTTCTGCGAAAGCAAGTCCTGCTATTGCGTGTTCATCATCTGAACCTTTGTCTCCCATTTCCGTAATCTTCCGTGCGCGATTGTACAAGTTCAGGAGACAATTACAGTGGTACTTGGCCTCCTGTTCAACCATGTCCCCCATTCAGTTGCGTCAGGAGGCCCATGTCATCCAGAATTAGTGCGCACAACTTGACACGCCTGTCCAGTTTGAATGTTGCCGTTTCATGAAGACCAACGCTACGAGGAGCTTCTCCGTAAAAGAAGCATATCACTTCTTGGTGTTTCGCCTCAGTACTTGATGGGCGTGACAGCTATCGTGTTCGCATGCGGGAAACAACTTCTTCGTCGGTGCTTATTTCCAGGTGCCTCTTCTCAGCTCTGCCTAACTTAGTCTTGTTATACCTCAGTCTGTAGGTCTTGTGGTATCGTGCATTGTTGACGCTCAATGGCGCTTCAACGCCTCTGGCTTCATCTAATCGGCTCAACAGAAAAGAGTTGAGCATCAATCCAAGCTCATTGAATCTTCTCAAATGTCCAACGAGAATGCTATACCTGCACCCCTTGTCTTGGCATCTATTCTGGGATGGACTTGTCAGCGACTTCAGCGTCATTTCTTGGCAGATGAAGCAGAATGACCAATATGTCTCTGTTGCTGTGTCGGCCTAGGCAGACAGTCGCTTTTGTTCTGGAAATGGAAAATGACAAAGATGAATGAAAGCATCACTCAGAATCCAGGTGAATTAGAATATGTTCAATTGAGAGATATCTTGTCGTGGTTGTTATGCTAATCTATGAATAATTCAATAAATCGATAGTAAGATAAAATTCTAACAAAACATGGTCACATTTCTTTGTTAAATGCTACCCTACGTTATCAACACACAACATAATGTTTACGTAACAATGGAGATTCAAAACAATCATTTTTGCACGTTTATTCAATACATCACCTAGGGATAAGTTTTCTTCAGCATCCACATGGCGGCCATTTTGAAAAGAAAATCGAGAACAGGTTGTCTAACTAAAAGAGACGTGAGGATGAGAGTTTGAGGAAGATAGTAAACGATAGAACAAAGAAATGTAAAGAGAAGATTTAGTAAGAGAAAGAGAACGCAATAAATCAAAGAAAAAGGGATAAAGATATAATAAGAGGAGAAAGAGAGAGGAAGAGCATATTGAAATCAAAGGAAATGATCCGGGATAGAGAAACAATTGAGTGGTCAGTGAGAAAGAGAGAAGCAACCATTTTCTTTACAAGAGGAAAAAAGTGTTTGTGTGGAAGCGGTTTACTTGGTGAACCAGATACTTGTTCATTTCCCACCGGCGACAGTGCTCGGCTTTTGTATATCTAAAACAACGTCAACAGTTATCTAATCCTTAATTTCAAGGCCTGTATGCCGCTAGAACTTGAAAGAAAATTTTGATCTTACGACGGAGAAGGTTCATCATATTGTGTAACAAATGGCTGAGAGAAAACAATGGCGAAAATGTGGATTTTCTTTAAAGAAAGAAAATTGAATGAGACAGAGTTAAAAGAAAGAAAAAATAAAAGAAAGAAAAAATAAAAGAAAGAAAGAATAAAAGAAAGAAAGAATAAAAGAAAGAAACAATTTGGTTGTTTTTGTGTAGAGGCATATCGACACTTCTATGGGTTTCAATGCCGAAATCTAAATATTTTGTACGCAATGTTATTTTATTACTAATTTATTTTTTGAAGATAATAATGGTTATAACGATAAAAGTCTTACTAATTAACCCATAGCTGGGGGAAAAGAGGTGGATTCTTAACATTTCCAAGGGTATTTATGCGTAAGTGAATATAACGAGCCCAACTGGAATAGGAACTCGGCTCTCCGATTAAAAATTCCCAACCATTATTCATTACACCACCAGCACATCAAAGCTTAGAGTACTTGGTATTTCTAAGTGGTCACCCATCCAGGTACTGAATAGGTTAGATGTTGCTTAACTTTGGTGATTCTACGGGAACCGGAGAAGAAAAGAACGAAAATTAAAAGGAAGAAAGCATGAAAAAAAGGATGTAATCCATTAAATTGAAAGAAAATTGACAAAAAAAGGGAAAAAAGAAAACAAATAAAAAATAAAGAAAAATAAAGAAATGAACAAGTGAACCATTTCAAAAAAAAGAAAGAAAAGAAAGTTTTAAAACAAATTAAAAAAGGTAAACGAGTGAATGGGGTTTAAAAGCAAATAGAAACGTGCCTGATTGTGAAGCTCTCTGTAGCCGAATGGTCAGAGCCCGCAGGATATGACGGTAATTTCTTGTGCTAATAGGGACATAGGTTCGAATCATGATAGAAGGCACATTGTAATAATTTGTTTTGCGTAGACGGAAATAAATATATTTATTAAAATAAATCCAGAGTCTAATCAAATGTGTGTATTCACTAAAAATTAGGCTTGAAATAATTACGATATGTCGGATACAGTTTTTTTAGACAAAAAACTAATATATTGTTTAAAATAACCAGAAGGTCCAGTCAAATATGAGTAACCCCTAAAAATAACGTTTAACGAGATAAAAACTCTCGGATTCATAAATAAAAAAAATACATTATATATATATATATATATATATATATATATATATATATATATATATATATCCACTGACGAGTGGACCGGGTGATTGCTTGAGAGTCCGTCTACAAAACTATATTGTCGGAATGCTGAAGGTAACATCAATCAGCTCAATGATAATATTTATATTTGTATTAAACCTATACACGCAAACACACACTCATATATATATATATATATATATATATATATATATATATATATATATATATATATATATATATAGATAGATAGATAGGTAGACATACAGATAGATATATAGATAGATGTGAACAGACTCTGATAGATATTAGGTTGGTGCAAAAATAATGACGTAATAATGTCGTTTTTTGACGTTAAAAATATATCAAAAAACGACATTATTACGTCATTATTTTTGAACCAACCTAATAAATAGATAGATAGATAGATAGATAGATAGATAGATAGATAGATAGATGGCGAAAGAAATAACTAGTAGAACTGACAAATATAAACAGATAGACTTGAGGTAATTTAAAATATATTACAAGAAAAAACAAAAACAACAGAATAAGGATTGTTAAAAATTGTACCAAATGTGTTTGACGTGCATAAAACAGAAAAAAAAAAAACAATAAATTCTCAAAAAGTAAAACAACGATATTAATATTTTTTTTCTATTTTGTCTTTTATTCCCCCTTTTTTCGGGTTATATATTTTATTCTTTCCTTCCTCCCTTCTTCGATATCCCAGAATGAAGAGAATCTTGATAACTGCAACCGTTCTCTGCAAGAAGACGTCCACAAGTGCAGACAAGCGTATTATAGAAATGATATATGGGTCTGTCTCGTTGTGATGAAGTCGACACACCTGGGAAAACGGCAAAGTGACTGCCGACCTGCCATCTCTCCAGCCAGGTTTATCAGTCAGGCTAGTATACTAAGTACTGACTAATCGGTTTCTGAGGTTCATATCGACAGTTCCATCTCTTCTCCCTTCCATACGAACAGACTTGAATAAGATAAAATGTTTCATACATATATGTCAGCATGGACGCGTCGTCTCTCCTTGAATTATATATATATATATATATATATATATATATATATATATATATATATATATGTATGTGTGTGTGTGTGTGTGTGTGTGTGTGTGTGTGTGTGTGTGTGTGTGAAAATATATAGAAAATAGGAAATAACTCGTTAGGTAAATAATCCAAAGTTCTTTAGTATTTTTGTTTTTATTTAAAAAAAAAACAGTGCTCGATACAAAAGTATAACCATTTGAAACATGAGAACTTTTATGTAGCGATGGAATCATATTTTTAAATAAATAATTATATATATATATATTATATATATATATATATATATATATATATATATATATATATATATATATATATATATATATATATATATGACTTAAAACGTAAACGTTTTACAATAATAACAAATGTATACTTCAACTTCTGGTTGATTTTAGTTGGTTGTTTTGTTTTATGGCATATCAACATCAGTGGGTCATTCAATGCCAATCAAATTTTTGAAATAGATTCATAGCGATAGTTTGGTAAAGAAAAATGTGTATGTATACATATATATTTGAACCATTTTTCAATTACTCATATTTATGAGTACAATCCAACTTCTTTTAGGAAATTTACAATTTTGGATGGTTTTATTTTCGTAAAATGTTTTTATTTTTTTAAATTACTCACTTGGTAATATTTTTTTCATACTAAATCAAAATCTACAAACTCTAACAGTATATTTCACTGTAAATTTTAATTATTGCTGTTGATAATTTTTCTTTAATAAAATATTGCTGGTATTATTTTTTTTATTACAATGTATTTCTGGTATTAAAACCTATTTTTACACACGTTTGGGTGTTAACTACTTACCTATAGCTGGGACCCTAACAGGTGCTACCACCCCGTGTCAGATTGGAACTGGGAACACCAACAATTAAGAGGTGATTTTACGCTCCTCAAAACCTCCTGATCACAGGCCTTGCTTGTCATCTTACCCAGGATACGGATGATGTTTACTTCTGGTGTATAAATCTCCCATGGCCATCTTCACCAAGCAGAAGAATTCACTGAAGAAATTGGGTGACAGTTTAATGAGTTGTAAGCACAAAGAAAAATATGTCAGCACACCTTGCCTCAGATTAGTTCATAACATAATATTAGGTTGGTGCAAAAATAATCTCGTTTTCTCACATATGTTATTTTTATATATGATTTCTGAATTAATTCATTGATATATATAGCCATGTTATATATCATTTGGAAGCGCGTTTTTTGCTCTATCGAATTGCGTTATTCGTTACCGTTCTCAATCTCTTCATTCATTTTGTTGCAGGCTTTTCGACAGCATGGACAAAATTCAAATCCGCACGATTTTCTTGTTCCAGTTCAAACTAGTCCGAAAAGCTACCGAGACAGCTCGTGATATCAATGATGCGTTTGGCCCAGGAACCACTAACGAACGTGTAGCACAACGGTGGTTCAAGAAATTTTGCAATGGTGTTGAGAGCCTCAAATATGAAGACGGTCGCGGCCGGCCGACTGCGGTTGATAACGAACATTTGAAAGCCTTAATTGAAGCCGATCCTCGCAAAACCACACGAGAAGTTGCTGTTGAACTCGAGGTCGACCACTCAACAGTCGTTCGCCATTGGATAAATGGGTGAACGATAATCAAAAAAAATCGTCAAAAAACAACATTATTTTTTGCACCAACCTAATATAATATATAAATCTGCTTAACTTGGTGGGTGAAAAAACCTGGCTAGCACAATTTTCAAACAAATTGGCATCCGAGGAAAAAATTTGAAAAAAAACCCAAAATGAAACAGAAACCTCCAAACAGGGCGAAAGAAGTCGTCCCGTACCTTAAATTTCTGCTACAAAGAAAAAACAGGAAGGAATAGATTTAATACGCTAAAAAAATCCTAATGGGCCAGGTACTAGCTGCGTAGGTTTTACAACATAGGATCATCAGGGTGAACTGGCTCACTGATATATCAGAAAAGAATATTAAGGGAAATATAAAAATTACACTAGCTATATTATTCGGACTATTGTCCTCATCTTTGTCGCCATATTTATTACAACGTTTCGGCCGTTGTACACACCGGCCTTCTTCAGGTGGTTGGAATGTCGAATTGAACCCTTTATTTCGCTCACTGGGGTTACACGGGTATTGAACTCACACTCTTTGTGTCCTGTCACTGGATCAAACTAACGCCTTTATCCACTGTGCCATGTGTGCTTGAGGGTTGAGTTCGACATTCCAACCACCTGAAGAAGGCCGGAGCGTACAACGGCCGAAAGGTTGTAATAAATATGGCGACAAAGATGAGGACAATAGACCGAATAATGTAAATAGAGTACTTTATTCGAAAGTTGCAAAAATGCAATAAAAAAATAAACAGGCAGAACTTATCTATTCTTTTTATTCAAACTTGTTTGGATGAATGTTTGCTGCAAATATATACCTTATATTAGGGACCACCCCAAAAAACGCGATATTAAGGTTTTAGATGAATTTTTAAAAATGAAAAAATTTCTTGAAGATTTTATTTTAGTTTTAATATCAACTTAATAGATTAAATTTAATACTTGTAATAAACAAAAACCTTTGCTGCTGTATTTCAAAAACTAATTTAATTTGACTGGTCGGGGATTTGTCTTTTTGTTGTTGGCAAAATACCTGATTATTAGCTTTTTTTAGTCGTCTTGTATCGCAATGTAATTCTCGTTATTAAAAAAAAAATCTTCCAAAAATAAAATATACTTTTTGAACCTTTATTTGAGGAACATTGACTAATTTAAAGTAAAATTAATCTTATTGAAACAAATTATATTTATTTTACGTTTAAAATATCGCAGAAATACATTTTTAATCCGACAGTAGCTAGTTTTGACTTTTGCACAACCGAAGACTTTATCTGTAAAAAATACTTTAAGAAAATTATGTGAGCGCATTTTTATATATATAATTTTTAAAAACTCAGTAGTCTTAAAAATTTAGTAAATCCGTAATCTAATCCTTTATTGAAATATTGACTTTTAATTTACTGTAGTCATCGCTTTTATTTTCGGATAATATCGTGCCTGATAGCTTGAAATTACCAAAATAGGCATATTTATCCACATATTAAAAAAATAAAAATTCTTTTAAAAATATTAGTTTTTGTTGATTTGGATTAAGTTTTTCTATTTATAATTAGTAAATATAGATTGCACTTAATAATATCTAAAAGGCTGAAATTCATAAAGAATTTTAAAAGATTTACAATTTAATAAATTTTTATAACTAATATTTTAAAAAATGAAAACAATTCTTGTAAAAATAGACAATTTATCGAATTTTTTTTCATAAAGCAATAGTCCACTTACTATATCTTATTTATGAAAGCAAATAAAAGCTTTTATTACATTTTTATTTTACGATTCAGCGCAGATTTTCGGTAAATGGTGTTTCCGTTGGATAAAAACAAATTGATGTTTTAATTTCTCCAAGTTCTGCTTTTGACTAACATAAATATGATAAAAGTGAAATGTTAATTTCTTGAAATTTCATAAAATTTTATAAGTGCGGGTAACAGATGTGAAAATAAAATATTTTTAACAAGTTTTTTAAAACCAACATTTCAAAAAAAAAATTCATTAGCTTTTTAATATGTTCTGAAAATTTGATTAAAATCTGACAATTATTTAACTTTTGCAAGAATTTCTAAAACAATGTGTTTTTAAAGTAAGAATAAGACGCTAAAAATCCCGATACTTATTTTGCTTACGCAATAAAAATCAAGATTTTAACAAAATTTTCGACGTGCTAGAACGGATTAAAAAGATTAGTAAAATAATAAAAGAACGACTTTGGTCTTTCTTCTTAATAATAGCATAAACATTTTGCCGATAAAACTTTGTTTTTGTCAAGTTTGTAGGCTTTTTTGGACATGATATTCTTTTTTTTAGAAAGTTTTTTGAGGTACCTTCGGATATCCCAAGAGGATAGAATCCAGATAGAACTCAATGTCCAGGACAGAGTAAGAATATAATATAAAAGACTCAAACACTAATATTCCGTGGTTATAATTTATTACATTCGAATCGTAATCACGATCCAATTCCTCAGACCTTCAAATTGAAAAAGAAATCGGAGGTCTATTGAATTGGATCGTGGTTACGATTCCAATGTAATAAATTATAAGTATGGAATATTGGTGTTTGAGCCTTTTATATTACATTGTATATAATAAATAAATTTTATAATTATATTTTGTATAAATAAATTATTTTTATAATTATATATTATATTATATTATATATATATATATATATATATATATATATATATATATATATATATATATATATATATATATATCATCTCATTCTTAATCTGCTAACTGGCCTTGCAATTACTCCACATTATCCTATTTAACTTCCTCTGCTAACGAAGTAAGCATTTCCAATGGTGAAAATGGCGAAAATCTGAATTTTGAACATCGTAATTCATCAACACTTCATAGCATTTACTAATCAGTCCCCGACCCCATCCACGTTTTGTGTATATTTTTTTAAATTGCGGAGGTCATCAAGAGAAGTTTGCTGAACGGGCCGTTGAGTCAAACAAATGGGCTGCAAGAAAAAGAAAGTGATTTTTAAGACTGACACAAAGTACAAGAGACCCACTTCCGTCTTTCTTCTCTTATTCTTCCCTTTTTCAATATCTTGTCATATAGTCTTTTATTGTTAATCTGCTTTTTTTTTTTTTAATCCTGATAAAGTTTCTCTTTTATGTGCTCTTTCCTACTCCTTTCTTTTCATTCTTGCTTTTCTCTTTCCCCACTCCTTTTCTATTTTATTACTTTGTTCTGTCTCTCCTTATGATATTTTATCAAGGACTCTTTCTTCTTCTTTGTCGCCATATTTATTAAAACGTTTCGGCCGTTGTACGCTCCGGCCTTCCCCAGGTGGTTGGAATGTCCTCAAGGACATATGGCACAGTGGATAAAGGCGTTAGTTAGATCCAGTGACAGGACCCAAAGAGTGTGAGTTCAATACCCGGTTAAGGTAGTGGAAAACTTTTAGAGGAGATTTAACAGTCGATAACTGATAACTGACATCCATTAAACATGGCACGTGGAACTAGAACAGTAAGCGAAATGAAGGGTCCAGTTCGACATTCCAACTACCTGAAGAAGGCCGGAGGATACAACGGCCGAAACCTTGTAATAAATATGGCGACAAAGATTAGGACAATATTTCGAATAATGTAAAAAATGTCTCTCTTCTTTCATTTTAATCTTGTTTTTCATTTTTTTTTCCTTCACTTTGTCTCTTTTATTTGCTTTTAAGCCTTCTTCGGGGATTCTTCTTCTTCTTCATCATCATCAGCAACAACAACATCTTCATCATCATCATTATCATCATCTTTTTCTTCATCTTCATCATCACCTACTTCATTATCATCATCATCACTTCATTCTTCATCATCATCAACAACACCATCATCTACTCCATCATTATCATCATCTCCTTCTTCTTCTTCTTCTTTTTATTCTTCTGTTCCCGTCTCACTTTTCTCTTTTTTTCCCCTTCTTAATTATACTTCATTTTCACTGCTTTATTTTCTAACAGCTCTTTTATTTTCTTAACGTATCTCGTCTTTTCCATCTCGCTTTTCATCCTCTCCGTCACTTTCCGCCTTTTTCATATTTAAGCTTTTCCTTTTCTTTCTCACACCCTTCTTCTTCTTCTTCTTCTTCTTCTTCTTCTTCTTCTCCTCCTCCTCCTCATCCTCCTCCTCATTCTTCTTCTTCTTCTTCTTCTTCTTCTTCTTCTTCTTCTTCTCCTCCTCCTCCTCCTCATCCTCCTCCTCATTCTTCTTCTTCTTCTTCTTCTTCTTCTTCTTCTTCTTCTTCTTCTTCTTCTTCTCTGTCCCTTTTTGTCTTCGTTACACCCTCCTCTTTTCACCGTCTCTTCCGTCGCCTTGCCCTCTAACTCAACTTGATGACATTTTCTTTTTCTTATCCACTTCCTTCTCGTCCTCCATTTTACGTTTGTCTTCTTCCCTTTTCTCTCTTCTTCTTTTTCCTTTGCCCTCTTACACTTGTTTTACAACCTTTCAATTCACCCGCTTTCATCTGCTGCTTCAATATAGCCCCTATCAAGGAATTAGGGTCTATTTGCTTTTTTGAAAGGATTTGTTATATGGATTTTGTTCAAGAAACCAATAGACGCTGTAAACATCAAAGCTACAGACCCTTGGGGGAAAAGCACAAGCAGGTTAAGAGTGAAAGGCTTGCTTCAGGACGTTCAGAAGAGAATTTTACGATAAAATCACGATACGGACATCTGATAGTAATTCCTTACATCGTAAAACCAAGGTAACGCAACTCCATTAAAACGAAACCTACCTACCCAACCGGGTCTTTTTTTTTTTTTATTTCTTTCGCAGTTTCTCGTGTATTTATGTCCCTCTCATATACAAGCTTTCCGATTTATATTCGTCTTCGTCTGTTTTTACAATTTTCTTCCAAACATCAATCTCCTCTTTTTTAATAGTTCACGTTGCTTTTTCATCAGGGCTACTGTTTACTCAGCATATGTATGTTGCCATGGTTTCCACGATACTTGGGGTGGAACTAATGCTACCCAGGTCATCGTAACCATATCAACTAACAAGGTTCGCATCGTTTTTCCAGATACCTTTCTTCTTTTTTTTCTCTTTTTGTCTTTTCTTTCTTCCATTATTCTGTTTTGGTTTTTCTTCCATTTGGTTAGTTAATTTATACATTTTTCTTCCTTTTCATTTCTTTCTTTTCTTTGATTCTTTAGTTCTTTTCTTTCTTCATCTTGTTACTTTCTATGTTTGCTTGTTTCTTTCTTTCCTAGTCTTTTTCTTCTCTTTCACAGATGCTTTATTTTAGGTCCGTAGATCTTTTCTTTCATACATTCTTTAGTTTTTTTTCTTCTTTCTTTTAAATATTCATTCAACCATTCTCTTTTCATTTTATCTTTTATCTGACTTTGTAAGAGACTCTCGTTTATCCAACCATTTTTTCTTTTTTTTACTTTTTATTTTTCTTTCTTTCTTTCTCTCTTTTTTCTTTCTTTCTTTCATTCATTCATTCATTCATTCTTTCTTTCAAGCATACATCCATTTTTTACTGTATTTTTTTTTATTTTCTACAGAATTCTTTCATTCTGCTTATCTTCTTTCTGAAACAGTTCTTTCTTTCTTTCTTTCTTTCATTCTTTCTTTCTTTCTTTCTTTCTTTCATTCTTTCTTTCTTTCTTTCATTCATTCTTTCTTTCTTTCTTTCTTTCATTCTTTCTTTCTTTCATTCATTCATTCATTCATTCATTCTTTCTTTCTTTCTTTCTTTCAAGCATACATCCATTGTTTACTGTATTTTTTAATTTTCTGCAGAATTCTTTCATTCTGCTTATCTTCTTTCTGAAACAGTTCTTTCTTTCTTTCTTTCTTTCTTTCTTTCTTTCTTTCTTTCAAACATCCATCGATTCATTTTACTGTATTTTATTTTTCCTTTCATTTTCTCCAGAATTCTGTCTTTCTACTGAATTTCTTTCGGAAACAGTTCTTTCTTTCTTTCATTCATTCTTTCTTTCTTTCTTTCTTTCTTTCTTTCATTCATTCATTCTTTCTTTCTTTCTCTCTTTCTTTCAAGCATACATACATTTTTTACTGTATTTTTTTTATTTTCTACAGAATTCTTTCATTCTGCTTATCTTCTTTCTGAAACAGTTCTTTCTTTCTTTCATTCATTCTTTCATTCATTCTTTCTTTCTTTCTTTCATTCTTTCTTCCTTTCTTTCTTTCTTTCATTCATTCATTCTTTCTTTCTTTCAAGCATACATCCATTTTTTACTCTATTTTTTTTATTTTCTACAGAATTCTTTCATTCTGCTTATCTTCTTTCTGAAACAGTTATTTCTTTCTTTCTTTCTTTCTTTCTTTCTTTCTTTCTTTCTTTCTTTCAAACATCCATCGATTCATTTTACTGTATTTTATTTTTCCTTTCATTTTCTCCAGAATTCTGTCTTTCTACTGAATTTCTTTCGGAAACAGTTCTTTTTCTCTCCTTCTTTCATTCTTTCTTTCTTTTTTTTTTCTTTCTTTCTTTCAAGCATTCATTGATTCTTTTTACTTTATTTTCTTTTTCCTTTCATTTTATCCAGAATTCTTTATACTTAATTTGTTTCAGAACCAGTTCTTTCTTTCTTTCTTTCTTTCTTTCTTTTTTGTCCCACTATTGGTTCCTTTTATTTATTTTCCTATCTTTCTTCCTTCTTTTGTTTTTCTTTCGTCCGGTTGTTTCTGTTAATTATTTTCTTTCTTTCTTTCTTTCTTTCTTTCGAATTCAATAATGAATATTAAAATGTTTATCAAAAATTGTTTCTTTCCTTCAAATTTTCCATCTTGATCAAGAAAAATGGAATCATGGAATCGTATTCAAATTCCGATCTAGTCTGTGGAATTCGTTTATGCAATTATGCACTAAGAAAGGTTATGAATTCCAGACGTAGCCAGGAGCTGAAATGGTAACGTAAACTGGTCTCTCGATGCTGTAGTGCCACCGACCACATGAGAAGGATAACTCCATATTCCAACCTGTCGATATGTCACCAGCTATGAGCTAAATGGTAACGTAAACAGGTCTCTCTACCCGGGTTGGCGCCATCCATAGTAGAAGGATAATTCTAAATTCAAACCTGTCAATATGGAATCATCTGCAAGGTCAATGTTAAGGTAAACAGGTCTCTCTACCCGGGGTGGCATATTTATGAGTAAAAGTCCTCAGTATCAAAGATAGACCGTGTGTAAGAATAAAAATGAATTTAAGTCAACACCTAGCGGCGACAGTTTGTTTCATGCTTCAACGTCTTAAGGAACTGGAACCCCGTTCTCCTGTTAACAATTCCGAGCCATTATCCATTACACCACCCGCACATCAAAGTCTGCAGCACCTGATATTCCCAAGCAGTCAGCCATCTTGATACTGACCAGACCCGGCGTTAATCGTACGGGAACCGATGTTTCAACGTGATGTGGCCATAAGACAAAGAGAAAGAGTAAGGAGGCAAACATTACTTAGAATTACAAAGAATAGGCGGTTGGGGAGAGTCGTGATCTAAACTAGTGCAGCTCTTAAAAAAGAATCATACTAAAAACTTCAGCTTAACAGTTTTGCAATCATCACATGTAATGACTCATTGACAAGAAAAATATCGACCAGTCAATTGAGTGATTGTGTTTCTGCTTTGTGTTCGATACTTCGTTAAAATTGGAATTCAAATTGCTTATCTCTCATTCTGGCGTTTTATCGAACGACTTGTTTGGCTTATTTGAATTATAGCGAAGAAGAAAAAAATACGGTAATTATATCATTTTTAAATATATTTTTTTTCAGTTAAACGCATGTTTTCAAATTGCTTCAAATACAAATTCGATTTTGAAGCAAGTGCTGCAAGCAGTTATAGATTTCGAAGATACGTGTGAATGTCGATATCATCGATCTGAAAAGTCGCCACTCTCTGCACCGACCGATAAGAAAGAAAGGAGTGAAAAACAGCAGGTAACAGAGAAAAAAAAAACAGAAAAATAAACAAAAAAAAAACCCAGAAGAATTTATTTAAATAAAAACAGAGAGACATATTTTACAAGTCTGGCAAAAGGAATATCATGTTAAGGAAAATAGCATCGTCAAATGTATCGGGGATGACTAAGAAATTAGTACATGTTTTATAGAACCGTGCTTGTCAAACTATCTCATATGGCGAGACGGCAGATTTTTTTTTAAAGATATATCTTATTTCAGTGTCATTTTAAGACTATCTTAACTAAACAGGAGCACATGATGTCTTATTCATTCTCAGGTCAGTCATTATTTACATTTATAATACCTTCACAGAGATATTTAAATGCAAATCATTTAATTATTGTAATGTAATAATCACTATTAACAAATAAGAAGTAGTCATTTAGTTAGGCCACCTGGACGTTGACTGTAGAACATAAAAAAATTGTCTATATCTCTGAGATGAGGTATTATGTACCCTACTTACATTATTCGGACTATTGTCTTCATCTTTGTCAACATATTTATTACAACGTTTCGGCCGTTGTACGCTCCGACCTTCTTTAGGTGGTTGGAAATATCCAACTAAACCCTTTATTTCGCTCACTGGGGTAGACAGTTCTAGTTTCACGTGCCATGTTTAATGGATGTCAGTTATCAGTTATATTAAAACCTATTTTTTATAGTCTTATAGCGTTTTGACCCCAGTTTAGGGGTTAACTATTTGCCCATAGCTGGGACTCTAACGGGTACTACCATCCCGGGTCAGGATGAATCTGGGAACACAAGCAATTAAGAGGTAGCCCCAGGCTCCTCAGAATCTCCTGTTGTTAGACGTAGTTTATCGTCTTACCCAGAACGCGGATGTAGTTTATCATCTTACCCAGGACGCGGACGTACTTTATCTTCTTACCCACCACGCGGAAGTTGTTTATCGTCTTACCTAGGACACGGAAGTAGTTTATAGTCTAACCCAGGACGCAGACGTAGTTTATCGTCATATCCAGGACGCAGGATGAGTTTATCGTCTTACTCTGAACGGACACAAGAGGGTTATTTTACAAAACACATTCATTGCTTTCTTCTTTCATGGTAGTGAATCTGACCACAATTTCGAATTAAAAAATGCACATTTCTTTTTATTAAAATTCAATATCAGTTGTATGTATTGCTTAGTTTCGGCCGGCACATTCGCTTTTTATCATAACCCTATCTGATTTTTCTTATTTCATGAATTATTCGAACTTTTGACCTGATTTTTTATATTCCTTTCTGTATTTTGCAAATGATATGGTCTCCATCTTTGTTTTTTTATACCACAGTTCACCTAACAGAGATTCACTCAAGGTAGAACGCTACTGCAAAAATGGTGACAATGAATGGATGACAATGATCAAAATGTATGTGGTAGAAAGTGAGAATTATGAAGATATATGGATTATATAACGATTAACCCTTGACTTGAAGACAGTAAAATTGTAGTGCCCACGCCGGAGCCTGTTCGAGAATGTAGTATTTTTTGTTTGTTTTTTGTTTTTAATCATATCACCCCAAGCAAGACAGTAAAACCACTGAGATACAAGGGGTTACTTACTCTGAAAGAATAAACAAAATAAAAAAAAATATTAAAGAGCGAGAACTATAGAAGATTATTCTGAAAAACAGGAGATAACTGTTAGATAGGAATAAAGTGTCGTTGCCTACACTTCAGTTTGAACATAGATCGCCAGTGAGCAAACACGGGCGATCCCATTATGAATCAATAGATCATGTGATGGCAAAGAAATGTGTACATGGAATTGGCGTGACATCTAAATGATCATTCTTTCTGTTCTATCCTCTGTTACTCTAATGACCACTCTTTCTACACCCTCCTCTATTTCTATATTATTCGCTAAAATATTTCGCTACATTGGTCACTATACGGATTACTATACTGTGGCTGCTATTCAAGTGAGTATTACCCAGCAAGTACTATTAGTGCGAGTGCTATTCGAAGGCGTCTGACGCAAGTATTATTCAACTGCGTTACTATAGTTGCATCTGCGATTACAAAGTCTCTACTACAACGAGCATTACGAAAGTGACAGCGAGTATTCGTTGACATTAAAAAAGTAGCAACAAGAATTCGTTGACATCACAAAAATAACGATTCAGATTTCATGTAAATTTTTGAAGATTAAAATTAACTGGAAAGCATGGAGCCGGAAGAGAGTTCCACAAAGGAGAAGTACGAGAAAAGAAACTGTTAACATAGAACTTGCGGTTACATCTAGCCATTTCATCTGTAACATGATGAGACCTAAAATTCGTAAAGTAGATGTACCAAACAGGAAAGCTCATCCGAACAATTACCATGAAAATACTTATAGAAAAATCAATTCAATTGCAAACATATTACACTTTGTTGTTAGCGCTTAAATTCCTAAAGTTATCGCGTCCTGGGTATGACGATAAACTACATCCGCGTCCTGGGTATGACGATAAACTACATCCGCATCCTGGGTATGACGATAAACTACATTCGCGGCCTGGGTATAACGATAAACTATATCCGCGTTCTGGGTATGACGATAAACTACATCCGTGTCCTGGGTAAGACGATAAACTACATCAGCGTCCTGGGTATGACGATAAACTACATCTGCGGCCTGGGTATGACGATAATCTACATTCGCGTCCTGGGTATGACGATAAACTACGTCCAACAGCAAGGCCTCTGATAATACGTTTTTGAAAAAATAATGTTGCCAGCTATACGTTTTTGAAAAAATAATATTACCAGCTATAAGTTTTTGGAAGAATAATATTACCAACTATATATTTTTGAAAAAATAATATTACCAGCTATACATTTTTGAAAAAAAAAAAAATTAACAGAAATGGATTTTTGACTAAACAAAAATATTACCAGGAAAAAAAAGTTGTCGGCATTAAATGACCCATTGAGGTTGATATGCCGTAAAACAAAACAAACCAAACAAACCAAACCTAAAGTTATCTGTGAAAAACTGTATGAGTGGAATTTTTTCACACATTTGGAATGCAGGGGAAATGAGGACGATTCGACTAGCTGGATGTTGCATGTGTTGTCCTTGTGTTAAATATCTGAACGAGTGGAACAAAAGAAAGATGCTCATCTGAATATTTCACATGTAAATCGTTTTGTAATAACGATGATCTTGAGTTGTTGCCTTTGCGGCAAAATGGCTGAGGAAGTCTTTTTTCCAAAAGACCACATCCACGATTCTGAAATCTATCTAGGTTGGAAAATAAGAAATGGGAAGCTTAGATCAATGCATGGTACCAAATACACCATTTGGGTTCAATAGGTAAAGATAAAGAATGGAAGAAGGAAGTAGATTCTTCTGGAGTGAGTTGACCCTTTTTTTCAGTATAAGTAACTCGAGGTCGTAATGCTTATGATCTGTTTAATATCAATGCTTTCAGACTAGGATCAAAGAGTCTGATTCTGATCATTTGAAAACGAGGAGCGTTTCAAAAGGTCGTGAGAAAAAGCGTGTTTTAAGAAGCCTATGCGCATTATTTTACATTAGTTTGCAGTGTTAAAACGTGACTAAAAAATGAAATCTCGAAGAATGATACCCTGAACGCGAATACAAAATAAAATATATCTGTCTATATCTCTGAGATGAAGTATTATGATTACTGGTATTATTTACATTATTCAGACTGTTATCCTCATCTTCATTGCCATATTCACAATGTTTTGGCCGTTGTACGCTCCGACCTTTATGTCATATTTCTCTGTCTATATTTCTGTCTATATCTCTGAGATGAGGTATTATGATTATGTAAATTATTTACATTATTCAGACTGTCCTCATCTTCATTGCTATATTCACAAGGATTCAGCCGTTTACTCACCGGCATTTAGGTAATATTTCTCTGTCTATATTTCTGCCTATATCTGTGAGATGGGGTATTATGATTACTTGTATTATTTACATTATTCGGACTGTTATCCTCACCTTCATGGCCATATTCACAAAATTTTGGCCGTTGTACGCTGTGGCCTTCCTCAGGTGATTGGAATTTCGAACCGAACCCTTTAGACGTTGGTTAGAGTTGTGAGTTCAATACCAGACCACTGTAGTGGTGAACCAAAAGCTGGGAGAGTTGAGTTACAGGGAAATAACTGAGATATCCGGAAGAGGCATGGCACGTTGAAGTAGAATAGTCTACTCCGGTGGGTTCGGTAAAGGGTTCGGTTCGAAATTTCAATTACCTGAAGAAGGCCGGAGTGTACAACTTCTTTTCTTTTCGCTTTCCTTCAATACCTTCTGTAGGAGTCTCTGCAGGTTCCTCAAATGCCGAAATTATAGTTTACGATTTGAAACATTAATGGTCGATTAAGATCAGCTTCTAAGTTTACGCATCCTGTAAGCCATTGGTGGCATCACATGTACTGCAACCGCAGTAGCAGTGTTATTTCTTGAGCAATGTAGCCTAGCCGAGCCCAACCCTCTCCAGTTTCTTTCACCTAGACTAGGCTGTAGAACCCAGTAAGTCTACTTACCCTTGGCTTGGATTAATACTTTTCCTAAGGGTAATAGCATATAAGTGTATGCAATGTGCTCGAGTGGAATTCGAACTCTGCTCTCATCGTAATAATGGTGTTAAATTTTCTAAATTTTGTTCCCCTTTTCATAAAAAATTTCAATCATAAATGAATAATTACACAATATATGTACACAGTGCGGGGTGGGCATCTTTTTCTGCATTTTTACGCAAACATGTATGAATTGGAAATATTTCAAAATAATATGTTGAAAGTTTACGCCATTTTGAAAATAACTCTAGATGAAAGACATGACTGGTGCATCATGGGAAAACAACTATTATAGAAATTATTGTTACTTTCTTTGGTTCTTGGTTGTCCGTTCGAATCAGAGCAAAAAAAGATTCACATGTTACTTCTAAATATTCATTGATTTTAGCATGCTGCAGACAGATAAATATACAAAGAATGTACACATTACTTACATTATTGTCCTCATCTTTGTCGCCATATTTATTACAACGTTTCGGCCGCTGTACGCTCCGGCCTTCCTTATGTGGTTGGAATATCGAACTGAACCCTTTATTTCGCTCACTGGGGTAGACTGTTCTAGTTCTACGTGCCATGTTTAATGAATGTCAGTTATCAGTTATCTCCTATTAACTGGGCATTGAACTCACACTCTTTGGGTCCTGTCACTGGATGTAACCTTTATTCTTTATCTACTGCGCCATGTGACCTTGAGCACATCTGTTTATAAATTTCTGGATATTATAAAGCTAATGTCTTCAGCAACCATTTTTATCGGTGCTTATATTGCAATTTTTTGCTGTTATCATTATATTTTTTACCAGAACTCATATTGCAACTTTTGTTGTTATCGCTTTTCTGGGACTTATTACTGGTCCCCATATTGTATTCATTTCTATGCTTGTTCGGCTCAGGAGATTTCTGTGGCCTAGCATATGTGCTAATTCCTTAAGTTTACGAATTTTTCAATGGTGTTCCTTGTCTACGATCTCAACCTGATCCCACAGAGTGCAGTGATCTCCCTTCTCTCTCCATATGTGGTCAGCCACCCCTGTTTTTTCCACTTCCCTTCGTGTTACAGCTTTTCTGGTGTTCTTGAAGCCTTACCTTAAGGTGGCGGCCTATCTCCCCTTTATATTTCTTTCCGCAGCTGCCCGTGATAGCGTACACACAGACTTTAGTCATGTTCTCTCTATGGTTGGGTGGGGGGTCTTACTCGGGAGAGATATATGCGAAGTGTCGTCAATGTATATATTATTATAGTGAATTATCTCGTCGATTTCGAGGCAGTGGGACTAACAGTTCAATTGTTTTTTGTGTGTTTTTTTAGAAATTAACCGTCAGACATCCTAGACATATAATTTACTTATAGTGGAGAAAGCTTGAGTAGAACCATTTTGTACTTTGGAAAAATTGATAATCGGAAATTATGTACAGGATGCCACAAATTCTCCAAAAGTTGCTCTTTTCTCATCCTAGAGGGTTAGCTCTGCTCTTAAAACATTTTCACAGCAGAATCATAGGCAAAGATGAAAAGCGGGTTCTCTATACTCATATCCAACGGAAATGACAATGGCCAACACCTAGTGAAGAAAAAAAAAATTAAAAAGAAGAACTCATTGAATTTAGAGTTTTTCTTCTAGATGTCTGGTTGCCAGCCAAAATGATAAAGTTCGGTTTACCCTAATATTTGAAGTTTTCTTTCTAGAAGTTTGGTTTCCAAAAAAAAGAAAAAAAAATTTTTTTTTCAAATATAAAATTGACAGAGAAAAATTTGGTCCACTATCTAATCCAGATCTGTTTGCCCTAATATTTAGATCTAGAATTTTTTTTCTCCTAGAAGTTTGCTTTCGAAAAAAAATAATTAAAAAAAATATAAAATTGACAGAGAAAAACTTGGACTACTATTTAATCCACTGATTGCGGGGAGAGAAGAACTCATTAACTTTTCAAAGAGTATTTGCGTGAAATTGAAGGCAACCACCTCGACCTGAATTCGAACACAGATCGCCAATATCTGATAGCAAACTGCTATCCATTACACTAGCCACTCATCCAACATTAATTAGATTTCTTCAGTGACATTCCAATACCGCAGTTTCTTGCGCGTAGAACTTACCAAAGAAAGTCAAGTCATGTTAGTTCAACTTAAAGTCGATTAGATAATAATATTATCTATGTCTTTGACAAAACGTCACCAAAAAGTGAGTATACAGGCTAAGATTTTGTCTTAAGATAAAGGGTTCTCGTTCTTCACATAAACAACCAATTTAAAAGATCTACTTGGCGAGTAAATGGTATGAAATAACGTCCGAACGAACTGAGCCACGGTATTTATCATTTGCGTTCGTCACGTTTGTACGGGTTTTTGTAGCAGTTTTAATAGTCGAAGCAGTATTATTAGCTACGGTAATTCACGAATTGAATTAGCACCGGGTTTTCAGATCACATTAAGAATTAGATAAAATACCGAAAATAATAAAAGAAAAGATCAAAGAAGAAATAAAGCAAGAAAACTGTTTAAAAAGATGATTTCAGATTAATTTAATCTTACAACATCCGACGGAAGTCAGCGCCCTCTAGAGGCGTATGTTTGAATCGGTTGAATTTTTCTTTACAAATATGTCTAACGAAATTTAGAGTTGAGCGCCTCGAAGATAATTTCTGTTTATCTGATGAGAATGAAGAAATTTTGTGTTCGAAATCAAATCTTGTATATCTACACGATGCATCGGATTAGAAGCGTGAGTGTTTTCTAAGCGTAAGGAAAGAAGAAAAAGAAAAAAAGGAAAGGAAACAAGAAAAGAACAAAAAAAGAAAACAAGGAAAAATAAAAAGAAAGGAAAAAAGGAATAGAGATGAATCGCGAGAAGAAAGGAAGGAAAGAAGGAAGAGAGAGTAAAAGGAAGAAACAAATGAAAATACAGACGAAAAAGAAGCAAGGATTAAGATGGAAAGCAAAAAAAGAGAAGAAATAAAACGAGAAGAAAACTAGAAATAAACGAAATGATGGCAATGTGGGAAACAAGAAAGACAGAGAAGAAGGAAGAAAAAAAGAAAGAAAAATATTAAGGAGGGCAGAAAAGAAATAGACCAAAGAAATGTAGAAAGTAAAAACGGTAGAAGAAGAGAAAGAAAAGGTAAAAAAGAAAAAGAAAATATAAATAGGAAAGCAAATGAGAAAAAGAAAAAAAAGCAAAGAATGAAAAGATAGAATAGAGAAAGCAAGGTAGGAAGAAAAAAGAAGTAAGAAAGTAAAAAAGAAAAAAGAAACAAGGAAGGTAAATTGAAGGAAAGGAATAAGAAAGGAATAAAAGAAAGAAGTAGAGAAAAACGAAAGACAATAAAGAAAAAAGAAGCAATGAAGGAAGAAAATGCAGGAAAGAAGAATAAAGATGAAGGAAAAAAAAAGAAAAGAAAACCAGACGCTTAAAACAGCGTGCATATATTGATTGCGCAATGGTGTGAAAAAACAGGTATACCACAGCTCGCAACAATTAATGGAATGGCTTACTCGGACAGCTTAATAACAAAAAATGGACTACAGGATGTCGAACACTAAAGTTTATCCAGTACGAGGTTCAAGAGCAACTCATGGCACACATTTACTGAATATGTGATATAAAGGTAAGAGAAGGTAGAAATAAGTGAATATTAGACAATGAGGAATAATAATTGATGTGTATAGTAATTTTCCAAGCGTAGTTAGATGTGGCACAAGGCCGAAATACTGAGGCTCTTAGTGAGGATCGAATTCACTACTCAGTCGTAGTTGTCCTAGAGAGACAAGTTTGCTAACCATTACACCGCTTCGAGGTGTCCATCGTACCAACATAACATATTTAGAACGATGAAGTCCTAAAGGACCAAACGCGTCCTAACAAAAGATTTTCTAGTTTGTCATACATTCTCCCCTATATTGTTCTTGATATATAATAAATAACTAATTATCTAATATATATATATATATATATATATATATATATATATATATATATATATATATATATATATATATATATATATATCCGATGCAATGAGAACGAAGAAAATAATATATAAATTCACAAAAGGGGCCTCGATACTGATAGTAAAGCAATAATTATTTGTTATAATTTTATCATATAGAAAAAAACATTTACTCACTACAAAGATGCAACTTCGTTTCAGTGCATTTCAATTGCACCTCGACTGGTGAGAACAAGAAATTTTGATTCTTACCAGCCAAGGTGCAATTGAAATACACCGAAACGAAGTTGCATCTTTGTAGTGAGTAAACGTTTTTGTCTATATGAAAAATTACATATATATATATATATATATATATATATATATATATATTGTATTGGGGCAGCAGATCATTGTTCAATTATATTCCGCATAGTAATTTTCTATGTCAATATAACAGAATATTATCTGTGATAGTAAATATTTGATTAAATGTCCATATAACCACTCTGAAGATGGTTCATCTGAGTTGAAAACTTAGATCAAAGACCAACTTAATAAAAAATATCCAAATGTTGGACAATTTTGTCTTTATTTTCTTCAGAAATTAAAGCAACCATACGGAGTTTGGAACGGTTCATGATCAAACATAATATACATTCGTTTATATATATATATATATATATATATATATATATATATATATATATATATATATATATATATATATGAATGTAATGAGAACGAAAATAATATATAAATTATAACGTTCACAGCATTAATTCAAAAGAGGGCTCAATACCTATAGTAGAGCAATAATTATTTATTATAATTTTTTCATATAGACAAAAACAATTTACTCACTACAAAGATGCAACTTCGTTTCGGTGCATTTAAATGGTTATGAACAATTTTGCTTGTAAGCAGGCCCCTACTTGGAATATCACTTCCTTTTTTTCTATTTGTTTGAAAAAAAAAATTCAATACATTTATGAGTGGACGTATAAGGACAAAGGAAAAATAGGAGACGCAAAAGGATGATAGAGTGAAACAATACTGTTGATATAAGTTTGGTATAGGATTAAGTTTCATCTTTGTTGTGAGTAAATTATTTTTGTCTATATGAAAAGATAATCATAAATAATTATTGCTCTACTATCGGTATTGAGCCCTCTTTTGAATTAATGCAGTGAGCAAGAGAATATACATACATATATATATATATTACTTTCGTTCTCATTACATATTGATGGTTAACTCGTAAAACAAGGCGTAATAGTACAAGAAAGCGAGAAAAAAGGGCTAATTGTCAGTTGCAAGAAGACAGAAAGTATGGTCCTAAACAAAAGAAAGAAAAAACTCACGATTCGAGTTACGAATTGAAGATATCAACATCAAGAAGGTGCGGAAGTTTAAATATCTGGGAAGTGTTTTAACAGAAGATGGAAAAGGTGACACTGAGATCCGAACATTGAGCGAGCGAAAAGAGCAATCCAAAACCGAAGCAAGTTGCTGAAAAACGTAAAAATTTAGGAACAAAGCATACCGTCCTGCACTGCTATGTGATATCCATCTTCTTATATGTCAATGAATGTTGCTCATTCTCCTAACCGATGAGAAGATAAGAGAAGGTAGTAGAAATATTGTTCTAGAGAAAGATACTGAGAATTATGGAGTGAGTAAGCATCAAGGAAGTTCAAAATAAAATGGCAACAGAAAGAATACATATACCCAGAATTAAGAAAAGACAGCTGAATTACCCTGGAAACGTAATGACGAAGGAGGGCTTCGAAAACTTAAGCTTCACGAGGTATACTGATTGCAAGAGAGAGAGAGAGAAAGAAAGAGAGGAAGGCAGCTAGCCACTTAACTGACGTGCATATTCTACCTCTACAGCCACGCTATCCTAAGACAACTGGTGACCCTACCAAGGTGCTGAGAAACTGAAAATTATGTTAGAATAAAAAACAAACAAACAATGAGAGCTGGGTTGCTATGTGATATCCATTGTCTTATATGGCAGTGAATGCATCAGAATCATTCCACGGATGAAGAGAAAACAGGAGACAGTAGAAATATTCTTCCACAGAAGGATGAGACGTAGCAAATAGTAGAAGATGTAGAAGAAGGCTAGCAATATAGGAGCCCTACTAAAATAACAAGAATTATCCGTACACATGGCGAGAGGAACGCGAACTATTACCCTTCGTAGGTTAAATAAGCAGTCCAGTTCAAATGTTACCTAGACTGACCGACAGCTGACAAAATGGCGGATGGTGTAACGACGGAGTGGGTGTGTTAATAACAAAAATTATGGAATTAATTTTAATTTTGATGATGTAAATAATCAAAACAATTCCTTAAAGCTACTACATTGAGTAGCTCTCGAGACTTATTGGAGGAAATTTAGTTCAATAATAATAATAATAATAATAATAATAATAATAAATTGCCTGGTTCACAATCATCCCTGCTTTTCTGGGCAGAAGTAAAGATTTATCACTTGTTCCTTGTTTAGGATTTGGTTCCCGATTCCTTCTAAATTATTTATATTTCTCTTTCACACCCAGTAACCCCTTGTGTCTCAGTGGCATTATTGCCTTGCTTGGGGTGAATTGATTAAAGAATAATAATAGTCTGTCTATATTTCTGAGATGAGGTATTATGTACACTATTTACATTATTTGGACTATTGTCCTCATCTTTGTCGCCAGATTTATTACAACGTTTCGGCCGTTGTACGCTCTGCCCTCCATCAGGTGGTTGGAATGTCGAACTAAACCCTTTATTTCGCTCACTAGTGTAGACTGTTCTAGTTCCACGTGCTATGTTTATGCTAGTCATCAGTTATCTTCTGTTAATTCCCCTCACCAAGTTCTCCGCTGCCTTGACACCCATTAAACATGGCACGTGGAACTAGAACAGTCTACACCAGTGAGCGAAATAAAAGGTTCCGTTCGACATTCTAACCACCTGAAGAAGGCTGGAGCGTACAACGGCCGAAACGTTGTAAGACATATGGCGACAAAAATGAGAACAATAGTCTGAATAATGTAAATAGTGTGCAAACTATTCATGTTTTCTGTTTTTTGTTTTCTTTTATTTTTAACAGTCTGAAAAAAAATTGTATCCACACAGTGTCAAAGATTACGGAATCCATATTAGCCAGCTATCATGTGATTGTGAATACACTTTCGCATGTTGACATACACGAGCGAAAAATATTTGATGATTGGCCCTTTCTGTTATTCGGCGAATCATCCATATTAATTTCTCTTCTGGTGTTCAAATATCAATGAAACAGAAAGACGGTTCCATCTTATCAAGTGAATCGATGACTACTCAGGAGGCAAGTAAATTTGACCAAAAGCGAGTCTCAAAAAAAAAAAAAAAAAACCGGTTTGCGGTACAGAGGTACAAGAAGGTTAAAAGAAATCCAGCGGCGGTAGAGAAGGCGAAGGTTGAAGAGAAATGGAGATAAAAGACATCGGAGATAATAAAAAAGTGGGTTGAAAGAGAATAGTGAAAAATAGATGAAGACGACGAAAGTCAAAGAAGAAGAAGAAGAAGAAGAAGAAGAAGAAGAAGAAGAAGAAGAAGAAGAAGAAGAAGAAAAGGAGGAGGAGGAAGAAGAAGAAGAAGAAGAAGAAGAAGAAGAAGAAGAAGAAGAAGAAGAAAAGGAGGAAGAAGAAGAAAAGGAAGAGGAGGAAAAGAAGAAGAAAAAGGGGAGGAAGGGGAAGAAGAAAAGGAGGAGGAAGAAGAAGAAGAAGAAGGGGAAATAGAAAGAAGAAAATATAATGAAGAGACAAAGGAAGAAAGTATGCTATTAAACAGAAGAGTGAAAAAGTGGAAGTCACCTGAAGAAGAAGAAGAAGAAGAAGAAGAAGAAGAAGAAGAAGAAGAAGAACTAAAAGAAACAAAAAGCAGGTAAATGACAAATTAAGCAAAATAGAGGCGAAGAATGAAGAAGGGTTGGATAAAGTTAATTAGTTAGAAGAAAGTAAAAATGGAGAGAGAGAAAAGCGGATGAAAAAAAGAAGAAGGAAAGAATGAAGAAGACGATGAAGAGGAGGAAGAAGAAGAAAAAGAATGGGAAATAGAAAGAAGAAAATATAAAAAATAATGAATACTGAAAAAGAAGAAAGAAAAAATTAATAGACAAAAGAGCGGAAAATTGGAAGTCGAATGAAGAAGAAGAAGAAGAAGAGGAAGGGGAAAAAGAAAGGGAAAAAAGAAGAAAATAAAATGATTAATGAAAAAGTGAAAGAAGGAGAAAAATATTAATAAACAAAAAGCGCAAAATTGGAAGTCATGGGAAGAAGAAGAAAAAGATTAAGGATTAAAAGAAAGAAGAAAATAAAAAAGGCTAATGAAGAAAGAGACAAAGGAAGAAAGTATGCTATTAAACAGAAGAATGAAAAAGTGGAAGTCACGGGAAGAAGAAGAAGAAGAAGAAGAAGAAGAAGAAGAAGAAGAAGAAGAAGAAGAAGAAGAAGAACAACAACAACAACAACAACAACAACAACAACAACAACTTAGAATAAAAAGCAGGTAAATGGCAAATTAAGCAAAATTGAGGCGAAGAATGAAGAAGGGTTGGATAAAGTTAATTAGATTGAAAAAAAATGGTGGAAGAGAAAAGTATATGAAAAAGAAAAAAAACAAGAAGGAAAGAATGAAGAAGAGGACGATGAAGAAGATGAACACCACCACCACCACCATCAAGAACAACAACAAAAATAACAACTGAAAAAAAAAATCCTAACGGCGTTTTGGATGACTAAAATATCTTGAGGAAAAGAAATAGAAAAAAAATTGATTGATAACTAAAAACATATAACAAAATAATACAAAATATCAATAAATATGAACATAAACAATAGATTTGGAAAAAAAAGAAACTAAAAAGTGTGCAATAAAAAAATGAAATGTTTCCCGATGAGATCCTTGATTGACGTCCGAGTCGGAACGGGTCTGTGGTTGCCAGAAATTCTTTCAATAAATTTGACAGCAAACAATATTAAGATTTCGAGAAAGGGGATATCCGGCATTTGCTCTCCTCAAAAGCTAAATAAGGTCAAAGGTCAGGAATGAAAAATATGAAGAGAAAAGGATTACTGTTAATATGCGAACAGACGTAGATAGATAGATAGAGAGAGAGAGAGAGAGAGAGAGAGATAGCTAATTATGAACAAATGCAGATAGATAGATAGATAGATAGATAGATAGATATGAACAAATGCAGATAGATAAATATATATGAATAGAATCGGATAGATAAATATGAAAAGACCAAGATAGATAGATAGATAGATAGATAGGTAGATAGATAATGAACAGAATCGGATAGATATGAAATGACATAGATAGATAGATAGATAGATAGATAGATAGATAGATAGATAGATAGATAGATAGATATAAACAAACGTAGATACATAGACATGCACAGACGCGGATAGATAGATAGATAGATAGATAGAGAGAGAGAGAGAGAGAGAGAGAGAGAGAAAGAAAGCAAGAAACAAACAGAAAAGATGAAATTTATATAACAAATACATATTCGGATACTTCATAAGTAAAGATGCATTGAGCTAAATCCTATGAGTTCACCATTTTTTAGACCTTGTGTCAGAATCAGCTTTTAAAATGAAAAAATGCAGAAAAACATTTAAATACATAACATAAAGCCTCTAGCAAGGGACAGTAGTAAAAAAAATAACAAAATATGTTAAAAAGCGTGGAGAGCCATGATCGACCCACGTCCGGAAAGAACACGGTACATAGAAGTTATTAATCCCTTAGTGTACCTTTCATTATTATTATTTGAGCAGTAGGCCACTACCTTGAGTAGCTCTCGAGACTTATTGGAAGAAATTTAGTCCAATAATAATAATAATAATAAATCGCCCGGTTCACTATCATCCCTGCTATTCTGGGCAGAAGTAAAGATTTATCACTTGTTCCTTGTTTAGGATTTGGTTCCCGATTCCTTCTAAATTATTTATATTTCTCTTTCACACCCAGTAACCCCTTGTGTCTCAGTGGCATTATTGCCTTGCTTGGGGTGAATTGATTAAAGAATAATAATAGTCTGTCTATATTTCTGAGATGAGGTATTATGTAAACTATTTACATTATTTGGACTATTGTCCTCATCTTTGTCGCCATATTTATTACAAAGTTTCCGCCCTTCAGTATCTGTCTATATTTCTGAGCTGATGTATTATGTGCACTATTTACATTATTCGATCCTTCAGTATCTGTCTACATTTCTGAGATAAGGTATCATGTACACTATTCATATTATTCGGACTATTGTCCTCATCTTTGTCGCCATATTTATCTGATCCTTCAGTATCTGTCTATATTTCTAAGATGAGGTATTATGTACACTATTTACATTATTCTGACTATTGTCCTCATCTTTGTTACCATATCTATCCGACTCTTCAATATCTATCTATATTGCTGAGATGAGGTATTATGTACATTATTTACATTATACGGACTATTGTTCTCATCTTTGTTGCCATATTTATCCGATCCTTCAGTATCTGTCTATATTTCTTAGATAAGGTATTATGTAGACTATTTACATTATTCGGACTATTGTTCTCATTTTTGTCGCCATATTTATTACAATACTTCGGCTGTTGTACGTTCCTGCCTTCTTCAAGTGCTTGGAATGTCGAACTCAGCACTTTATTTCGCTCGTTGTGGTAGTCTGTTCTAGTTCCACGTGCCATGTTTAATAGATGTCAGTTGTCAGTTATCGCCTGTTGATTCCCCCTCCAAGCTCTCCACAGCCTTAACTGGGTATTAACCTCACACTCAAGTGCACATGGCACAGTGGATAAAAGCGTTAGTTAGATTCAATGACAGCACCCAAAGAGTGTGAGTTCAATACCTGGTTAATGCTGTGGAGAAGTTGAAGAGGGGAATTAACAGGAGATAACTGACATCCATCCGTGGAACTAGAACACTCTAACCCATTGAGCGAAATAAAGGGTTTAGTTCGACATTCCAACCACCTGAAGAATGCCGGAGCGTACAACGGCCGAAATGTTGTAATAAATATGGCGACAAAGATGAGGACAATAGTCCGAATAATGTAAATATTGAGAATAATAATTATAATAATATAGATCAATAAACATCAAAACTGGTTGACTTAATTAGAAATCAGATAACAATGTATCTCCTTACCATTTTTACCATTAATAGCACTACTGTCTGAGAGACGTCATTTCTGTCCATGATTTCCATTCGTGTTCTAGTGTTCTTCGAGACGGTTCTAAGTCCCCGATTAATAACGTTGGCATTTTCGAAATCTATTTCAGCTCTGTGTAAATGTTAAGAAAAATTTCAATTTCATTTTGATTTATTAGAACAACCATATCTCTTGTAGGACTGATATTACGGTTTTTTGCTTCAGATAAATACTTGAAGTCTCAGCAAGAATTAATGGCCCGGTGGTATTTCACTATACGAGAAGATTTTAGTTTTTCTAATGGCTCTATCTACTATTGGCCTGCATGATCAAATCCGATTTGTTTGAACAATTATCAGTGAGTCGCCATTCCTAACCAGTCATTTGTATTTTTTTAACCTTCGGGGCTAATATCGTTTATTCAGTGTCTGTCGATATTTGCTGTTATGGTCGAAGTTAGGACCAAGGAAGAACAACACGAACACAAGAGTAGAAATAACGAAGGTATACACAAAATAATAATACAAGAGGTGGAAGGTGTTAGTATGACTGCCAGTATTGTAATGAGTGAACTACTACCGGTTCGACTCGATTCTATATTTACTTGCCCTCCACCCCTACGAGGGTTGCATGTGGCACAAGGCCGAGTTTTACGTGGGTTTTCAGAGCCCGTAGGCTCGGCCAAAAAATGCCCGTAGAAACTGTAAAAGCAGAATCGGTTTGGTCAACCTCCCCGAACGAGACTCTACCCTTCGGCGGAGCCTCGTCCGAGTTCCTCTCTGCTCAGAGGCAGAAAGTTCGAAAGTATCTAGCCACCTCACTACACGAGGGTTGCATGTGGCACAAGGCCGAGTTTAACGTGGGTTTCCCGAGCCCGTAGGCTCGGCCAAAAAATGCCCGTAGAACCCATATAAACTGGATCGGGTTGGTCAACCTCCCCGAACGTGACTCTGCCCTTCGGCGGAGCCTCGTCCGGGTTCCTCTCTGCTCAGAGGCAGAGAGTTCGACCGTTAAGCCGAGAAGCTCGGATTGATTCGACCCTCTCTCTTGAGGTAGTATACATAGTGTTAGAAAGATTTCATTCTTTAGTTATAGGTAAGGACCCATGACATTTACTTAACAAGTTTCCGCGATATTCCAGTTTTTGAACTATTTAAAGAAAGACACTCGTTCCATGTTATTATTGATACTTTTTTTAATACCTTTTCAAACTGCGTCTGTTTCATAATCACACAGCGCATAAAGAGTACCACAAGGGCAAGCGAAGTATGTGATTTTATTTTGTTATTGTTTCCACAATATATAGTTATTAATAACGACAAAAAAATTGCAGGAGTTTGCATGCTAAACCTATTTGTTTTTGTGGGGGATTTCTTGGCGAGATGGTGCACCAGATATTGTTTAGTTGTTCTTGAGTCCCTTTCCGTATCAGACCAAAAGGTCTAACCACATCAGGAACAGTTTTAGTTTATAAGTGCTACATTTTTTTCTCTTTCCATCCGCAGGTCTTTGTATTTGCTTAATTTTTCAAAAGAACTTCGCACAGATGTTTTCGTCACTTGTTACGCACATGGCAATCAATGTGCAAACTTTTCACTTTTCCATCTTTGATAATGATATCTCGGGTGTTTGATTGTATTGACCGATTTGCGTTAATGGAAACGTCCCAGAAGACGCTGGTAGTAGTAGTAGTAGTAGTAATAATAATAATAATTATTATTATTATTATTATTACTATTACTACTACTATTACACTCCTATTCAGTTAGGCGTAATTCGGTTGAGAAGAAACAGTGAAGAGAGGACGAAAGTATGGACAGACATGCTAGGACGACTTGCTTTATTTGTTGTGTAATTTGCATGAAGTCGTCAGCATATAGTCCTTATATTAACATCTATATATCTATCTATCTCACTCTCTCTATATATACATCTAAATTCAATATGTATATCTATGTGCGTGTGTGTGCATTTTAATTAAAAATCTGATGAAACTTAAACAAAAGGGAAACATTATATTTATAAGCATTTCCTCTTTGTTCCTTAATCATTTCATCTGTTAACTTAAAATATATTTAATTTCAATTCACACTCACACACGCACTCAAAAACACACACAGACACACACACATATATATAAAGTGAGAGAGAGAGAGAGAGAGGGGGGAGAGAGAGGGAGAGAGAGATGTGTGCGTGCGTATAAGTATATATGTTTCTGCCTGCCAGAAGAACAACTTATTCTATCATTCAGTCGAATTTAAACCATACTTAATTTCAATTCACTGACACACACACACACTCACACAGACATATATATATATATATATATATATATATATATATATATATATATATATATATATATATAGAGTGAGAGAGAGAGAGAGAAAAAGAGAGAGAGAATGAGAGAGATGTGTGCGTGTCTCTGTGTGTATGTAAGTATATATCTACCTCTCTGCCTGTCAGATGAAGAACTTCTGCCTCTGTTGATAAATTGTAAATTAAAGCCACAAGAAAAAAGGGGCTGAATTCATGAAAAAAAAAGTGTGAAAACGAAACTATTAACTATTAAACACAATTGGAAAGCAGAGACCAACCGAAAGAAATAGTATTAGAAATTGAAAAAAACGACACATCTAAATAATATATATATATATATATATATATATATATATATATATATATATATATATATATATATATATATATATATACACCCCAAGCCAAGAGTAAAAACCTGGACGTGTCTTTTCTAACTTTGGTTTAAATAAATAAGCAAATGTCATGGGTTTGAAAGTAAATCAAGAAACATCAACAAGAGAAACTAAAATCCAAACGAAATTCCGCCGAATGGTAAATATGAAAACCAATATGGCGGAATGTACTCAGTCACACGCGCATTTTTTGTTTAACATCAGCCAACATCTGCAATTACTTTCTCTCTTCTCCGACTCATCAGTTCAGTTTTATTTCCTTGCCATTTCATATGGATGAAAAGAAATTCGAGCTTTTGGTGCCTTGACTAAATCCGATATTATTTTATCATCATTGGTTTTTCTTTTCTAATTTTTGTTCTACTTTTTTATTTTCTTTCCGCCATTACTCTGCCTCCATATTGGCAGTCTTATATATGTGTAAATGGAAAACGTCTTCGGCGTCTCTCTATGCAATTTTCGTTTGCTGAATATTACTAGTATAACGATTCCATTTTTACTGATTGCCCTATTCTTATTCGACTAAGCTATGCTGCTCGAATACTTTTAGTCTTCTCTCTGCAGCAGAATATTTAACAAGTTCGTTTCGCAGACCATTACAACTGTAATGTTCCTCACTGGGTGCTTTCCACTTTGGCTCTGTGTTCTACAGAGCTAAGCTCACCAAAGCCTCTAATCGGAGATCAATTGTCATTCCTGTCCTGTGCTTTTTGTATTCCTGAATTGATTTATTCCGTTTATTGTTATTATTATTATTATTATTATTATTATTATTATTATTATTATTATCTTTGATTTCTGGTCCTTACTCATTTCTTTCCGGGTCCCGACCAGAGACCTAAGGCCAGAAATAGCATCATTACTTTTTCTACAGAGCAGTTTTGAAAAAAAATGCGCCTAGTTTACATAGATAAAGCCCTTCGTAAGCTGTGAACTGTACTTAGGAGTACAATTTTGTTGTATTTCTTTAAGAGATGGGCTACCAGTGATTTCTTCAATGAGTCTATGAGAATCTTTTCCAATCAATCCCTGAGATCCAACTACAACAGGGATTTTTGATGTTCTCCTACGACACATTCTCGAGATTTTGATTTAAAGGTCCTTATATTTTGATATTTTTTTTTTTTAAATCTTTAAAGATGCATTGCAGTCTGCGGGGACTGCCATGTTAATAAGTTGAAACTTTTTTGTCTCTACGATATCTAATCACGATGACAGTGTTATTAGCTTTGATTGTTCTGTTTGTGTGTATTGTGTAGTCCCATAAAATTGTTACAGGTCCTATCTCCGTAACCGGGTCTGGGTGGTGTTCATATTAATTTCTAGCAATTTCTTTTCCGTAAAAGTTCATTTTCTAGCTGTAGTTCAGATGTAACACAAGGCTGAAATAATGGGATATCCAGTGAGGACCGCTCCTACTATTCAGTCGTAATTGATCTAGCGAGAGAAACTTGTTAACCATTACACCACGTCCAGGTGTCCCACCACCTTTCAATAAACCTATTTTTAGCATTTTATCTCATTTTATATTATATTATTATCCAATGATGTTTACAACAGCTTTGTCCATATTGAACGTTTTCGTCAGCCATTTCACATTTTGTAAAATTAGTCGGGTGATTATTATTATTATTATTATTATTATTATTATTATTATTATTATTATTATTATTATTATTATTTTATTTCCTTTGATTTCTAATGTATACTCATTTCTTTCCGGTTCCTGCCGTAGGACCTTAGGTTAGAAATGGCATCATGACATTTTCCACTGGAAAAAAAATAAAAAATAAAAAATAAAAAAAATTACATAGACAAAGCCCTTCGTAAGGTGTGGGCTGTACTCGTGAGAATGATTTTTTGTATTTCTTTAAGGCGCCTATGCCTCAAAGAAATACAAAAAATTGTTCTCACGAGTACAGCCCATACCTTCCAGGAATCCCTTCAATTACTCTACTGGAATCTTTTCCAAATAATCCGAGGCCTCCAACTACAAAAGGGATTGCTTATATTTCTATGTGACACATTTATTGAGATTTCGATTTCAATGTCCTTGTATTTTGATAGCATTTTGAAGTTCTTCAAAGACACATTGCAGTCTGCAGGTACTGCCATGTCAATAAGGAGGCACCTTTTTTGTACGATCTCTAATAACAATGTCTGGGCGGTAAGCTTTGATTATTATTATTATTATTATTATTATTATTATTATTATCAAATAGGGGTAGTTTTTTTTTTAATTAACTTCTTAAGAAATTTGTAAACAAACACAAATTTATCGATTTTGAAAATATTTAAAAAAATTTCTGACACGTTATTTTAGTAAAATTAAAAAATTTAAAGTTAAAGTAATTTGATTTGAAAGAAATCTTTCTTACTTATAGCGTAAAAAAATAATATACAACCAATTATTAACGATCGATCCTGTTAATCTGACCTACCTATTGATGGATTGTTGAATGACGAGGCGATGACAGCTACTACGGATTACCATCAATGACATAATTTTTAAAAGTCTGAGTTAAAAAAAAAATATTCTATTTGAGTATGACGCACACTAATGGAAATACAATACATAAAATAAAATTATTTAGTGAAATAGTAAATGAAAAAAAGAAAAATTACTTTAAAATTTAAAGTTTACACTTTTAAAGTTGAATAGAAAATAAAAAATGTTATGAAAAGGCCGCGTAAAGGGACAAAACCCTTAAATCACGTGACCTTGTAATAATACTGGCAATTTCAGTATATCATACACGGAAATTAGGAATGTATTAAGTAAAAAAATACAACATAAAAAATTATTTTTAAAAAAAGTAGCTCAACTAAATTTATTAAACTTAGCAATTTTGGATTCGTCAATTTTTTTTTCTACTTAATTACAACATAATATCGAGGAGCCCTCCTAATACAGAGCTTTACACGATGTTAAACTATTATAAATTATTATAATTAAAATTTTTTAAAAAACGAAAAAATTCTTGTAAAAATTAATTATTCATCAGAAAAAAATTATTTCTTCAGGCAATTAATATTACTTATTTACAAAAGCAATTAAAAACTTTTCTAATTAAGTAATATCATTGTTTTATTGGATTCATTATTTTTCAATTCAGACAAGATTTTCAGTTAAATAGCCCAAATTTGAAAAAAAAAAGTTGGTTATTTATCATCTCCAAAGACTCCTCCTTTTAACAAAAAAAAAAAAAAATTGAGGAGCCGAAAAGGTTTCGGGCGAAATTTCATGAAATTAAATAAGTGAGGGGTAACATATTTAAAAAAAAATATTTTTTACCAAAAATTTCTAAAAACAAAATATTTCAAAAATAATTTCATTTATTTGTGAATAAGTCCTGAAAATTTCATTACAATTGGACAATTACTTTAATTTTACAAGAATTTCCAAATAATAGATAATAATAATGATAATAAAATCATTAAATCGCCTTATATTTTAGTATAAATTTGAAGAAAATAAATATTTGAATAAGTAAAATTAATCTCTTAAACTAAATGTTATTATTATAATTAATAAAAATATTACAAATTTATTTCAATCCGTAAATATTTGCTTTAATATGTTTATTTGTTTTAATCATTTCACCCCAAGGAAGGCAATAAAGCCACTAAGACGCTAAGGGTTACAGAGTGGGAAATAATATAAGAAAATATAATCTGTTGAATTAATTTTTATTGATAATAATTTAAGAGAACTCGTTTTACAAATTATTTCTGTCTGTCTATCTGACGGCTATTCAGCTCGTCATAATATTTATTTCATTATATTTTCTGATCGATTTCGCGATTGTTTAATAAATATTTCTGCTTCAATTTTAACGTGGAAGAATAAATTTACGTTCTGTTTTAAACTTGGCGCCATTAGAAAAAATGGCATTTTTATATAACAAAAAAAAAAAAATTCCACACAAACAAGGATATTAAGTTTTCAATAGAATACTTTCTTTATGATTTTATTCGATTTTAAAATGCAAACGACTTTGAAGTTTGCACTATTGTATTCTAATTAGAACACTATTACTTTGGCGTTCAGTTCTTTGTAATTTCAAAGGTGAATCTGTAAACGCCCAGCGATGACGTGGGCTGCCGACGGTGTTATAGCGACCAACGGTGTCGTTGTTTGAATCTTTTTTTTTTTATCGCAGCGTCTGTTTTGTTGTGCCGAAAATGCATAGCTTCCTATTGAAAGACTATTACGATCAATAACAAAAAAGAAAAAAAAAAAAAAGAAAGACTTCAACTTTATCTCCGAACATGTATTTATTTCTACTTTGGACGTAAAACAATCATTTAACATCATTAAATTCTTTATATTTCAAACAAATTTCTACGATTTTATTTGAGAATATCCAAATAATTTCAATGAATCATGTCTTCTTCTCAAGTTCACTGCATAAACCAGGATGTGGAATTAGCCCATCTTAGTAATACCCTCCTTCCTGTTAACGATAGTGACGAGCAGCATTCGCTATCCGATGTTGAAGAAATGCCGGCTAATGTGAACTTAAGCTCGGCCGACGATAGCTTAGGTTTGGAAAAAACAGCGCAGTTGTCTTCGTCTCAGGAAGAATCTATCCCGTCATCAATTGACCTTCCATCTGCATACATAGAGTCGGAAACAACGAATCCGCCCATCCCTGCCGGCCGTCTCCAGCGTTGGAAGTACCGCTTGCTCGGACAATCTAAAGTTAACACGACCGAGAAAAATACAAACGGCGACTGCCCGATCAGTACAGCTAACGAGGAACGTAAAGTCGATCCGTTTCTCGTAAGGAAATTGTTCGGTAACGGCGTCGACACCGTCAATGATATATCCGATCTGGATGTATCAGTTCCGAAAGTCAATAGCCATGGTTGCAGTTTGGTCTGCTTGTCAGGGAAAGATGAATACAGCAGGTCCGTTTCAAGATCCACGTTTTCCGATTCCAACATATCATTAGACCAATCCGATAATGAATTGAAGGGCAAACACGACTCACTAAAAGACACTATTAACGGAGATTATATGGATTATGATTGTAGAATCTGTCATGGTGGCACGAGCTCAGGGCAGTTAGTGTCACCTTGTTATTGCACCGGTACGATGGGTCAGATGCATGTCGCCTGCTTAGAACAATGGCTGGGTTCTAATGGACGAAAGGAATGTGAATTGTGCGGTTATCGCTACCACCTCTGCAGGGAACCTCGAAGCTTTCGAGAATTCCTAAAAAATCCCGGAGCCCCGAATTTAGCGAGGCACTTAAAGTGTGACCTCTTTTGTTTCGCGGTTCTGACCCCGACGACTTTGATTTCTGTAAGTCTCCTCTTGTTTGCAGCAAACCTTCTTGAGTGGCAAATGACTTGGAGCGTTGTCGGACTTATCACGACTGCCATCTTCCTTGTCATTATCTACGTCTTTTGGAGTGTCATGGCGTTTACTTACCAGCGAAAGATCTGGCAGAAATGGAAGCTCTCAAACCAGGTGGTACGACTCAAGTGTACTTCGAAGTGCAGCTGGGACTACAATGAAAGCCATCCGGCTACGACCGGTTCTGAACGGAGTCTGAACGTGGCGCAAGTATATCCACGTGCTTCAACAGTGACTATCACGTCGACGGAAGTAGGGTCGGATATCGATGCCCGGTTATTCGAAATCCGTTGTAATGAGTCCGAGCCGTCGGTGTCACCTTACATTTCCTTAGATCCCTACCGCCTTTCGCAGTCGTTCAGCGACCTTCGAATGGCGTTGCCCTCGTCGTCGTCGTCGTCATCATGTACGTTCTCCTCGGAGCCCTCGCTCGTTATGGACACGGATCTGAGAGAAACAGCAGCACACAAATGTTTACCGAAAAACATTTTAAAATGTGAAGACATTCATATGAAGGATTAGACTGGAATTAATGAGAGCGCTAACGAGTCTTATTTAATCAGATGTGGATAATATATATATATATATATATATATATATATATATATATATATATACGTATCCATTCATATTACCTTCATTGATCAACATTTGGTAAAGTAAGATTGACTTTTTTTTTATAAAAAATACTCAAATCACTATCTTCTTTCTTTCTACGTATCTGTCTTTTTTTCGCATTTTGGGAAAGAAAATATCTTCGGTGCTTACTGGGGATCTATTTACAAATTACCGCATATACTCGCATAACACGCGACTTTTGAAGATATTATTTTGAAGCTAATTTTAAGAGGGTCGTATCATATATGAGATATAAAATTAGCATATATACTGCTGGCTCTGTCTTTGCCGTTGACCAAAATATCTATTTACTGTAGTCAAATAGATAGATAAGGGTTATTTATGGCCATGTCATAGGAATTTGTTTATTCATATATTTATTTGTGATTTTATATATTTCTTTTTTTTTTGTCGTTTTCGACCACGATTAATATAAACCCTGGATATTCCATTTTATCACCTGTTCTTATGAAATAAGAAATAGACCAATGTGGTATATGTAAATTTAAAAAAAATAAAATACCGTATATACTTGCGTTTCACGCGACTTTGAAGATATAATTTTGTAGCTAATTTTAAGGGGGTCACATCATACATGAGATATAAAATTAGCATATGTATTGCTGGGTCTGGCTACGGTATTGACCAAATTATATATTCATTTAGTTTCAAAATTAGGTTTTCAAATGTCGCATTATACGCGAGTATATACGGTATTTTATTTTAATGATATTTTGTTTTATTTTACTTATTATATATTTACTATATATTTTCATAATGATATATGTATATTATAATAAAATAATATATATATTAAATTACTATTTTAATTTTAATTTAATATATAATATTAAAATATAATATTAATTAGTTATTTATTACAAATAAAATGAGTGACATTTTTTTATTTTACCCTAAGCAAAGAGATAAAGATGCAAGGGGTTACTGAAAGGGAAAGAAAACGAGAAAAACCTTAATTAGGAGAGAGAGAGAGAGAGAGAGAGAGTGTGAGAAAGAGTGAGAGAGGGAGAGAGAGAGAGACAGTGAGAGAGACCTTTCTACACAAAATTAAGTTTTTTGCTGGTGTAACTGGAGTGACATGTCCAGGGCGTAGGCTTGCGTGATGGAATATGGAGGCCGTGCGCAACCCAGACTACATGGACCCAGTCTCGGTTGTACTGTCAAGATCCAAAGGAATACAGGGCATTACATTTGGGGACGGCTTTGCTAGCGGAAGGTTGTTGGCATCTAACCGTCTTCGGAGCTACACTCCGGGCTTTCTCTCTGGATATACTTTTCCGTGATTTGAATATACCCGCAAGGCAACGGTGGTGGATTTTTTGATACCAGAGTTTTTATTCCCCTAGATGGACTGCATTCCTGGGCTGTGCAACTCCATCTACCCGAAATACCCGGTTATGAAGCCCAGAATTAAAATATTTATTGAAAAGGGAAGTCACGTGTTTTATATCGTATTAGCAACTTTTGAAGACTTAATTTTGTAGCTAATTTTAAGGGGGTCACATCATACATGAGATATAAAATTAGCATATGTACTGCTGGCCCTGGCTATCCCATTGACCAAACTATATATTCATTTAGTTTCAAAATTAGGTTTTCAAATGTCGCATGTTACGCGAGTATATACGGTATTTTATTTTAATGATATTTTGTTTTATTTTACTTATTATATATTTAATATATAATTTTCATAATGATATATGTATATTAAATTATTATTTTAATTTTAATTTAATATATATTAGTAATATAATATTAAAATATTTTAATATTAATCAGTTATTTATTACAAATACAATGACTGGCATGTATTACTGGTCCTGTCTAAGCAGTTGACCAAGCTATATATTCATTTACTGCAGTGAAATTACCTTCAAAATTAGATCTTCAAAGGTCGCATGATATACGAATATGTACAGTAAATATTAGGTTGGTGCAAAAATAATGACGTAATAATGTCGTTTTTGACGTTAAAAAATAGGTCAAAAAACGACAATATTACGTCATTATTTTTGCACCAACCTAATACTAAATACTTTTTTTACGGTAAATACTAAATAATTTACTGAATCTTAAAATTTACTTTACGACTTTCATAAGTTTTGAATTATTCGGTTATTTTTATGTGCTGCGTACCTTCAAGACGTGAGACATCATGGCTCTCTCCAACTGGCCTTGCAGCTCTAAGAAATCTATGACACGTTACGATCATTCTTTGTTCGTGCTTTGTCATCCCTTTAAACCAGTTCGTCAGGCGGGTCAATCGCTGTTTCCTGCTACTTCTCATTCTATCAATATGTCCTGTGAGTTTAACATTCTCCGAGTCTTTTTTCCTCAGTAGTATCAACACGCTGTATCTGATTTTATTGCCGTATTTGAAGGCATATAAGGCGCACTATTTTCTAGATATATCTTTTAAATTTCCCCTGCGTCTTATATGCCATATGTAAGTTTAAAATTCGCGATAGTCGGCCGAAATTAGCTACCCGGCAACTCCTATTAGATTTGACTTTAGAGTAACTTTCATATACCTATTGTCATTATTTAAAAGGCTATTATGCAGATTAAAAGTGTTATCATTGATAATATTCATTATATTAATTTCAATACGTTTAATATTAGTACTTTGTTTCACTAAAATTGTATGCAATGAATTCAAATTATATATTTGTAAAATATATTTATTTCATTAATATTTTTCTTGCGATAACTTCCGGTTGCATTGGTACAATCAGTATTTTTATATCCTAATTATTACAATAAGAGGTAGGGCACCTCGACGTGAGGTAATGGTTAGACAGCTTGTCTTGCTAGATTAATTACGACTGAGTAGTGAGTTGGATCCTCACTGGGTGCCCCAACTTTCAGCCTTGTGTCACATCTAAGCAGGGCTTAGAAAATCACTATTCCACTGAAACGTCGGGCACCTGGAGGCGGTGTAACGTCTTGCAAGCTTGCCATGCTAGCACAGTTACGACTGAGTAGTGAGTCACTGGGCTCCCTATACATTCGGCCTTGTGCCACATCTAAGTTACGATTGGAAAATCCCTATTCTACTAAGACTTTTTCAAGATGCAGATCGTATAGATCATATAAATTTTTTTTTTACTAAATTTTAATCACAACTGTACTGTTTTGCGCAATTGTAATAATTGCTTGATTTTTATTTTGTTTTCTTACATTTGGATAAGTATGAAGAATCTGCAATATTATCAGTCGTGACCTGGCATCTCGGCCTCAGTTACTTTCTCACAGCCATAACGTAGCTTCTCTGTGCCTTTTCTATAAATATTTTTCATGGTAGTTGTTTTGTTGACTTTTTCCGTTAGTGCATCGACTTTATGAATTAAAGCGTAGTACTACTAGACTTTCAGATAAGTCTAATCGTTTTACTGTTAAAATAGCTAGATGAAACCGCATGTTCTATTCTAAGAGTTTCTTCTCTAGCACTTATTTCTGATAGCACTCTTTTGCTTTGCTGTCAACTACGATCTTCAAAAATTTAAATGCAACGTCTCACCTTAAATTTTCTTCTTTCTTTGTCCTCTCTCGTTAATAATTACTTTTTTTCCTTAAATTCTTTCACTCTCAGTAACCCCTTTCATCTTAATAGCTTTATCACATTGCTCGGTTTGATTTGGTTTGGTTTACGGCATATCAACCTCAATGGTTTATTTAATGCAGAAAAGATTTGTATTGCTGGTAATATATTTTCCCAAAATGTATTGCTGGTAATATTTATTTTCTTCAAAAATGTATTGCTGGTAATAATTTTTCCTCTAAAAATTTATTGCTGGTATTAAAACCTATTTTTACACTTTCATAGTGTTTTGAAGACCATAGCTATGACCCTAACAGGTCCTACCACCTTGTGTCATGGTGGGCCTGGGAACACCAGCAATTAAGAAATGGTTTCACGCTCCTCAAAACCTCCTGATCAAAGGACTTGCTGTTGCACGTAGTATATCATCTCACCCAGGACGCGGGTGTAATATATCCTCTTACCCAGGACGACACATTGCTCGGGATGAAATGATTAAAAATAGCGTCCTATTTCTCTTCAGGATCTTTTCACCGTATACACAAAGCAAACTGTTGAGAAGGTAGGTTTGGTTTTCTGTTGTTTTTTTTTATTACTTGCTTAACTAGCTTCCTTTTCGCATCCGGGCGTGTTGTTCCTGGTAAATATTGCAGATTATTCTAATCCTAAATCTCGCCTTCCCAGAAATTCAAATATTTTTATGTCTCGTACCTTATCAAATGTTTTTTTTTTTTTTTTTTTTTTTTGGTTATCTTTGAAAAATCCTTTTATTTATTTATTTATTTCGCCGTTCCCCTTTTAATCCGGAACCAGCTCTTAATTGTTGTTCCAAGGTCCACCCTGGCTCGGGATAGTAGCACCTGTTAGGGTCCCAGCTATGGTCATATAGTGAACTTCCAAACAGAAATCGAAACACAAGGTAAGTATAAAAATACATTTCTACAGCAAAACTATCATAAACATATTAATAATACATTTTTTTTAATAATTGCCAGCAATATAATTTTATAACAAAAAAATTAAAATTACCAAGAATACATTTTTAGCAGAATGACCATCAATATATTTTATACCAAAATGACTAACAATACAACACTAAAAATACATGTTTATAGTCAAATTTTAAGCAATACGTTTTTATTAAAAAAAAAAAAACTACATTTGTGTACTGGACTTACCAGCAATACACTTTTAAAAAAATTACCAGCAATACATTTTATTATCTAAAAACTATATTTTTCTTTACTAATGTTCACCCAATTATGCCCAAGAGCCACTCAAGGCAGAGGGTTACTGTGTAGAGTTATATTAGCGTAGGAAAGAACAAGATTTTGGAGTATAGAACTGAAGCGGTCTTTAGAACTCAATTCTAAACAGGAAAGAAGGGATAAACCTTTAATCCTGGTCAATGACTGGGGAGGAGTGTGAACCAGATTATAGGCGAACCTGTCTACTATTATGGAAATCTAAAAAAAAAACATACGTTTACCCTGAAAGTATGCAACTATGTATAAAATATCTGTAGTTGAAAGATTAATATTGCGTTCACACTATTTAGATTTGGCATTAGATAACCCATAGAGATGTTGATATCCCGCTAAACAAAATCAAACACAACCGCGACAACTTTCATCCATATAAATCCAAGTTATTTTTTTGACAATTTGAAGGAATTAGCGGCATTAGCCTTGTGTTATCTGGATACGACGATAAACTACAAGCGGCAGCAAGGCATCTGATAGGAGATTGGAGGTTTTGAGAAGCGAGGAACCACCTCTTAATTGCTGGTATTCCGAGGTCCACCCTGACCGAGGGATGGTAGCACCCGTTAGGCTCCCAGCTATGGAGAAATAATGAACCTCCAAACAAATACAAAACGCTAGGAAAGTAGTAAAAAAAAAAATACATTTTTATCGTAAAAATGCCAGGAATACATTTTTATATAAAATTTACTAAGAGTACCTATTTTAGTAGAATTACCAACAATTTTATAGCAAAATGAATAACAATACATTTTATAGCAAAAGGACCAATAATACATATTATTTTAAGACATTTTTATACATTCTTTTTTTATAGATACAAATATTTAAGTAAATGCTCTGTTTATAATAAACAGTATTAAACAACATTTACCGGCCTGAATGCCCGAGAAATTTTTATAGAAAATATGCGTTCTCCGACAGGAATCGAACCTGTATCCTATACGGAACCGTCATATAGCCTGACGTTCTTTTACCGATTTCGCCACAGAGGAGCGTTCCGGTTAGCGAGGTCGATTTCACTGTTTTTAAACTACAATTTACTTAAAGGTAAGTTTATTATTATTATTAATACCATGGAATCTTTTTTTTTACTTTCTTTTTATTATAACGTTCCAGTTTGAATAACATCCAACCATTCAAGCAATGAACAGGAAGAAGTGATTTCCAATGACATGTGTTCCATATCTCGAAGGCTCATATTATATGGACTCCGACTAAAATTATTCCCTCACGCTAACTTCAGGGTTTCAGAGAGTTTAGTTATAGTGTCTTCCGATGTTTTATATTTACGAACTACACTTAGTCATCGTTAACGTGATCATCATGAGTCCACTTATCAGGTGTGGTCGTAAGTTTATTGTGCAGCTGAGTACCTAACTAGTTGCCTTCATATATATCTTGATTGAAAACCGGACAGGTATTAATTCGTGCGGTGCGTGTTTTGGGCAAGTAGGCCTGGTAAGGCCTATCACTCTCCAGGTCACAGACGATGTCCTCCAATTTGAAGACTCACTTTGCTCATTGTTGCAGCATACATACAGATGATAATGGGTATGTCCCCATTCACATAAATACAGTAGTAAATACTCTATGTTGGTCTGCCGTTGGAGATTCGTCACCAGATGTGCTGGTCAAACTCTCTACCTCCGGGCAGAGAGGATCCCCAGACGAAGCTATGCCTAAGGACAGTGTCTCGAGAAAACAGCTACCTGACCCCGTTTTATACAGGGTCCGCGGGGAATTTTTAGCCGAGTCTACGAACTTGGTTACCCCACATTAAATTCGGCGTTGTGCCTCATCTGACCGCGTGGGGCGGTTGGCAGATAACCTGCAGTTGGGGATTCGTCTTCAGCTGTGCTGGTCAAACTCTCTGCCTCTGGGCAGAGAGGATCCCCAGATGAGGCTATGTCGAAGCTACCCGACCACTGCAGTTGGAGATTCATTGTGGAATTCACTTGACTCACTTCTAGCAGTTGACGGCTTCTACGCGCCGCTGGCGAATCTTATATGCGCTGTTCTTGTAATAAGTTTTATCATTCATTATCAACCAGCGTTATTATTCTATTCAGTAACCTTCCCTAGGTTACAACAGACACAAACACGTGGCTGTAGATCCCATCGAGAGGACACTACACACTGGATGATAGCTTCTGTCTAGAAAGCTCTCCACCCAACGTAGTCGTGTCATCATCGCACTGACTACATACCCGGCTAAGGAGCCCAGTTTACCCCATTTTTCTAGAGAGACGTTGAGCCTTCAAGAAGATTCATCCACAATTTGCCAGGATGTCTGCCCACTCCTCACCAAAAAAAAAAAACAGCTTAGAAACCGATTTAATCCAATGGCATTATTCTTATTTTTATCTGTTTTTAATGTTTACCAAACTTTTGCTTATACCAGAAAATATTGTAAGAATTTTTTTTTTTTGCGATAATAACGATTTACTGATACAATTCCTACTAATTAAGCCATAGTTGGTGGGAGACAAGAGGTGGCTCCATAAGTTTCCCAAGGGTATTAGCGTGTAATGGAATATAACGAACCCAACGAAAATTCCAACTCGCCCATTAACAATTCCTAGCCATTATCCATTATAGTTCTCGTACATCAAACCTTAAAGCACCTGGTATTCTGAAGTGATCACCAATCTAGGTACTAACCTGGCTCTACGTTGCTTAACTTCGATACTCGTACAGAACAGATGTTTCAACGTGATGTCACTGTAAACCATCCGATGTGGCGTTGGCTTACATGGTAACGACTGCTCTCGTAGAAGGATCTAAAGTAAATAATCTTAGTAATATCAAATAGTTGCCTTTCATGAAATCTAGTCAAATTTTCTTTGATTTGCTTTGCTTAACGGCATATCAACTCCTTATGGGTTATTTAATTCCAAAATTTAATTTCTTTGTGAGCTTTGGTAATTTATTTTATGTTTTACTTTTAAAATCTATTGCTGGAAATGCTTACTATAAAAATGTATTTTTAAACTTTCCTCGTGTTTTGAACCCAGTTTGAGGTTTCACTATTTGTCCACGGCTGTGAACCTATCATGTTCTACCATACCGTGTCAGGGTGAATCTGAAAACAACAACAATGATTCTGCCGATCAGAGAAATCTTGCTGCCGGTTGCAGTTTGTCGTCACATTCAGAACGACTTTATTTTTTAATAATTATTCTATTTTATTAGAAGTGTAAAGATATTTCTTCTTGTTGACTGTTATATACCTTACCAATGAACACTAATGGACATGTCCCAATCCTCATAAATACGTTAGACACTACTGTAAGTGGGGGCGATATGCTGTTTAAATAGTCCACAACTAGCAGTGGTTTACCTACTTCACGCCGCTGGCGAGTATTGTATTCTGTTGATGCTTTAAAGATTGCCATTTCATTTCCAACCTCCATTTTGGTTATTTCTCATTCAGTAACCTTTTCTAGGCTACAACACATAGATAGATAGATAGATAGATAGATAGATATTGACTTGGTATAGTGTTATATACCGTACCTATGAACACTAATGGTTATGTCACAATCCTCATAAATACGTTGGACACTATTGTAAGTGGTGGGGTAATTAATATACTGTCTAAGTAGTCCACAACTATCAGTGGTTTACCTACTTCACGCCGCTGGCGAGTATTGTATTTTGTTAATGTTATAAAGATTACCATTTCATTTCCAATATCTGTTTTGGTTATTCCATATTCAGTAACCTTTTCTCGGCTACAGCACTAACTGGGATCTGTTGTGGTCAATATCTCATATTTGTGCCAAGACTCGTGGATTTTCCTTGACTCTCGTCGGATTCTCCTAGTTACTGACTCTCCGGAGAACTATGTGAGAAACAGATTATATTATTTTTTTTACAAAATGCAGCATAAGGCTTAAAGTTTGGGCTGGTGGCTAGACTTTTAACGTTAAATATCTAGGAAGTATTTTAACAGAAGAGAAAGTGCACGATTTAAATTCGAAGGTGCATTGGGACAGCGAAAGATGCCTTCCAAAAACTAAGCAAAGTTTTAAAAAAAAGGAAAAAATGCCGTTACAAACAAAGAAACGAGCACTGAACTGTTACGTAATAACAATCGTCCTATATGGCAGGAGATGCTGAAGATGACTCCAAACAGACGAAGAAGAGATTTGAAGCAACGGAACTGTTTCTACAGAAGGAGGTTGAGAATTTCATGAATTGGACAGGTGAGCAACGACATTTTAGAGAATATGCTAACATAAAAGCCAGCTATAGTTAACATCAGAAAGTGACGACTAATATATTTCTAGTGCATATAGTGAGGAAAAAAGGCTTGGAAAAATTTGATACTCACAGGACAGATTAAAATCAAGAGGGGGAGAGGAAAACAACACATAACGAGTAAGTAGCAAGCTTGAGTTTGAGCAGCACAAGGTTTAGTAGAGAAAAAAGACAAAATTTATATGAGAACGAAAACGGTCTGGGTCATGTTCGTCAATGTGCTGAATAGACAAGAGACATAGAATAAGAAGTATTTAACCTGTAATGAGACGGGAAAGATAGCGAAGAAACGAATTCTTGTTTTTCAAAGATAATTAGAAAAAAGGGAACACTACAGTCTAGTCTAGAATTTGAACTCGGATAGTTGATTTCATTTTTCTTAATGATAGCCGTTACACTTTTTGTCCATCTTCGCGCAGTCAAGAAAAAAAACATCCAAACTCAACTGCCACATGTATTGATACTGACTGCCGTTTTACAAAACATATAAATTTACCGGGCCAATAGCAACGTAAGCCATATCAAACTTTTCTTATGCTCGGTAATTCCATATATATCGTCATGATCTCGCAGACACCTAACCGTTCGAGCGATAAGATTCGATGAAATATGCACTTTTCGCAATTTTGTCGGAGGAGGTAATTTATGATTCAGTATAGCGTATGATGTATCTTACAGTATCGCACTGGGCAAGCTATCGACGTTACTATTTGCGCCATGTTTCAACAGTCGATTGGACGACAGGCAATCTGACTGTATTGAATAACTTGCCACCACCCTCGGCCAAACGCCGTCCTAACATAATATTCGCCACCTTATGGGGGACATATTGATCTATCCATCTTCCTTGACAGCACATTTACACAAATACTCTTCCATTCAATCCTTACTCCTATGCGATCCATCATGTCTTCTTCATCTTTATTTATGTCTGTTTTCCAGCACGGACTCGTCATTCATCACAGCCGCAGAATTTCTCCTCTCCACCTTCCGACCCTGGAAACTTCGCGCCTAGTTAAGGATATTTTCTAGAAGTTTGCGTAAAAACACAACTCTTAGTTAAAAAGCTTTCGAAGAAAAAAAAAACGCATAGTTCAAGAGTAGACTAGATATCTACTGCGCTATCATAAAATAAAAGGTGCACTATATTCGTCGACCGAATCTTATCTGTACCGAGTTCTTTCAGGAATTTAAGGATCATCACTCCCCAAAAAAATTTCTTGTCTTTTATGTCTGAATTTAAGGATGTGGAGTTATTGCTGCCATATTTTTCTGAATACAAAACACAAGAGCAACAGTGACATTTGGGGTAAATCGTCTTGACATCAATGGGGTTCCTGCATAAAGGAAGCCGGTAGTAGAAGCCCTCCATGTTAACAGTTCGGTTTCCTTGTCCCCATTACGGGCTTAATTGCGGTTCCTATATTGGCCCCCAGAGCCAAATTCGAGGTCAGCTGTGAACATAATTCACTGTTGAGCCCGACAGATCATATATTTTTCTGAATATAAAACACAACAGTAAGAGTGACATTTGGAGTAAACCGTCTTGACAACATCAATGGGGCTCCTGCATAAGGGAAAGCGATAGCAGGATCCCCCACCCCCCAAAAAACCTACCAGGTCCGTTTCCTTGTCCCCATTATGGGCTTATTTGAGGTTCCTATATTGGACCCCAGATCCAACTTCGAGTTCAGCTCTGAACATAGTTCATTGTTCAGCCCGACAGATCATATATTTTTCTGAATATAAAACACACCTTTATTTTTAAAATAAAGTTTTTGGGGAAAAACAGCTACAGTCGTGTTTGAAAGATTTTTTTTTTATTGAACACATACATCAACCAACAAGAATAAAATACTTTAGATTTTAGTCTCTATTGTTCTAAAAAGAAAAAAAGTTCAAAACCATCATAATCAGAAAATACAGTAAAAGAAAAAAAGAAGATTTTCTGTTATTTAGTTTGTTTCAAAACATAAAATTCTCATTGTTTTTTCTTGTCGCTTGGAACGGAATCAGATAATTTATCATGGCCTCCGATATCAGGATCAAAGAGAATGCCAATATCGGCTCCATTAATTATGTTACTGATACAACATTTATTAAATTACTTAATGACTAGATAACTTTGAATTATTTCCCGCGAATTCGTCACCCCCATGCACACCAAAACAAGCTTCGGTATTTTCCTTCATACAGTAGACGAAGAACGGATGTTCCCTCATGGAGGCCAGGTTCTTTGAGAGCCTTAAACTCAACCCAGACACGATTTATCGCTAAAGATATTAGGAAAAAAATGGCTATTTCCCTGAACCTCTCCAGTAAGTTTTTCATTTCTCGTGCTATCCGTCACTTTTACAAGGGCCTGATCTGGCCTTAAATCGTGTACTTCTCTTATTTTTCTAAGGGGTTTGCGACTTTTAGACGAAAAGTCACAAGTCGTCACTGCTCTCTTGTTAAATCCATGGAAAGTGCTCAGACAGACTTAGTTCCGCCGGTCCTAATCTTCACGGCAAAGACCCGTCATGATACGCACATTGTAGCGGGACCACGCTTATTTCCTTTGTTTTCACTGGTGAGTTGTAAGTTCCATTCGATCAGCTTCTTCCCACGAACTGTTCTTCGATGGAACCCACTACTAAGAGGGTGATTTCCCGATCACTAAAATCTTAACCTGTTTGGGTCTAGGATTAACCGTTATCTTCCTCACATATCTGCCTGTCTGTTACTCTGTAACCCTCTACCGGGCCTTGTACAGAATGAACATCAGTGTAAAAAATCATGTAGATGTTACAAAATTTTCCTGATATTCCATTTGTTACATACCTCTCTTAGTCATGGGTATGACGATAAACTACATCCGGCAGCAAGGCCCGTGATCGCGATATTGGAGGTTTTGAGGAGCGTAATACCATCTCTTAATGTTTATTGTTCACCATCACCTGGGGTGGTAGCACCTTTTACAATACCAGCTATGTGCAAATAGTGAACCCCCAAACAAGAAATTATAAAAAATATATGTTTATATTAAAATTACCAACAATACATCAACCAACATGAAAGATCGCTTTCATGACATTAATCCCCCTAATATATCCAACAATTTCTTAAATAAATCAAATTGTATTCCTTAGTATAACTTCAACTATACTATAAAATAAAACTGACATATTACTGCCTCTAGTATTAGGTTGGTGCAAAAATAATGACGTAATAATGTCGTTTTTTGACGTTAAAAATAAGTCAAAAAACGACATTATTACGTCATTATTTTTGCACCAACCTAAAAATTATGTTCAAACATGTATATGCACAAAAGCTAAGTATCATCTACCATGTATTCAATTGTGAAAGCAGAATAACACATTTTATTACTTCAATGCTCCTAAGAAAATTATGCTGCTAAAAAATATCAGCCAACCAAGCAATCAGCAATCAGAACTCTTTCATGATATCAATCCCTATAATATCCGATAATTTCTTAAATAAATCAAACTGTATTCAAAAATATAACTACAACATAAATCTTACATATCAGCGCCTCTAGTATTTATGTCCACACAGATATGCAAAAGAGTTGAGTATCATCTACCATGTATTCAAGTGCGAAAGCAGAACAACATCTACCATAATTTTGTTATTTCAAAGTTTCCAAGAAAATTAAATTTCGATATTAAATGACCCATAAGGATTTGATACGCCGTTAAACAAACAATTAAAATCAAACAGTTCTTCTCAACAAATTTCACTGGTCATCAATAAAATTTTGAAATGGTGTCGGCACACAAAACATCTTTTTAAGCTAATTTGAAGGCGCTGAATCTGACAATGGCTTTACTTTTTCTTGGTTAGCTACTGATTTTGCTTTACAGAAATGCATCATTTTTTGAAAAAAAAACAAACATTTTTTTTCTGTTGTTTTCTGTATATATTGACCGATGGTAATATTTCTCAAAATAAAATCGTAAAAAACTCTCAATTCGTATTTAAATCAACAAATATTTGTCTGCTTATTGAGTAATACTACTTTTGCAATAACGAGCCTACGGGCTTGGAGATACCCACATTAAACCGGCCTTGTGCCACATTTAATCCTCGTGGGGGGATTGATAAATACTACCATAGGAACTATGGTTTATTCAAAACTCGGCTCGGTGGCAAGGATCAAAGTGTAGTATCTGCGCTTTGTGAGCTTCCGAGTCGGGTTTTCTGTCGAACTCTCTACTGCAGAGAGGAACTCGGAGGAAGCTTTGCCGAAGGGCAAGGTTTCCTTCGGGGAGGTAGACAGGACCTGAACCCGTCTAGGCGGGTTCAAAGGTCATATTTTTGGCCGAGCCTACGGGCTTCGAGATACCCACATTAAACCGGCCTTGTGCCACATTTAATCCTCGTGGGGGGATTGATAAATACTAACATAGAAACTATGGTAAACATTTTCTCTTTCTTGATTGTCTGTCATGTTCAATATTATTTGAGTTCCTTTTGTTACTCCAGTAGTGTCATGTACAATGGAATAATTGGATTCAACTGGGATGTCTCTAGTTGGAGTTTCTTTCCAACTGTGAAAACAAAATGCTCTTAATGTGCTTGGTTTCCTTCCTTAGTGAAGGGAAAAAAATGATGGGATAAATTTATGAATATCACACAGAAGATTTTAGGAGCTTATTTTTTGATGTTACCTTAATTATTATATTTATTGAAATGTATTACTGATAAAGTTTATAAGTTAATTTGAATTTTGGCGATAAATTGGAAAACTTCGGTACATCTATTTTAAAATTTTTCACTCAAAAATAATTTTTTCTTATAAAAATAGTTTATTTCAAATGGCTGACATAATTGCTTGGCCTACCTGAAAATTGCTGGTTTTCTACGACCATTATTAACTAAATTTTGCGATCAGTCAAGATTGGAAATTCATCTTTTTTTCCCAAAAGGAGCAATTGTAAAAACTGTAGCTAACCATGAAAAACTACGGTCATTTTCAGGTTCAGCGCCATCAAATTAGCTAAAAAAAGTGTTTTGCTTCTTGGCACCAAAAATCGTATCTGTTTATATTTCTGAGATGAGGTACATTATGTACATTATTTACATTATTCTGACTATTGTCCTCATCTTTGTCGCCATACTTATTAAAACGTTTCGGCCGTTGTACGCTATGGCTTTCCTCAGGTGGTTTGAATGTCGAAATGAACCCCTTATTTCGCTCACTGGGGTAGACTGTTCTAGTTCCACGTGCCATGTTTAATCGATTTCAGTTATCTCCTGTTAATTTCCCTCTGAAAGTTCTCCACTCCCTTAACCGGGTATTGAACTCACACACTGTCACTGGATCTAACTAACGCCTTTATCCCTTGTGCCATGTGTCCTTGAGGAACGTGGAACTAGAACAGCCTACCCCAGTGAGCGAAATAAAGGGTTCAGTTCGACATTCCAACCACCTCAAGAAGGTCGGAGCGTACAACGGCTAAAACGTTGTAATAAATATGACGACAAAGATGAGGACAATAGTCCGAATAATGTAAATAGTGTACATAATACCTCATCTCAGAAATATAGATACTGAAGGGGCGAAACGTTGTAATAAATATGGCGACAAAGATGAGGACAATAGTCCGAATAATGTAAGTAGTGTACATAATACCTCATCTCAGAAATATAGACAGATACTGAAGGACCGAAACGTTGTAATAAATATGGCGATAAATGTAAATAATGTACCAAAAATCGTGTTGACCAATTAAAGGATTTATTAATAGAAATATCGAAAGGTAGCATTTAACTTGTTAAATCACAGATGTGACCTTTAGTTTATTGGCGTTTACTTTTATATTTCGTAATTTTAATTGTTTATATATTATTCATACTTTCAGTGTTTAGTTGAAAAGCAGATTTCGTCATCACATTCTGTTGTTAAGGAAACTATCATTATACACCAAAAAATACGGTATTTACATTTTTTTTATTAATTTCACACTAAAGGAAACGTTAATTCCACAAAGACGCAAGGGGTAACTCTGAGTGGAACAGAATGAGAAGACTTTAGTGAGGAGAAAGGACAACAAGAGAACAGGTTTCAGGACGACACTAGATGACGATTGACGTTGAATTTAAAATTACGAAAATCGTAGGTGGCAGTGAAGTAGGAAACGTTCAGAATAATGATTTCATCGTTGATGTTATTACCGAAACTTATTGACCGCTATGCTCTCCGGCCTTCTTTATGTATCTTTCGAACCGGGTTATCTTCAAAGAATTTCAAACCGAACCCTTTATATAATCAACGGAGGTACATTGTTCTCATTCGACTCATATCTCAGGAGATCTCCTCTTGATTAATTATACATTTAGTACTGATCAATTATATCTAACCGTGTATTTACTGAATCTAAATCTGTCCTACCCGGTTCAAAAATTGAAGCAGGCCCGGTGCATACTATACTATTTGACTGGGGACACCGTGTAGTGCTCTGTGACCCTCACTAACTTATCAACATTTAATTTTTTTTCCACCTACATTTATATACGTTACAAAGTAAACTAAACACAACTATTAAAGGATGAGAAATGTTCGCGGAATTTTACGTCATTTTGGGGGGTTATTTTTCGTCTAAATCCGTAAATTTATTTTGTTCACGCTACGTCTAGTAAAAACACTATATAAAAGTCACTATTTTTTTATCCATAATCTTGAATGTTTTTACAAGAAATTTGCTTTTAAAAATTGCCGTAAAACATTGTTGATTTAAGATGGAATGATCTATGATAACATACCTCTAATTTGTACACTATTTACATTATTCCGACTATTGTCCTCATCTTTATCGCCATGTTTATTACAACGTTTCGGCCGTTGTACGCCTCGGCCCCCTCCAGGTGATTGGATTGCTGAAATGAGATATTATGATTACTTGCATTATTTACATTGTTCGAACTGTTATCCTCATCTTGGGGGATGCAAAAAGCATTGTATTTATTCACTATCTTTAAAAGGACGACACAATCAATGAAGGGTACTATGTCGAAATGCTAAAGCAATTTACAAAAGGTTATCAAGACCAAAAGCCCAGAAAAACGGACGAAAACGGACTTGTTTCATCGGAGCAATGCTCCAGTGAATAAGTTCTTGCTTTCAATGTTTGCTGTACATGACAGCGACTTTGAACTGATTAATCACCCTACATTATTTATATTATTCGGACTATTGTCCTCATCTTTGTCGCCATATTTATTAAAACGTTTCGGCCGTTGTACGCTCCGGCCTTTTTCAGATGGTTGGAATATCGAACTGAACCCTTTATTTCGTTCACTGGGGTAGACTGTTCCAGTTCCACGTGCCATGTCTAAGGACACGAGGCAAAGTGGATAATTTTTTTTTCTTACTATAGTTCAACCAATACAAAGCCCAAGTGCCCCTCAAGGTAGATGCTTATTGAATGAGATTTGTGATATGAGCATAAGAGGAATAAATATGAAGGGAAGATTACTAGGATATGGCGGATAGATAACGACTGACCCTGGACTTAAAGGGCTTAAGACTCGAGTATTCTGGAAAATTTCCACGCGGATGTTTGTTCCACAAAATAGCGATTCTTGGAAATAAGCTTCCTTGAATGGAACGCCCTACTTACTAAATGCACGCGGAATGAAGCTGATCCAACACTTTTCACGTAGCAAGGTGAGTCCTTTCTGTAAAGGAATGAGCTGCTGGCACTAATGAATGAACCTACACTATTTACATTATTCGGACTATTGTCCACATCTTTGTCGACATATTTATTACAACGTTTCGGCCGTTGCACGCTCCGGACTTCTTCAGGTGGTTGGAATGTCGAACTTAAACCTTTATTTCGCTTACTGGGGTAGACTGTTCTAGTTCCACGTGTCATGTTTAATCGATGTCAGTTATCAGTTATCTCCTGTTAATTCCTCTTTCTAAGTCCACTGTCTTAACCGGGTATTGAACTCACACTCTCATTTGTATTTAAATACATTGTATTTATTTTCAGTTTTTCTAGTTGAATTGGTCATCTATATTGCATATGATGCATTATTGTACGTAATTAGGTTACAATAGAATTTGTATTTTATATGAATACTACCTTATGAAAATTGGCATGTAGTGGAGGCGGGGGAGCGTCTGTATGATAGATTCGGGGGTTGTATTATAGAATCAATAGGGCCACGAGACTTTTGCACCAACCGTAAATTGAACTCTATAATATACCACCAAACTCTATTGTCCAACTCAGTATCTAATGCCCCCACTATTATCCGCTCAGAAAATTCACCAATTTAATTATTAACCCAGCAAAATATCCTGCGTCCTTGGTATGACGATAAACTGCATCAGTGTCCTGGGTAAGACGATAAACTACATCCAACAGCAAGGCCTCTGATCAAGAGGTTTTGAATAGCGTGGAACCAACTCTTAATTGCTGGTGTCCCCACGTCCACCCTGACACTGGGTGGTAGCACCTGTTAGGGTCCCAGCTATGGGCAAATAGTTAACTCCTAGACTTTATTCACATCCTTGGTATGATAATAAACTACGTCCAACAGAAAGGTCGTTTTTGAAAAAATAATGTTGCCGCCTATACGCTTTTGGAAAAATAGTATTACAAGCGATATGTTTTGTTTTTTTTTTAAATATATTACCAGCTATAGATTTTTTTTTTATAATATTACCAGCTATACGTTTTTGGAAAAATAAGCAATATATTTTTGAAAAAAAGAAAAAAGAAATTTCTATATTAACAGCTAAACATTTTTTGAAAACAAAAGAAAAATATTACCAGTGATACATATTTTAAAGAAAATGATTACCAGAAATAGATTTTCTGAAGGAAAAATTTTACCAGAAATACATTTCTTGAAGGAAAAATATTACCAGAAATAGATTTATAAAAAATATATTACCAACAATAAAATAAAGTTGTCGGCATTAAATGACCCATTGAGGTGTTTGTATGCTGTAAAACCAAACCAAACAAACAAACAAGAAAAAATATCCATTATCATCACAGAGCTGTGTTATTTGTAGACAACCTTTGGGAGCGCCTGTATTGATCTCTTCAGCCTCGAAACACGTCGTCGACATCAATGTTTATGGAACTGAAAGAAAGAACTTGTTGATAACGAAGACATTACCAGATGTTAAGCAATTAATAATCTGTGAACTATTTTTTTTACAGTGAAGTTCATGCTTTACAAGACCCGGAGGCAACTCGAGGTAGAGGGTTACGTTAAGGTGAATTTTTTATGGATAGGAGTTGAAGATAACGGTTAATCCTAGCCTTGAACAGACTAAGATTGTAGTGATCGGAGAAACATCCACTTGGTATTCGGTTCCACGGAGCAGTGGTTCGCTAGAAGAAGCTGCTCGAGTGAAATTTATTTCTCCCCGATGCGACACGGAGTGAATGTCGGTATTTTGCTTCTATGTAAGTGTCATGGTGTGTCCTTGGTGTGAAGGTTCGAACTAGCGTGACAAGGGAATGCAGTTGGTCTACTCACCTTCCGTGGAAGTAGTTACAGAGCAGAGATAGGCTTGCCACATCCCGCCTGTAGAGACGCTTTTGGACTCTAAAAAGGCCGGAGAATGCAGTCTGGGCAGCTCCCGCCCAAATATGACAAAACTACTCCATTTTTTGGCTTGATCTGGCTCTTGTAAAAGTAGATGATAGCAGTGTCAAAGGACAAAACATGTTATAAGCAAAATACGAAAATGGCGCACCACTGTCATCTTCTTCATCTTTATCTTCTCAGCTCTGAGGATGTGCTACTAGCGTGATGGTTAACTGCACGGAAGATGGAACTGCTGTGTCGTAGTTTCAATTTCAGCCGTTGTCGTTGCAATCGCTCCTGTACACAAATACACTTGGAAAAGTATGAATCTATATCCCTCATCAGCTAGGTATTAAATATCACGGTAGCCTTGGGTAGTAGCCAGTTAAGACGAAAGAAAAACTCTGAATTCAAAGAAAAGGGATGTGTTACGTCGGTCTATCTTGACCTTGACACACAACTGCTGCTACGGCTGCGGTAAATATAGCCCTCTCAAAACCCTAATGGATTACGGGTCTCGTAACGTTGATCTGTCACACGAATGAGCATGTAGTCTGATGAAAATCGACACGGCAATGTACAATTAGCGGGTGAAGTTCAAATTCCAAAATTCCGAAAATAATGTTCACATTCCGAAGTTCCGAAAATAATGTTCACATTCCGAAGTTCCGAAAATAATACTGAAATTTCGAAATTCCTAAAATACAATTCAAATTCCGAAATTCAGAAAATAATGTTCAAATTCCGAAGTTTCGAAAATAATGTTCACATTCCAAAATTACAATTCAAATTCCGTAATTTCGAAAATAATGTTCAAATTCCGAAAATAATATTCAAATTCCAAAATTACGAAAATAAAGTTTAAATTCCGAAATTCGGAAAATAATGTTCAAATTCCGAAATTCCGAAAATACTATTCAAATTCCGAAATTCCAAAAATACAATTAAAATTGTGAAATTCCGAAAATAATTTTCAAATTTCGAAAAAACTGTTCAATTTCCGAAAATAATGTTCAAAATCCGAAATTCCCAAAATAAAGTTCAAATTCCGAAATTCCAAAAATAATGTTGAAATTCCGAAAATAAAGTTCAAATTCCGAATTTCCAAAAATAATGTTCAAAATCCGAAATTCCGAAAATAAAGTTCAAATTCCGAATTTCCAAAAATAATGTTCAAAATCCGAAATTCCGAAAATAAAGTTCAAATTCCGAATTTCCAAAAATAATGTTTAAATTCCGAAATTCCGAAAATAATGTTCAAATTCCGCAAATAATATTCATATTTCGAAATTCCGAAAATAAATTTCAAATTCCGAAATTCCAAAAATAAAATTCAAATTCCGAAATTCTGAAAGTTGCGTGCATTTAGAATAAACTCTCTTTGCCTTGAATGACAATCAGTCTAAGTAAAGGACAAAATTGAATTCCAAACATTGGAGAAGGCAATAGGACTCCTTAATAGTAGTTTTACACATATTCTCTAACAATCAGTAACCTCCATGCATCCTAGTGGCTTTGTTGCCTTGGTTGAGGTGGGAGATTTAAAAACACTCCCCGTTCTTTACAAAGAATACAGGACAATTCAAAGTTAATGAATAAGGAAACTGCAGAGAGCCATGATCATCTCTAAACTGGAGAGACAATATATTGAAAAGGTTTATCAAGATAGAGACAACCAAGGAAAAAAAAAAGAGAGAGATGTGAAAGAGAGTAAAAACGCAGCCGGACTGGGAGGAATAAAAGGTACGCCTTTTGAAACATTCCACATCGTTTATATCTTCGTGTGAACGTCAATTCAGCTGATTCTCCGCATTTACAAATTCCGAATAGCTTCCTGCCCGACCCTGCAAGTTTGTTCCGATTGTCAAAGCGATCTCTGTGCGTGTCACAAATTATTGAACGAGTCTTCTTGTCCAGTAAGCGGCTGGTGAGGAATTCTTCGCTTCTCTCCTCATGAATATTCAAAGAGAACAGCCAATACCAACTCTTCTGCCTTTTACGCATTCGCCCTCGGCATACCACACAAACCCCGGCCATCATAATCGCCACAGAACTTCAGCCCCTAACCGGTTCATCTCGCTTGTTGCGTGCGACCCATGTTTATTTGCAATGAAACCTTTGTATTTGCGGTTGGTGGACCGGATGAACAAACTTCTGCCAGCGGGTTCACAATTCAAGTCTGACACATCCATCACAGGAACAGGTGCTAATCAAAAGTTAACTGTAAATGAGTCCCTTGCTTCGATTACAATTCACGCTTTGCAACCCGAGACCAACCCACTAATATATGCCTTGGCGTTTGTCCTCAGGTCCGTCCATTTTGTACTAATCGCACTTATATTATGTTGTATTTTCATTTCTTTTTCTCTGGGTGCGCGAGAAAGAAATTTTCTTTTACTTTTGCTTGTCGAAATTGATTTCATAACTAAGTGAGTGTTGTAAAAAAATGTTAATTTCAGAAATGATTGCAAATGAAAAATCATTGGATGTGTAACTATTAGGTTGGTGCAAAAATAATGACGTAATAATGTCGTTTTTTGACACATATTTTAACGTCAAAAAACGACATTATTACGTCATTATTTTTGCACCAACCTAATATATTATGTTGTATTAGATTTCTTGGTTAATTTAATATCTCTCTATATCTCTGTGATGATGGAAATATAATTACTTACGTTATTTGCATTATTCGGACTGTAATCCTCATCTCCATTGGCATACTCACAACGTTTCGGCCGTTATACGCTACGGCCTTTATCCCATATTTCTCTGTCTATTCCTCTGTCTATATCTCTGTCAATATGTCTCAGATGAGGTACTACGATTACTTGTATTATTTACATCATTCGGACTGTTATCCTCATCTTCATTGCCATATTCACAACGCTTCGGCCGTTGTACGCTCCGGCCTTTATGTCGTATTTCTATGTCTATTCCTCTGTCTATATCTCTGAGATGAGCTATTAAGATTACTTGTATTATTTGCTTTATGTGGACTGTTATCCTCATCTTCATTGCCATATTCACAACGTTTCGGCCGTTGTACGCTCCGGCCTTTATGTCGTATTTCCATGTCTATTCCTCTGTCTAAATCTCTGAGATGAGCTATTAAGATTACTTGTATTATTTGCATTATTTGGACTTTTATCCTCATCTTCATTGCCATATTCACGACGTTTCGGCCTTTGTACGCTCCGGCCTTTATGTTATATTTATCTGTCTGTATCTCTGTCTATATCTCTGAGATGAGGTATTATGATTGCTTGCATTATTTACATTATTCGGACTTTTTTTTCACAACGTTTCGGCCGTTGTACGCTACGGCCTTCTTCAGGTGATTGAAATTACAAACTGAACCCTTTATTTCGTCCACAGGGGTATATTTTTCTAGTTCCACTCTTCTTCCGGATGCCTCAGTTATATACCTTTAACAAGTTTTGGTTCGCCGCTGCTGTGGCCTGGTATTGAACTCACAATTCTTTGGGTCTAGTCACTGGATCTAACCAACGTCTTTATCCACTGTTTCCTGAATATTTTTCTAAGAGGGACATAATTCAAACAGTTATTTAAATATAACTTGAAACCCTTTTTATATTTTTCTTTTTAACTACCGAATAATGTTAAAAAGTTTA
>OZ010587.1:93160979-93163479 GCA_963932145.1 Acanthosepion lycidas
TATATATTTTTACATAGTTTAGATATATGATTGCATATGTATGTGTATATTAACCACTAATATTATCAATGTATATATATATATATATATATATATATATATATATATATATATATATATATAATTTTCACATGTTGCCACAAGCATTTGAACTGTAGTGTATGCATGCATGCACGTTAATACGATATAACAAAACGTGACTTCCCACTCCAAGCCGGATAATGTGTAAAAGCGGAAAACTCGGGTCTCACAAGCGGGTATTTCGGGTAGATGGAGTTCAACAGCCCAGGAATGCAGTCCATCTAGGGGAATAAAAACTCTGGCATAAAAAAATCCACCCTCGTTGCCTTTCGGGTATATTCAAAATACGGAAAAGGACTTGGAAGTATATCCAAAGAGAAAGCCCGGAGTGAAGCCCCGAAGACGGTTAGCTGCCAACAAACTTCCGCTAGCAAAGCCGTCCCCAAATGTAATGCCCTATATTCCTTTGGATCTTGACAGTACAACCAAGACTGGGTCCATGTAGTCTGGGTTGCGCACGGCCTCCATATTCCATCACACAAGCCTACGCCCTGGACATGTCACTCCAGTTACACCAGCAAAGAACTTAATTTTGTGTAGAAAGGTCTCTCTCACTGTCTCTCTCTCTCTCACTCTCTCTCACTCGCTCTCACTCTCACTTTCTCTTTCTATCTATCTATCTATCTATCTATCTCCTCATTAATGTTTTTCTCGTTTTCTTTCCCTCTCAGTAACCCCTTGCGACTTTGTCTCTTCGTCACTCATTTTATTTGTAATAAATAACTAATTAATATTATATTTTAATATTATATATTAAATTAAAATTAACATAGTAATTTAATATATATATTATTTTATTATAATATACATATATCATTATGAAAATATATATTAAATATATAATGAGAAAAATAAAACAAAAAATATCATTAAAATAAAATATAAATATCTCGTGTATGATGTGACCCCCTTAAAATTAGCAACAAATTAAGTCTTCAAATTTGCTACAGATAGATAGATAGATAGATAGATACCAAACAGACTGAGACAGATAGGAACAGAGTGAGATAGATATGAAAAGACATAGATAGATAGATATGAAAGGACATAGATAGATAGATAGATAGATAGATAGATAGATAGATAGATAGATACATACCAAAATACTGAGGTAGATAGATGAGAACTGACTGAGATAGATATGAATAGACATAGATAGATAGATAGATAGATAGATAGATAGATAGATAGATAAATGACGAGACTGAAATCGATAGATAGAGAGATACCAACAGACCGAGACAGATAGATAGGAACAGACTGAGATAGATATGAATAGAGATAGATAGATAGATAGATAGATACATAGAAAGAAAGAAAGAATGAACAGCCTGAGACAAACAGATAGATAGATAGATAGATAGATAGATAGATAGATAGATAGACTGAAATAAATATGAACTTAAATAATACTTCAGCACAAGATATGGAATCGTTACTGAAAATGACGTGCATGTCAGAAGAATTAACTGGCAAACGAAAAAGGCAAATTGAAGTTTTGAATTTTTCGTTGTGTAAAAAATACGCTTGAAATATTTTCATCAAACGTAAATAAATTATTAGCTTAAAATATATCAGAAAATTGTGGAAGGAAAAGTGGCAAAAATAAATTGAGCATGAATTTCAAGTCAAATTATTTAGAATTAAAAAAAAAGACTTGGCGTCCATTCAAATTTTTGATACGGAAATAGATAGATAGATAGATAGATAGATAGATAATGATCAGCCTAATATGAGACAAAAAGATAGATAAATAGCAAGGATAGAAAGAAAGCGATATAGATAGATAGGAGGGAGAGTGATTATATATATATATATATATATATATATATATATATATATGGAGAAATATAGTCTTAAGGTGTGCTATATTTATGGGATAAAGTGCTCAATATCAGAGATATAGCGTGTGTAAATATAAAATATAAAAGTGGACATAGAAGTCAACACTTAGAGGCGACAGTCTGTTTCATGCTATATGCAATCGTCAGGCCACATGTGCTGTTATTTTTCTCGGCTATTTATATATATATACGGGTCAGTGGTGCATTGTGGGAAGTCTATTATGGCGGTTATTTTACCGGAAGTCGTTTATTTATTTATTTGGGTTAAATTATTTTGCTTGTTTTTTTGTTTTTTTTTTGTTTCTTATTTTATTTATTTTTAATTGTTGTTTTTATTAACGTAGTAAAAAATTGTTCATATCACTTATTTAATAGTTTTGTTTTGGTTTGAGAATTTAATTAAAGCTATTTATTCGATTTTGGGTTTGATTGTTGTAGTTTGTTCTAACTATTATTTTGGCAGGAACAGTTTTTAATTTGTGTTTATTTGGGTTGATTATTTTATTTGTTTTTTCTAACGGTAACTTTATTGGGATTGGTTTGTTTATTTATTTATATGGATGAATTTAGGTTAA
>OZ010587.1:93170979-93198479 GCA_963932145.1 Acanthosepion lycidas
GCTCTGCTGCGGCATTCATTCTACCATCTATTACTGATATGTTGCAAGTACATTGTGCAGAAAACATCTCCAAACTACAAATGACTCAACCAAATTTCACTGTTGTAACTGTATTCTTGTTTGAAGGCATCGCCATTTTCCTTCCATACATGATTTCTAGAATTACGTCCAAACAACTCAATTTTGGTTTCGTCTGTCGATAATACTCTTTCCCGATACGATTTTTCCATATCCTTATGTTCAGTTTCAACCTGGCATCTCTGTCGTTTCAATAGCAGAGGGGTTTTCCGAGGGGGGGTGTTTAGATTATTCCTATGAATTTCATTACTTATTGACCGTTTAGTGACACAGATTCCTGATGAAAGCAAATCATCCTGCAACTCATGACGAGTAACCATTGGATTTGACGCATTAATTTCCTCAAAGATCTTGCAGAAATCTTCCGTGGAACACCTGTTCTTCTTTGGTTATCAAAAGTTTTCAGGTTTTTATACCTTTCAATAAATGAACTAATGGTAATAAATGGAATATTCTGGTTGTCTGAGATTTTCCCGTAACTTTTACCTTCTTTCCAGAATTTAACAATCAGTTACTTTTGCAATATTGTCAATTCCTTACCTCTTGCCATGATGAAAACCTTGCACGAATATCAATTACAGAATTTTTCTCCTTGGATATTTTGGGCTCAAAATAACTACTGATAACATTTTCGGAATATTCTAGAATATTTCCCTTGAATAATCTACAGTATTAATACAATTTGAATGTTTTCAAATCTGAAATTTACATTGTACGAATACTTTTTCATCATTAAAATGGATAAATTGAATTTATTTCTATTAAATCAATTTTTTTCTATTTTCTATGCATATTTAGTTATTATGCATCTGCGTACAGTTAATTATATAAAAAGTATGTTTATTCATTAGTTGGAAATACAATAGATTAAAAATTTGTATGTGTACGAAGATGTGTTTTACCCTCCAGTATCCACACACACACACATATATATATATATATATATATATATATATATATATATATATAGGTTGGTACAAAAATAATATCGTTTTTTGACGTTAAAAAATACGTCAAAAAACGATATTATTTTTGCACCAACCTAATATATATATATATATATATATATATATATATATATCGTTTTTTGACGTTAAAAAATACGTCAAAAAACGATATTATTTTTGCACCAACCTAATATATATATATATATATATATATATATATATATATATATATATATATATATATATATATATATATATGTATATGTATATATATATATATATATTAGGTTGGTGCAAAAATAATATCGTTTTTTGACGTATTTTTTAACGTCAAAAAACGATATTATTTTTGTACCAACCTAATATATATATATGTATGTATGCATGTATGTATCTATCTATCTATATCTATATATATATATACTCGCGTGTGTGTAAATTAGTAACAAACCTTTTTCTAATTTTTTTATAATCACATTTTCTTTTATAATTTATGCATTTCTTTCCTTTCTGTCTGACAAACATTCAGCCAGTCTCTCCCTCTTTCTCTTTCTTTCTCTCTATCACTCTCTTTCTCTTTCGATCTCACTCTCTTTTTTCTCTCTTTCTCTCTATCATCCTCTTTCTCTTTCGATCGCCGAATCTTTCTCTCTCTCTTTCTCTGTATCATCCTCTTTCTCTTTCGATCTTACTCTCTTTCGCTCTCTCTTTATCACCCTCTTTCTCTTTCGATCTCACTCTCTTTCTCCCCCTTTCTCTTTATCACCCTCTTTCTCTTTCGATCTCACTCTCTTTCTCTCTCTTTCTCTCTATCACCCTCTTTCTCTTTCGATCTCACTCTCTTTCTCTCTATCACCCTTTTTCTCTTTCGATCTCACTCTCTTTCTCCCCTTTCTCTCTATCATCCTCTTTCTCTTTCGATCTCGTTCTCTTTCTCTCCTTTCTCTCTATCACCCTCTTTCTCTTTCGATCTCTTTCTCCCCTTTCTCTCTATCATCCTCTTTCTCTTTCGATCTCGCTCTCTTTCTCTCCTTTCTCTCTATCACCCTCTTTCTCTTTCGATCTCGCTCTCTTTATCTCTCTTTCTTTCTATCACCCCTTTTCTCTTTCGATATCACTCTTTTTCTCTCTCGCTCTTTCTTTTTCTGTCTTTCTCTCTCTCTCTCTCTCTCTCTCTCTCTCTCTCAATCTCGTTCCTTCATGGAATATGGTTAAAACCACTACCCCACTCTTCAAGCTCTACCCGTTTAAACTTTTCCGCTCTTAAAATGACATCACGATTAACAACAGCAGTAGCACCACGGCGGGCATTCCTGACAATAGTCCTCACAGGGAAGAGATTGGGACAGAAAATTGCAGAACCGGGGGTACGGTGTTAAAGACAGTTGGTTGGGGAGGTCGGTCGCGGGCCGGAGAATTCGGTCTATGTGGCGAGAGATGTGTGGCATGGACGAAAGAGAAACGGGCTAGCAAGTGCGTGTTTTGGGAAGATGTGCAGGAGCGCGAAAGGTGGGAATAAAACAAGACCGGTGGATGGGTCGTGAGAAAGTCTAAATGAACTATGAAGAAAAGAGGAGGATTGGATCGAGGTTTCCCGGGGGTCGGTACGGTGATTAGCGCGTGGATAGGCAAACATTTGCTGGTGACAGAAACGGCACCGAATCGGCGACATACAAACGGGCCCCCTACCCGGCGCGCAACAAAACCCCTGCAGTGTTTCGCACTCGTCTTGAGCTTCTAACAACACATTCAAGAGATATTAATAAGTTTGAGAGGACCGAATAGGTTTGGGGTCTGTTGGCCTGTGGCCAATGCAGCTGTTCTGAGCACGGCGCCGATGCGAACATGGGGAGGAGTAAACAGCAAATACAGACACACGAGAGTATATGGGCACCACCATTTTGAATAACCGAATAGAAATATACACACGCGCGGGAAAAAGATAGAACACGCATAGAAGTGGGCAACAATAAGTCCTCAGCCTAATGAAGAAAAGCATATTTATTTTATACAACGATTATTTATTTTTCAACACAATTTCCTTCAATGTCGATATAAATAATTCCGTGGTGATTATAAGTCCTATAAAGCAAATATGATACAGTGAAAAAAAAGGCTAAAGGTTGCGTTAGAGGCTATGGACTAATTGATCCAATTGGAACAACATCACACACACACATATATATATATATATTGTGCTTATTTAGGCAGCAATTTTTCATTAATGCGTTTCGTTAAATAATATAGACAAGTTTTGTCTATTTATTTTAAGTAAGTTCCTTTCATATTGTCTGATATGCTTAATCACATTATCGTTGAAAGACGAAAGGAAAACACCATATTGATACATGTTTAAGTCCAATCTAAGCTTTCGGCTTACATAAGCCATTATCAAAGATGACAATTTCAATAAATCAAACAACACACGGACGAACCAACAATGATAGTCCGCCTTTGCTGCATGAAAATTTCCAAGTAACGGAAAAAACTCGTATATACGAGACGCGGAAGCGAAAATCGCGTCGTAGCTCGTGACCTCACACATTACCGCGTGAGAGTGAAAAACGAGAAGTATTAAGTATGGGAAGCCATGGTATAAACCAATGGCTTCTGTTATAAATTATAGGCATTTATTTAAGGATATTTGTGGAGATTTCATAGTTTATTTTTTTCAGGTTAGGTTTCAACTGTTTTATGTATAAAGCTTCAAGAATTTTTAAGGAATTTACTTTAAAAAATAGACAAAACTTGTCTATATTATTTTATGAAACATGCATTAATATATATATATATATATATATATATATATATATATACACACGCACATATGTGTGTGTTTATCTAAAAGCGGATACTTAGGTCAACACCAACCATTAGCATCAACGGAATCTTCAGGCCATGTGTCCTGTGTTTTGGTACGACTATTTATATATGCTGCTCAGTTGTGACTATGAGTAGTAAGGTCTATAGTATTATCCCTTAATATCCCTCATGCTAATGCACGTGTTGGGGAGGCCGAAGAAACATGCAAATATATATATATATATATATATATATATATATATATATATATATATATATATATATATATGTACGAATAAATATCCATTTTTAATCACCAGTAGCACGATACTGATTTTCAAGCACATCGCATTCTTCAGGTGTTGCATTCTGACTGACCGTTGCATAATGTAAATTCTGTTGTATTTATTGGATTATCGTGATAGTGGAGCAGTCCATATTATGTATGGGGATTGTTATAAAAAATCTTTTTTGTTATTTAAAATAAACGTAACTATGAGAAAAAAAACATGCACACAAATTACCTACTTCAAGTTACGAAGATAGACTTTACAATTTAAATCTGAATATACATATATAAGTAATTATAAAAAATGAGATATTACTCATATATATATATATATATATATATATATATATATATATATATATATATATATATATATATATTTAGAGAGAGTGAGAGAGAAAGTCAGAGAGAGAGAGAGAGAGACCGACAAAAAGATGTATACACACTTCAGGGAAAGAAAAACTTGTAATTTTACGGAGGTCCCTAAAGGATGTTGTGTATCGCAGAAAACCGGTTACATTGATGCTCCTTAGACAAAAAATTGAAAATACATGTGCAGTCATCTCACTGGACACTTTGGCAAAGGTTACCAAAGCAGCAGTTCACCGTACAAATGTCTTCGGTCTATTAACTTCTTTTGTCAAAATCATCTTGTGTTTTTGACAAAAGAAATTAATGTTGTGTGTGAGGTTCATCAGTTTTGCAACACGCTGTTTTATTTTTTTTTAATGATTTCCCCCTCCCCCACAAGTTTAGACAATATAGATAGTAAGACGTAAGGGTTTACTGTGAGTGAAGGAAAGCTTTCCCGAGAAGAAAGGACGCTAAAAAGAACAAGAATGAAGAAAAAAAGAACAAAGAAAAAGAACAAGGAGGTAAATATAATGATTGACGTTGGATTCAATTTTGATCATCGTAGGTGACTCGAAGCAGTGCGAAAGAAGAAACTATTAGAATAGAACCTACGGTTTTATTTAGCCATTTCAACAATGAAATTATGGGTTCAATCTAGTACTACGTTTAAATTCATGAATTTAAGCTTCGAACTAGATTGATATTTGGATACCATAATAAGTCAAGTTACCAAACAGGAAAGTATGTCAGAACCGTTGCCATAAAATATTTATAGACAAGACACATAGAAGCTACACTACGGTGGTTAGAAAGCAACTGATGCCGAGATTTTAGATCAAGTCTGAAAACGTTACAGATACTTTGCCAAGAGTTACTAAATGCATATCAGAAATATATATATATATATATATATATATATATATATATATATATATATATATGAAAATATTGTAGAAAATAGGAAAGAAACTGGTTTGGTAAATAATCCAAAGTTCCTAAGTATTTTTGTTATTATTTTTAAAAATAGTGCTCGATACGAAAGTAGAGCATAATTATTTATTTAAAAATATGATTCCAATTCAAATATTAATTTGAAGTTTTCGGCTCTTGTTTTGAAACATGAGACCTCTTATGTAGCGAGTTGGAATCATATTTTGAAATAAATAATTATATATATATATATATATATATATATATATATATATATATATATATATATATATATATGTATAGTTGTCAGTGAAAATGAATACCCTACCGCCCCATATTAAAATGATTGGTTTTCACCATATCCATACAAACGAATATTCTTATAAAGCTCCGTAAATTTCAAAATTAATTATTCCAAAATTCGCTTGAGGATGAAACAGAACTAGGTACTTTAATTTTAATTTAATTTCTATAATTGAATTAGAGGTTTTTAGCTTCTGTTTTTGAAATATGGCAATTCCTATGTAGGGATGGAATCATATTTTAATAAAAAAATAATTATAATACATATATATATATATACTTATATTTATAATATTATATATATATATATATATATATATATATATATATATATATATATATATATATATATATATATATAATATCATAAATATAAGTATATATATATATATATATATATATATATATATATATATATATAATATTATAAATATAAGTAATTATACTCGTCTGGAAAAACCTTAGGTATTTTGGCTTGTAAATGAACAAACCAATACATAAGGAAAAAAAAGGGATAAAAAAAGAAAGAACTAGGAACATGTAATTTAGGAGAAAAAAATCGTCCAGAATCTAAGCCCCGAGTCCAAAGAAAATAAAATCAGTGTATATATATATATATATATATATATATATATATATATATATATATATATATATATATATATATATATATATATATATATATATTTTATTGCTGGTGATATTATTTTTCCAAAAATGTATTGCTGGTAATACATTTTTTAAAAAATATATTGCTAGTAATATTTTTTTTTCAAAAATCTATTGCTAGTGAAATTGTTTTTTTACAAATATATATATATATATATATATATATATATATATATATGCTGGTAGAATTTTTTTTTTTTTTTAAAGAAAGAAAAAGTTTTGCTGATAATAATATATTTTTGGTCATAATATTTTCTTCAAAAATTTATTGGTGGTAATAAATTTTACAAAAATGTATTACTGGTATTAAAACGTATTTTTACACTTTCATAGTGTTTTGATCCCTTTTTGGGAGTTAACTATTTGCTCATAACTGGGACCCTAACAGGTGCTATCACCCCGTTTCAGGGTGAACCTGGAAACACCAGCAATTAAGATATGGTTCCACGCCCCTGAAAACCTTCTGGTCAGAGGCCTTGCTGTTAGACGTAGTTTATCGTCTTACCCAGGACGGGGACTGTCTTTGATAGGTATGACGGAAAAAAAAACATTCTTCTTTAATATACCATGATCACCACATTTTCTTATTCTTTTTTGCTTCAATAACTTGTTTTTTCTTTACCATATTTATTTTTCTTTGTCACCATTATTTTGCTATACGTTTACTTAACATCGTCAAATACGTTACTTGCTGCCGGCCTTAAAAATCAGAAAGCAAACATAAATATTTTTGACATCTACAGGACGCTATATTAAAAGCACGAATTTCGGTACAGTCGAGAAGGGAACTTCATGAGCAAAATGTTCTTCTTTCAATCGATGGGATTGCCAAGGAATAATCCACTTTGAATTCTTACCACCTAATGCAACAATTAATGCTCAAATATACTTTCAGCAATTAGAGTGTTTGAACCAAGCTTTAAGGAAAAAAAGACCTGCTCTCGTGAATCGAAAAGAGGTGATGTGTCATCAAGACAATGCGCGACCCCACACAGTAAGATCACGTCACAAAAGATCAAAGAACTTGGTTGGGAGAAAATTCCTCATCCACCTTATTCTCCCGATTTTGCTCCTTCAGACTACCATTTGTTTCGTAGCTTACAGAATCATTTGATATTTTACCAAGTCATTGTCTACGACGCTTAACATTTCGATAAAAGATCCATTTTTCGTTGCCAGTCACAAGTTTATCCAAAAAAGGTGAAACAAGTTGGCGAGAATGGAGAGAAGAGCAGATGTCGACTCGGGATTTGAGGTTGTTTTCAGACAATTCAGGAGGCAGCCATTTTCCAAGTATAGGAACTTTTCCATGTTGTTGAAGATGACGATGAACAGTTGTATGGTTTGAACTAAGAACCACTGCTAATTCCTCAACTGATAAAGCAGGATTTTCTTCAAGGGCTGCTTCAAGAAGCTTTTCATCAAACTCAAATGGACGCCCGGTTCGATCTTCATCTTCAAGGAGGAAATCTCCACCCCTGAATTTTGCAAACCATCTTCTGCAAGTTCTTTCATTCACACATTCCTCTCCATAAACTGAGTGAATGTTTCTACCCGCTTCAGCTGCTGAGTTTCCTTTCTTGAACTCATAAAGCATTATGTGTCTCAAATGATTCTTGGGTACTTCCATGTTAGCAGGGTTTTAATCAAACAAAATTTAATTTTATTGTTCTCTGAAATAAAATTTTGGTCAGTTTAAATGCAGCTAAACATAAAAATAATGTTCAGCTCCATGAGACATTATAAGTTACTCTTTAAATTTCGTACATTTAAACAAAAAGTTAAAATTCGGACAGAACTTATGGGATGACCTTATATATATATATATATAAATAAATAAATAAATAAATAAATAAATAAATACATTAATTAATTAATTAATTAATTAAAAAAAAATAGAAAATAAATAAAAGAAATATATATAATCCGGTGTTCTTATAGATATTTTTATTTATATCACGCATATATATGTATAACGTATGGTACTTATCTTCCGATACATCACTGACGAGGCAGATTTTTCCCGCAGTAGGTTGCCATTTACCACCCAAGGTAACCTATAGAACTCGATCTGTCCTACTAGAGGAGAAGAAGATGATTCACACTTTTACCAAGGGTATTAGCACGTATGTGAATGTAATGGATTCGACTGGAATTCGAACTCGGCTCTCCGATTCCTCAGTCCGAGCCTCTATCAATTACTCCACCGTGTAAATGTCTGTGCATCGTCTCACTCCCTGTGCCTGTCACTTTCTCTTTGTTTGTTTGTTTTTGTGTTTTTGCGCGTGTGTGCATGCGTGTACAATCACGTGACCACGCGACTACGTATGCAGGGAAAGGTTGGATCTCATTTCAAAGAAAATAAGCCCGAAATCAGTATTCCGCAAACAGCGTCAGACACATAATTAGAAAAATGTTGCTTCGAACCAACAAAAGCCGAGTTGAGTCGGAATAGACCGGACGGAGCCGATCCAAGACATCCTCCTCACTGCCAACCCAGCCAATCTTTCAGTCTGTTCTCTCCTGGTACGAATCGGAAATTTAGCGTCTCGTACACAAGACTTTAATAGATTTTCCTTTTCTTTTTCTTTTCTTTCTTTCTTTCTTTTTATACTTCGCCTGTCTCATTCTCCGGTTTTTCACATTTCTGACGTCCGACCGCACGTGTGATTCTTGTGCGAACGACTTGTCGTTCGGGCCGAAAAGTAAAGGAATCAGATGAAATCAATTGTTAGATGGAGGAAGGGGCGCTGGTATGGATAGTTGGGTTTCGCGGGTTGGGGATCAGAATAGGATATTGATAAAAGAATCAAGATGAATTATCAGAGATTCGAAAACTCCTCACCCCCCCCCCAACACCACAAACCGGTGTCACAACAATTCGTTGGCTTTTCTATTTCCGATTATACATTCAACACTTGCATTTCATATTTCTGATTGGTGCTGTTCGCACTTTCCATTAATTCTTCACATCAATCTGTTTATACAACTTCTGTCACATTCGAAACAAACACACGCACGAACATAGACACAGACACACACGCACGCACACAAATACACACACACACACACACACATATATATATATATATATATATATATATATATATATATATAAATTAACATTGAAGTCAACACTCAGCGGTTTCAGACTGTTTCATGCCAAGCGCAATCATCAGTGTTTCTTCATATATATATATATATATATATATATATATATATATATATATAAAGAAATAATCATACATAGAATCAATCAGCTATATTAATGCAATTAATGGCAAAATCACTTCGCCAGCAGAACATAATGTATGCATTGAAATACTGTTAATCCATTGAATGATGTAATCCTCATTTATAAAACTGTTCTCAGATGTTTCTAGTGTATATTTTTTTTAAGTTAAGCAAGTACTTTCGAAGATCCATGTCTTCATCAACAGGCTGTAATTTTTCTCTTTTAAAGTTAAAACTTGAAGACGAAATTATTGTTTGTAGACCGAAAGATGTTTTTTAAGAATGTGCTATTTATTGACGGTTGTACAATCTGGGAACGTGCGATGTCGCAACGCTAAATTTCAAAATTTCAAGTGAGAATTTTTATATGAATTTTGTAATACGGTAAATCCACGAATTCTTTTTTTTACAAGTGTTTTTCAGTTAACATGAAAATCTATTATATTTTATATATATTATATCATGTTATATAAAATATATGGTGCCTAATATTATATGTTGATAAAAAAACTATTGATCCCGCTGTATGAAATTCCTGATAACAAAACTACTAAGACATATCACTATATTAATTGACCTATATACTATACTTCATGTCATCTTAACTGAAAAACACTTGTAAAAAAAGAATTCGTGGTTTTAAAAAAAGAATTCGTAGTCTTATAAATGAGAATCACATCATTCAATGCATTAACAGTATTTTAATACATACAATATGTTCTGTTAGCAAAGTGATTTTGCCATTAATTGCATTAATATTGCGGATTGATTCTATGTATGATTATTTCTTTATATATAAAATATATGCTGCCTAATATTATATACATATACACACACACACACACACACACACACACATATATATATATATATATATATATATATATATATATAGAGAGAGAGAGAGTGGGGGGTTTCTTTGTCGGCTAGCTGATTGTTGGCCTCTTAAATGTATTCTTTAATTCCCCAGATCACTGTACAAAGTTCTGTAGTTCACTGCTACTGACAAGCAGATTTTTCCTCCTGATGATGACCATGTTGGCCGAAACTAGTCGAGGAATCTAAATGAAATAATAATAAAAATGAAATAATATTAATATACAACCCAGTGTGTCTGAAGATTTTAATTTTTTCAACATAAATACATACATATATATATATGTATATATAGGCATACATATATATATATATATATATATATATATATATATACATACATATATATACATACATATATATATATATATATATATATATACATACATATATATACATACATATATACATATATATATATATATATATATATGTATGTATATGTATATATATATATATATATATATATATATATATATATATATATGAGGGAGATGTTTTAGTTGTTCCAATGAGAGAAAAGAGTATATTTAAAAGAAAAGAGTGAAGCCTCAAACGTTTGTTGTTTTAATGTGGATTTTTAAAAAAATATATATACTTTATTTTCCCTGTTTTTCTCACACGAGTTTCCGGTCTCGCAACCTTCATCAGGAAAAAGTGCTTATTTCCACATATTAAAAGGAATTAATTTTTCTCATATTTTCCGAAGTTAAACCATTGCCTTCTGTGTGTATTAGTAAACGAAATTCTTTTATTAGACATGAAAATATTCTCACTCATATGAATATATATATATATATATACATATATATATACATATATATATATATATATATATATATATATATATATATATATATATATATATATATATATATATATATACCGAATGTAACAGCAAATTGTCCATATGGTATAAGACTATGGATAATTGTTCATCCCACAAAATTTTTAATAATTAAAAAGAAAAAACTAAACGAATTGAGTTCATGTTTTCCAGGTTTTCAGATAAAACGTTTAGCCATCTTGACAACATTTTCCGTAAGAATCACTGAAAAAACTCTTTGATCTATCCCGCTAGAAAGAGAACAGTTTAAAATTATTTTGTGTCGGTTTCACTATGTCTTTCCAGCTGAGCAATGCTGAGAGGAAAATGATCATTAAGGCCTACCGTAATGATACCAATACTCATACGCTGGCTGCCAGTAACAAGGCTTATTCAAGAACCATCATGAGAATGGAGAATAACTTGAAAAAAGAGGGAACTGTAGAGCGGAAAACTAGAGCAGGAAGTCACAAAAGCAAGAGTGATAATTAGTTCAACATCAGAGTCCAATAGTGTTATAAAAACCTCGAAGATACATTTAATCATTTCTAAGACATACCGTTCAAATCATAATTTAATAATTGAGAAATTTCGCTGTTACACAATTTGGTCAATTTTGCTGTTACACCTATACACACACACACACACACACACACAGAGACACACACATATATATATATATATATATATATATATATATATATATATATATATATATATAGTCCAAATGTAAAATAACGAAGATTAAGGTTTTAGCGTACAAAACAGTAATTTAAAACAGATCTCAATACAAAAGTAGAGCCTTAAATATTTTATATCATGCAGCGTTACATAAGAACAATGTTCTTATGTAACACTGCATAATATATATATATATATATATATATATATATATATATATATATATATATATATATATATATATATATATATATATATATATATATATATATATATATATATATATATTGTGTATTTAAGCAGAAAACCTTCTTTCATGCACGTTTCATTGAATATGACAATGTGCTTTGATTTAGTTTTTCATACATTTTCTCCTGTTATCATATAAAAACTGTCTTATTGTTCTTTTTTCGAACGCTTTCAGCTATACATTGCTTCAACCTGGAATCGAAACTCGACCATTTTTGCATCAGTCAGAGATCGTACCCTAAGGAAACTTTAGAATTTTCTATACGAAATACGCCAGCAGCCAAGAGAACTCAATTTATACTTGAAGAGTATATATATATATATATATATATATATATATATATATATATATATATATATATATATATATATATATATATATATATATATATATATATATATATATATATATATTAGGTTGGTGCTAAAAAATACGTCAAAAACGACATTATTTTTGCACCAACCTAATATATATATATATATATATATATATATATATATATATATTAGGTTGGTGCATATATATATATATATATATATATATATATATATATATATATATATATATATATATATATATTAGGTTTTTTGACGTAGTTTTAAACAAAAAACGACATTATTTTTGCACCAGCCTAATATATATATATATATATATATATATATATATATATATATATATATAATGTTGAAGGGGGACTTGGAAACCAAAGCATCCAGTCCATGATGCAGGCCAATCACCAAGGCAGTGAATGGGTCAGTGTAGACTTAATCCTCCACCCACCAGCGAGAAATTATACGTCCTCCTCTCTGTATATGATATGAACTAATTTTAATGTGAGAAAATGAATTTCTGACCTTTTATGCAATTGAATCAAAGTTGATTTCCAGTGATCCGTCGCTGTATCAATTCGCTCTTTGCCAAAGGTTTTTCGTAATAATTAAGGAATTCTGATGTTTTCTGGGATTATTTTTTTTTGTCTTGCTAATGCTGTAATCAAATTGTTCAAATCGTACAAACTGGTAGAAGTCGATGTATTTTGTTGACAAAATAGCACACTTGGTAAACAGAACAATTTGTTCAGAATGTGACGTCCCGTCAATCCACTCGCATTTGTATCACATTTTGATTGCATAATTCTTGCACTCAAGTTAACAAGATTTTATGATGTTAGATGCTCACTCGTTGTAACTTTCGTTAAGTGAACGAATGGTCATTATCACTTCCGAAATGCTTGTCGTAGACGAAACTTTGTAATACTGGTAGTACTGGTAGTACAAATAATAATCGCATTAGTAATACTTGTTCAAATAGTAATCACCAAGTAGTAATTCGTATAATGATTAGTGTAGAAAAATAGTATAATGGATTGTACAGAGAATAGCGATCACTTAGGCGTTTCTTTTGCGATCACGTGATCTACTTATTTAATAATGGAATCGTCCCTGTTTGCTCAGTAGAGATCTGTGTTCAAACTACAGTGTCGGCAAAGACATTTTATTCCTGACAGTTGCTATAATCACCTTTCCAGACAAAAATAAATGACTAAATTAACGATTAGCACTCATCTCATCAAACAGACACAACAAATTTCTACTACGTTAATTGCAAATCGAATACTAAAAACGAATACCTTGTAAAATAGCATCAATATATATATATATATATATATATATATATATATATATATATACAGTATATACTATATAATGAAACATACGTTTTAGACAGAGCAAACATCTAAAACTAACCAAATAAAAAAACGAAGCCCCGAGAAAAACAACTAAAAGAAATCCTAAATAATAATTAAATGAAATAAAAATATAAACAAATTAAGGAACTACGAATGCACGTATAATTACAATTAAATAATAATAATAATAATAATAATAATAATAATAATAATAATAATAATAATAATAATAATACGGGAATAGGACCTGTAACAATTGTATAGGACTACACAATACTCACAGAACAATCAAAGATAATCGCCCTGACATTGTTATTAGAGGCCGCAAACAAAACAGTTGCCTCCTTATTGATATGACACATCATTCACACTGCAATGTATCTTTGAAGATCTTCTAAAAGCTATCAAAATATATTGAAATCGAAATCTCAAAAATGTGGCACATGGGAACATCAACAATCCCTGTTGTAGTTGGAGCCCTCAGATTGGTGGTAAAATATTCCAATAGACTCATTGAAGGTATTTCTTAAAGAAATACAAAAAAATATTGTACTCACGAGTACAGCCCACACCTCACGAAGGGCATTTTTTTATGTAAAATATGTGGGTTTTTTTTATTGGTCAGTAAATTAAGTAAAAAAAAATAAATTAATTAACAAACTACTAATGTACGCATAAACACAATTATATATAATAATAATACGGAGATAGGACCTGTAACAATTTTATTGAACTGTACAATACACACAGAGAACAATCAAAGCAAACTGGCCAGACATCGTTATTAGAGACCGCAAACAAAAGATTGCCTTCTTATTGATAGTATAGTGATAATATTTATTGTATTAATGTACAAGTAGGGTACAAGGCCAAAAGAGGGAAAGGGACAAAGGATGGTCTTCTTCCGTCTTATCATTAAACTTAGCTAGCCGCAAACACTGGCCCAAACATACAAACAATATTCCTTTCACCAAAACAACGCATTCTTACTTACCTTTCTTACCTCATCCACCATAATGCCTCAGAAACTTTATGAAGTCCTAACTAGTCCCCATATATAAAATTTATTGTCTGTGTGGGGAGGGGAATAAATTGACAATTAAAAATCTAAAAAAAAAACCAATGAGTATTTACAAATGTGTACAAAACTATATACAAGAAACTAAACAAAATTTTGTTAGTAATAAAACCCCCAACAGGCCCTAAATTTGGTAGTAACATCAGTTCACTGGACGAAATCAATGCGGGGCTTTAAAAAAATATAAAACATCCATACATTCCAAGCACCCACTCAAACACACACTCAAAGACAAAAACAGTTACGAAAGTCAGACCCGAAACGAAAGACGCCCAGCCCCCACCAGAGAACTGACATCACTATCCACCTAACGATGGGAGGGGTGGGGAATTAAACCAAAAGGGAAAAATGGGGACATAAATAAAAGGGGCCAATGAGCATCCATACCCTAGATAAGTTTACTAAAGAAAAGAAACTAAAACCAAAACAACCTACACTAAACTATTAGGTTGGTGCAAAAATAATGTCGTTTTCTCACACATGTTACTATGTGAGAAAACAAGATTATTTTTGCATCAACCTAATATTAAGAGGAGAGTTGCCCCTTTTACTCGGCAGAGACGCGCAAGCCACCCACCTTTCGCGAAATTCCACTGGATGGAGTCGCTTACTTTCCGTCCCGATCTCGAATTTAAGCTAATGCTTAAAGAACAGGATCATTTGGGAAGAGGTGAACTTCTCGGCCCCATGGAATTCCTTCTGTTGCGTCGTCCATATCACGACTCGCATAAACCCCAGTAAGCAAAGGAACACATAGTGCTCAGCCTTAGTCAACGGCGGTACAATATTGCTGCAGACGGAACTGGCCTCGAGGATAAAGAACTTTCCGCGCAGCATGCGAACCATGATGTCTTGAACAAACTTGCACAACGGACACTACAATGAATACAGGCGTGACCTAGGGTCTCCACTTCCCCAATGCAGCGAACGCAGTTTGGAGACTTTGCCAAACCCGCCGAACAAAGTCTTTTGGCGACCCAGAGGGCCACTCGAATTATCAGCCAGATGAGTGATGCATCAGTGTTAGTGAGATATTTCAACCGGGGTGCCCAAGGCCATATGCAGCGAACCTCCCGCTTCGACAGACCGAGCTCGTCTATCAAAGCATCCTGAACGTTCCCCCTAACTAACACCTGATATAAGGCCTTACGGGACAACAGCTGGACGTCAGAGAGGCCATCCTTCACCCGTAAGAGATGCTTGAGGGCAAGACTGCATTCGCGATAGAAGGAGCCCTCGTCTTGAGGTGAACGGCCGGCCTCTTCCTAGCAAGATGGCACACTTCTTAAGGATGGAAAGTTTCTACGAGCGTCTTCCTTCCAGAATACGCCGTTCTCATCCAATCGCATACACGTCCGGTTTAGATAAGTAATAAGTTTAGAAGCGTATATCGACGAATCCCAACGCAAGGCACCCATAGACCGCCATCAGAAGGATGGCAGTAACAGATATCGCGACAAACCATAGCAGCCCTGTCTACCCAAAAGAAGGAGAACAAGAGCCTTACAAACGCCAATAAAGTGTCAGACAGGACTGGAAGCACGAAGATTCGGTAAAGGAGAATCGGACAGATGTGCAAGGCACATACTTCCACCGTCCCCTTCAAGGAAAGATTCCTCTGGGACCACCGACATACTGCGAACTCGGCTTTCACCCGCACCCCCATCCAATTCATTTCTAACAGGAGGTCGAGACCGAACCAGACGAGAAGTATCTTGACCGGCTCGTTCGTCCAGAGGAAAGATCCGGGAAGAGAAACTCCATTCACGGAACCAACTGCAAGCCAACGGGCTTACCGCGATTGATCTTGGCCCCTTTCCCCATTTCATAGGCTTTTATTTCTTTGCTGACTTCGTTAATTTCGGTTCTGCTCGACACAAGAACCGAAACGTCATCAGCATAGGCGGAGTACCTGACCGAGTTGGTACCACCAGGTAAGGAAATTCTGCGAAGGACCGGATTCGTCTTCAACTTACGCAGGAAAGGTTCGAACACAAGAACGTACAGCAATGGAAACCGCGGACAACCTGGACAAATAGAGCGAGACAAAATAAAAGGTTTCGATCTTACCCCATTCACATCTACCAGCGCACCGCATACAGCTGTCAGCTCCAAGTGCGAAATCCGGCCCGAAACTGGCGTCCGAAAGACAGCCTCCATAATTCGATGGTCAACCCTATCGAAAGCCTTGGACTGATCTAAATTGATCAGCGCGGCATCACTGTCGACTTGTTCGATGATCAAGTTTACCAAATGAAGGTTATTCTGAATAGTCCTGCCTGTCACAGCACAAGTCTGCACGGGACCAATCAGACTAGAGAGGACAGCCTGCAAACGGCCAGCTAAGACCTTGGCTAAAATCTTCAATTCTGTGTTTAACATCGTGAAAGCCGATAATTATCTACCCAACCCCTACCATCTTTGCTCTTGCGAAACAACTTGATCACACCCCTGCTAAAGCGCTGAGGTATTGACCCCTGCTTCATCCAGTTGTTGAAAATCAGTGCCAGCAAGGGGACAAAGACGGGCGACTGCCTCGAGTACATTTCGTAATCCCGGAGTCTTGTCCAGGCCAACCTGTTTCAGTGCATCCCAGATCTCAGACTGTAATGGGACACTCGCACCCAGTCGCTTCAGTCGCATCGAGCCGGGTAAATTCAGCAAAATAGGCATCGAACTGAGCAGGGCTCAAACCGGGCTCCCTGGTAAACAGCTCCTGGAAGTAGTCACGGAAAGCCTCACAGATGCTCACGTCTGTAGTCACAGTTCGCTTATCCGGCAATGTGATGCTCGCAATATGCCGACTAGATGGCCTACGGGCTTCTTCTCCACGTAATGAAGCGGCCATCTTCGTAGCCTCGCAAGTCATTCTTTTTAACCTAACCCTAAATACCAGAGCTTGATCCTTCTTTATAAGCAAGGTGGCCAGCCCCCACTCCCTTAGCTAAGGCTACGTCCACACTATGACGGGATTTGATTGCCCGATCTACTTTTGCCTCACAAGACTTTTGCGCTGTTAACCCTGCTAGGTTGAGTCGGCGACTAAAATCAACAGCAAAAGACCTAAGTTTGGATTTTAGAGATCCCACCATTTATTCCCAACGACAGCCTCCACCTCCGACAATTCCCGCTGTATCATTGGTAGACGTTGACCCCGAAAATCTTGCTCACCAAATAATGATGAGTTCAATTTCCAGTCGCCAGTCATCTTAAGCTTAGACGTATCTAAGTTTACCAGAACCCGGACAAGCCTATGATCCGAGTAAACTATAAAATGGAACCTTGGACATTCTAAGAGCCCTACTTCGACTCTCTTAACTAGAACTCGGTCGATGTAACGTGCGCTCACCACCGAATCTTGGCGTATTGTAATGGTGAGCAAGCTAGTCTCGCTAGAACAGTTACGACTGAGTTGTGAATTTGATCCTCACTGAGGGTCCCTTACTTTCGGCCTTGTGCCACATCTAAGCAACGCTTGGAAAATCATTTGGAACGGTACCAAACTGTTCAGTACTGTCGAACTCTCTGTCTTGAGCAGAGATGAACCCGGACGAGGCTTTACCGTGGGGCAAAGTTTCGTCCGGGCAGGTAGACAGGCCCTGAACCCGTTTATACGGGTTCGAAGGGAATATTTTTGACTGAGCCTACGGGCTCAGAGAACTCACGATAAACTTGGCCCTGTGCCACATACGCCCCACGTGAGGGGGCCGTTAAATATAGTGGTGTAATAGTTAGCAAGTTTCTTTCGCTAGAACAATTACGACTGAGTAGTGAGTTCGATCCTCACATGGTGCCCCATACTTTCGGCCTTGTGACACATCCAAGCTACGCTTGGAAAATCATAAAGGGCACCTTGGCGTAGTTAGCAAGCTTGTCTCGCTAAAACAGTTACAACTGGAGAGTGAGTTCGATTCTCACTGAGTGCTCCATACTTTTGGCCTTATGCCACATCTAAGCTACTCTTAGAAAATCAGTATAATCCTATATCCGTGTATTATTCAGTAAGTAATTAGGATCGCTCCCCACCCTGTTGAGAATGGAACAGTCGACTGTAGATATAAGCAGTTGATTTTTTTCCCTATGTATTTTTAAAGTGGAATAAAACCTAACTTTAAGTTTATTCAGGTTTTCTGATTTCACGACCCTTGGTTTATCGTAGCTACCTCGAAAAAAATTAGATACTTAACGTTTCAAATGCATATTTAAAAATGTAAAATCTTTCTGGAAGCTTTCATTTTAGTTTTAATTCCAAACAAATAAATTATATTGAATATTTCTAATAAGTCACATACTTTGCGTTATTTGAAACTGAATTTAAATTTATCGGAATATTTTATTTTATAACGAGTACAAACGATAAAATCGTGCATATTGACAAATATAACAATCTTCTTAATTAAAGAAAAACAATTCTGAAACAATATTTAAGAAAAATTAGCTGATTTAAAATTTAATTAATTCATCTGAATTGAAACAAATATTGCTTGCTTTTAATTTGAACTATCACATAAAAGCATTTGCTTTTTGAATTATACATCGTAATAATTATAAGTTCAATCCCCGTGTAGGGTAGTACAAATTCTGACGCAATGAAAATATTTTGCGATGCGTAACTGAGCAGTACTAAAAAAAGAACAAGATATGATATCCCTAGGGATGGACAGTGGATGAAATGCATCGGCTTGATTAAATATAGTGTTCAGTTCGAAATTTCCTAAAGGTTATCCTGGTCGATAGACAACTGTAAAAAGCTGGAGAGTTCAAAAGGCAAGACATTGAGATAAAACAGTAATACATTATGAAATGGACAAAACAGTAAAATCAACCTCGTTAACCGAAAAGCTCCTCTGTGGCTCAATTGGTAAAAGCACGTCAGGCTATATGACGGTCCCGTATAGGATACAGGTTCGATTCCTGTCGGAGAACGCATATTTTTTAGGAAGATTTCTCAGAGATTCAGGCCGGTAAATGTTGTTAATACTGTTTATTATAAACAGAGCATTTACTTAAATATTTGTATCTATAAAAAGAACGTATAAACATAAAAAAAATGTCTTTAAATAATTGTCGGACTTTGTCTATTTCATAATGTGTCACGACATTTATTTACATTTGGATACGTATCGACCAGACATGAAAGTATGAGAGAAAATCATGGAGAATTGTAGTTTAAAAACAGTAAAATCGACCTTGCTGACCGAAACGATCTTCTGTGGCTCTATCGGTAAAAGCACGTCAGGCCCCGTATAGCATACAGGTTCGATTTCTGTCGGAGGACGTATAATTTTTAGGACGGTAAATGTCGTTAATACTGTTTATTATAAACAGCATTTACTTAAATATTTTTATCTATAAAAAGAACGTATAAACATAAAAAAATGTCTTAAAATAAAACAGTAAATATTTGTTCGAATATAATTATAAATTTATTTTTTGTCAGTTCATAAGATTCTGTCTGTAGGTAAGCATTGTGTTTCTTCGGTAGTGTCGCGTGTTCGTAGGTCTGTTATTTTTCGATTTTGGCATGTTTTGGAGTAGCTGGTATTTCGAAAACATTGATCCTATCGAGTACTTGATGAGCTTTGCTCATAATTAGCAAATAAACTAAATAAAATGACGTTACAGTTTTTAATGATTAACAGATGTATTTTTTTTTATTTTTCAAGAAAGTTATAATTTTAAATCTTTTTAAAGTTCTCACCTTTAAATGATGAGAAATTAATGAACATTTTTCTAATGTCCAAAAGTCTGACGCCAGAAAGTCTGGCACCAAATTAACTGGCACCCAAACGGTTGTGTTGAAACGCCAGCGCCCAACACGGCTGCTATCAATCGGCCCATTCCGACTGCTCTTTGAGTGCTGATGCGACAATCCAAAATCCAACAAAGAAATACGATGCATTCACACTGATACAACTCCGTTTATCTACAAAAATTATTTGATAACTTAAGAAAGCTGAAAGCAGTTAGATATTATTAGACAATTCATTTGGTTGTCAGATAAATCCGTTCTTTTTTTCCATTGATTTTAATCCCAATATTCAATAATGTTAACAAAAGACATCAAGGAAGTCGATAAGGTTGTCTACCTGGGAAGCGTCGTCAGTAAAAGTGGTGTGGACAGATGAAGACATCAAGTGCCGTATCAAGAAAGCCCGACACGGTTTCAACACTCTGCGGTCAATCTGGAGATCAACAGCCCTCTTTACAAGATCCAGATCTTTAACACCAACGCCAAATCGGTCCTACTTTACGGCCCAGAAACCTGATGGGTAACCAAGACAAATACCCAAAAACTTCAGACATTTACCAACCGATATCTCAGGAACATCCTCAATATCAGGTGACCGGAAGTCGTCTCCAACAACCAACCGTGGAACAGGACCAGACAAGCCCCCAATTGAGATTGACATCAAGAAACGGAAATGAGGATTGATCAGTTACGCACTCTGAAAGACTGCTTCTAGCATCACCATGCAGTCCCTTGTCTGGAAACCACAAGAGAAGCGAAAAGTGGGTCGACCTGAATAAACTTGGTGCAGAAGTGCTGACGCAGAGATGAAGGCAGCCGGCACGACATGGGTCAAGCTGAAGAGGATCACCCGGTAGCGAGTCCGTTGGAAAGATGTTGTTGCGGCCCTATGTTTCCCAAGAAATCAAGAGAAGAAAAATAGAGGAAAACCAGAGATCCCAAAAGTCCATGTAACACAATTGTACAGTGTAACCCGGATATAAGAGACCGATATAAGAGAAACCCAGATATAAGAGAGATTTGCTCTGGTCCCAAATTAGAGCCATACTTACCTAAACAAAATAGACCAAAACCCGGATATAAGAGAAACCCGGATATGAGAATCTTCGTCTCCGGTCCCGACAACTCTCTTATATCCGGGTTACACTGTAAAAATATTTTCAGTGTTAATTCAAATAACAGTGGAAAAGAACGAACAAATTTATCAGACAATCCAATACGTTTAAATTCTTCTCGGAAATCAGAGACATGGTTCCAACCGTTGGCAAATTAAGTAAAAAAAAAACCTTAAAAACATAACTTTAGATGGCCTTCAACGTAAATGAAAAAAATGTTTGTCTGTGAAAATTATTTTTTGCTTTCGTGAACTCAGCTGTTTTGTGAACACTACAAACCAAATTTGAACCCATCATGCCATTTACATTTACCGCTCCTCTACACGTTATACCGTTTTTTTTTGTTGTTGTTTTTTTCACTATTACTTAGCTGACAAACAAGGGTTTCACAGAGTAATGAAGCAAACCATACCCTATTGCTTTTCTTTTTTCTTTCTTTGTCTTTCGTTTATTCTTTGTTTCGTTTTTGTTTTATTTGTTTGTTTCGTTTTTTTCCTTTATTTATTTTTTTTCATTGTTTATTTTTCGGATTCTTTTTTTGTTTCTTTTTGCTTTACCCTTTGTTTCGTTTATTCTTTGTTTCTTTTTATTTCATTGTTTCTTTTTTATTTGTTTCCTTTTGGTTTCTTTGTTTGATTCAATTTTTGTTTGTCTTTCCTTTCTTTCTCTCTTTCTTTCTTTCTTTCATTCATTGTAAGAATGTTGCTTAATAAAAGAAGCATTGAATTATCCTCGGGAGAAGATTCAAAACGTTCAGTTTCTATACAGAACGAACACCGACTACTTCGCTTCCAAAAAACAACGAATTTGTCTTCCTTGAGAAACAACTGATTTACGTCCAAATGCCGGAGTTGTTTTTCTTTTATCTATTTGAGTGGTGATCATTAAATAATTAAAACGTGAAATTGACTTTCTTTCATTGTAGTGAACATGCGCATTGTGCAAGGCAGGGTTCGGTAACCTTTTGCCAACTATATACCGAATTAGGGTTTTAAAATCATTCAGTGTGCCAACAGCATACGTATTTTTATACAAGTCAAGGTTAATATACCTGTTCTACAACATATTCTATATAGTAATATATATTATATATACTCTAGTATATATTAAAATAATAGTATATATTTTAAATAAACAGCTGGTATAGAGAAGGGTCGGCAACCTTTTGCAAACTATGTGCCGACTTAGGGTTTTAAAATCATACAGTGTACCAAGTCAAGGTTATACCTGTTCTACAATATATTTTATATAGTGATATATACAATAATATGTAAACCACATTAATAGAAATAAACTGTTTTAAAAATTTTTTTTTAAGTTTTTATTTTTAACGGGAATCCAACGAGTGACTAGTTTTGAAACAGCTAAATATATTCTTTGCGTTGTAGTAGTTATTGTTTCGGGCTTTGAGATGTCAATCGCTGCTGTGTGCCATTGGAAATTGCTTGGCGTAGAACGCATGGCACGCGCGCCGTGGGTTGCCGACCCCTGGTGTAATGGACAGCATCTCGGAATGAGAAATCGAAGAATTCGAATTCCAGTCGAGTTCATTACCTTTACTTACGCGCTAACAACTTTGGAAAACCTATAAATCCATCTATATCCTCATCAGTTATGAGTTAAATAGGAGAAGCTACTGACCCCGCAAACCTTGATTGCTAATCTGTATAGGAGAAGAACAACTTTGAATTCAGAAACGGTACGTAGCCCTGGCCAAACACAAATTATGCAGCTAACAAGAGGACCGTGGATCCCCTAATATCTTTATGATCCCGACCACGCCCGGCCTTGATTGATTTTTCTTTCATTGTAGCCAGAAATTATCAATACTTCTAACAATATATTATTTGTCTAATGCTTGTAAATAATAATAATAATAATAATAATAATAATAATAATAATAATAATAATAGGAAGAAGACGGTGGTGAATTGGATGAAGTAGAAAGCAGGCGATAAAATAGAAGAAATAAAAAAAAATGATAATAATAATAATAATAATAATAATAATAATAATAGAAAGGTAGAATTACAGAAACACCCTCAATAGATTTAGATTTTGTCACAAAGATTAGGGAATTGGTGCATGAAGAAGCTTATAAGTACCTAGGAATTAGCGAAGGAGATGGCATACAACACCCCCAAATGAAAGAAAAAATAAGAAAAGAGTACTACAGGCGTGTACGTCTGATACTAAATACTGAACTAAACTCAAAAAATAGAATATCAGCTATAAACACATTGGCTGTCCCAGTGGTGCATTACAGCATTAATGTCCTTAACTGGACCATAGCTGAAATTAAGCGAATGGACGCCAAAACGAGAAAGCTTCTCACTTGCTATCGCATGCATCATCCCAAAGCTGACGTTGATCGTCTGTATGTGCCCAGATCCGAAGGAGGCAGAGGATTAGTTCAACTAGAACTGTCCTACAAAACTACAACAATTGGCCTCCAAAGATACTTGGAAACTACAGAAGACTGGATGATGGTATGCGTCAAGGAACATGAAAGTAGTAAGCGTCTTTACTCCGTAATGAAAGAAGCCAACAAATTCAAACTGGAGCTTCAAATGGGCGTAGAGATGCAACTACAGCACAATACACCGGCTGAAACTGCAAAATACTTGAAAAAGACAGCAAAGACGAATGCAACCGACCAGATACAGAAGCGATGGCAAGATAAACCGCCCGTATCAAACAAGCTGATGTAGACAAAACCCGTACCCATCAGTGGCTACGCAGTGCAGGGTTGAAAGCGGAAACTGAAGGTTTTATCCTTGCTGCGCAGGACCAATGCTTGCTAACTAGGAATTATCAAGCACATATACTAAAATATTGTGTCAGCCCAAAATGCAGATTCTGTGATAAATATCCAGAAACGATTGAGCATCTTGTATCAGGTTGCACGATGTTTTGCACCCACTGAATATAAAACCCGACATGACAGAGTGGGCCAATATCTGCACTGGAAAATCTGCAACTTCTACGGGAAGGAAACTGAAATAAACTGGTACCAACACCACCCAGACCCGGTTACGGAGATAGGACCTGTTACAATTCTATGGGACGACACAATTCACACTGACAGAACAATCAAGGCCAACCGCCCAGATATTGTTATTAAAGACCACAAACAAAAACGGTGCCTCCTTATTGATATGGCAGTCCCTGCTGACTGCAATGTATCTTTGAAGATATTCAAAAAGCTGTCAAAATACAAGGACCTTGAAATAGAGGTCTCGAAAATGTGGCATATGGGAACATCAACAATCCCTGTTGTAGTTGGAGCCCTAGGACTGGTTGGAAAAGATTGCAGTAGACTAATTGCAGGGATTCCTGGAAGCCCGTGCCTCAAGGAGATACAAAAAATTGTTCTGACAAGTACAGCCCACACTTTACGAAGGGCTCTATCTATGTAATTTTTTTTTTTTTTTTTTTTGTCAGTGAAAAGTGTCATGATGCCATTTCTAACCTTAGGTCCCTGGGTGGGACCCGGAAAGAAATGTGTAAACGCCAGAAAGCAAAGAAAATAATAATAATAATAATAATAATAATAATAATAATAATAATAATAATAGGAAGAAGTGGGTGGTGAATTGGATGAAGTAGAAAACATGCGATAAAATTGAAGGAATAAAGAAAAAAAAAATAATAATGTAATGAATCGAAATCTCAAAAATGTGGCGAAACAAAATGTGATACATGGGAAAATCATCAATGCCTGTTGGAGTTGGAAGCCCTAGGATTGGTTGGAAAAAATTCCAGTAGACTAATTGAAGAGATCCCTCGAAGCCCAATACCGCAAAGAAATACAAAAAAATCTTCTCACAAGTACAGCCCACACTTTACGAAGGGCTTTATCTACGTAATATATATATATATATTTTCTTTTTTACAGTGGAAAGTGTCACGATACCATTTCTAACCTTAGGTCTCTGAACGGGACCCGGAAAGAAATGAGTACACACCATAAATCAAAGGAAATAAAAATAAAACAACGATGGCGAAAGAAGGAAGAGAATAGAGGGAGAGAAAAATAGAAAATCTCCCCAAGAATGTCTAGTTGAGGAATTGAGATTTTGCGGCCAAGGCAAATAGATACATTTAAATAGCCTAATTGTTACAAATATTGACACAACGGAGAAAACTGCTATGAAAAATTGTCCACGGCCCGTAAATATCCTGGAACAACACATCGACAAGGCGTAAATGGTTCACGCATAACCAACGATCGTTAAAACAAATTAAATAAGAACAAAAAAAAGTAAGAAAGAAAAAAGTTCCTCATTGATCGATACCAAAAAGATGACCATAAGAAACCTCCATACCACTAAGAGAAAACAAAAAAAAAAAGATTTAAAAAAGGTACACAAATATACGCAATTCTAAAATCATATGTTATAAGAATTTCGCCTGTATTCATTAGTAATGTATTGTAAATATGAAGTGTGAGGTTTAAAATTTAGTGTTGGATATTGTATACGAAAAATAAATAATATTTATTTCAGGACATGTACGCCGTTATATTTGGGGTCAGAATGATAATATTAAGCGTTTCTTTATGAGTATCATCCTGGCTAGGTTGATAAAGTACATCCGCATCCTGGGTAGAACGATAAACTACATCCGCGTCCTGGGTAGAACGATAAACTACATCCGCGTCCTGGGTAAGACGAAAAACTACATCCGCATCCTGGGTAAGACGATAAACTACGTCCGCGTTCTGGGTAAGACGATAAACTACATCCGCATCCTGGGTAAAACGATATACTACGTCCGCGTCCTGGGTAAGACGAAAAACTACATACGCATCCTGGGTAAAACGATAAACTACATCCGCATCTTGGGTAAGACGATAAACTACGTCCGCGTCCTGGGTAAGACGATAAACTACATCCGCGTCCTGGGTAAAACGATCCACTACATCCGCATCCTGGCTAAAAGGATAAACTACATCCGCATCTTGCGTAAGACGATAAACTACATCGGCATCCTGGGTAAAACGATAAACTACATCCACCTCCTGGGTAAAGCGATTAACTACATCGGCATCCTGGGAAAACGATAAACTACATCCGCATCCTGGGTTACATCCGCATCTTGGGTAAAACGATAAACCACATCCGCGTCCTGGGTAAAACGATAAACTACATCCGCGTCCTGGGTAAAACGATAAACTGCATCCGTGTCCTGGGTAAGACGATAAACTACATCCGCGTCCTGGTTAAAACGATAAACTGCATCCGCGTCCTGGTTAAGACGATAAACTGCATACAACAGAAAGCCCTCTGATCGGGAGGTTTTGAGGAGCGTGGAACCACCTCTTAACAGCTGATGTTTCCAGGCCCACCCTGCCCCGGCTGTTACCACCTGTTAAATAATTGAACCCAAACTGGGGTCTATTATATGCCCATATCTGGGTACAGCTCTTCGGAGTAGTTAACATGAAAGTATTTGTGAAATTGGGGTCAAAACACTATGAAAAATAGGTTTTAATACCACCAATATACTTTGTAGGAAATGATTACAAGCAATACACTTCTGAGGAAAAAATATTACCAGCAATACAAATCCTGTCGGCATTAAATAACCCATTGATGCTGATATGCCGTAAAACAAACCAAAC
>OZ010587.1:93203479-93255979 GCA_963932145.1 Acanthosepion lycidas
AAAGACAAAAGGAGTAAGTAGCTGGGAGGAGCGGTATAAGATTGGGTGATTGGGTCGAGCAAGATGGAGAACGTGGCGGGAAGTGTCAGTCGGCTCAATGGCTCCACGTCTTGCCGCTTTTGCGACGAACACAAATGATGGATCTGACCACTCACACGGCCAGTCAAGGTGCCGTGTCAATCGCTATATATCATCGGCCAATAAATAAATCACTCCCTCACCACAACAGGTTTTCTTAAATTTAGAACCAAACACTTCACGCCTTATCTCGCTCCCTCTCCCTCTCCCTCTCTCTCTCTCTATCTATCTATCTATCAATCCATCTTAATCTATCTATCTACACTTCCCTAACTGTTATTACTTATAACAGCGCATATTCCCACGTTTTTCTTCTTTTTCCACACTTTCTGCTTTAAGTATTTTGAAGCCCATCTTGTGTGTATATATATATATATATATATATATATATATATATATATATATATATATATATATATATATCTTGACTATGAGGCACACCGTACCATAGTGAATCCTCCGAAAAAGAAGAATGCTAGTTCGAATCCGACCAGAGAAGATATTTTTCGCTAGACGAAATGAATACTGTGTTAAAAATGGGGCATCCTATGGCTATCATCTAAAAATAATGTAATATAATCTATCTATCTATCTATCTATCTATCTATCTATCTATCTATCTATCTATCTATCCATCTGTTTGTCTGTCGGTCTAATTATTAGCTAGCTAGCTATGAGCATGTTGCCAGTGTGGTTAAAACGTTCGCTTTCTGACCCGGGTTCGAATCTCACCAGGGTCGATTTGTCAAGAAGGTTACTTCTTAATGCTTCGGTTTGGGGGAGGCAATTCCAGCGTGAGGCACCACTGCAAAGTGCATAAAACTATGTTGTGGTTGAAAATAGGGATGACAGTCAATGGTTTCTGATAAAACGCAGTCACAACTCATTGTGAAGGAGGTCATCGTTCAGACAATTCATCCCGCTCCGACAGAAGGACCGCCCAGCATAGATGCAGTATGATACACAGGTGAGTTCTGTGGGTGTTGAACAAAAAAAAAACGTGGCGGAGCAGAGGTCTGCAAAAGGGATTGGTTAACCAAACTAGTAGACGGGCATCCTCGGATACTAGTGACCACAATTTTTTTTAAAATTTTTATATATATATATATATATATATATATATATATATATATATATATAGAGAGAGAGAGAGAGAGAGAGAGAGAGAGAGAGAGAGAGAGGAGTGAACATTGAAGTCAACACTCGGAGGTGACAGGCTGTTTCAAGCTAGGCGCAATCGGCAGGTCGCAAATGTTGGGTTTTTTTCTCGAGTATTTATATATATGTGTCTATGGTGAATCTATTCTGGCGGTTAATCTTGCAGGAGTGGCTTCTTTCTTTATTTGTTTGGGTTAATTTATTTATTTATTTGTTTTTCATTTTCATTTTGTATTATTTATTCTTTTCGGTTTTTGATATTTTATTAACGTAGTAAATAAAATGGCGGGGATTTGTTTAGGTCGCTTATTTATTAGTTTTGCTCTGGGAAGATAACTGGGGCTATTTATTCGTTCAATATTGTTTACTGTAGTCTATTCTGTTATTTTGGCCAGTAAGCAATCTAAACATTGAACGAATAAATAGCCCTAGTTATCTTCCCCGAGCAAAACTATTAAAAAAGTGACCTAAGCAAAAGTTGAAAGGACAGCAGAAATGTTGAAACAAAATGGCTATTTTTCTAGAGTTTTTATAAAATATTTATGTTATAATTTTCGAATAAATTATATTTGCTCTACTCTGTATTGAGCACTCTTTAAGAATAGTATTTTTGGTTATTGAAATTTATTTTGTATAAACCAATCCTATACTTGGTTATATATATATATATAAAATTGAACACTGAATTCAACACTAAGAGGCGACAGGCTGTTTCATGCCTGACGATTGAGCCTAGCATAAAACAGCCTGTCGCCTCTCAGTGTTGACTTCAATGTTCACTTATATATATCTTTACATACGCTCTATCTCTGATATTGAGCACTTCATCCCATAAATATAGCCCAACTATAAAATTATTTCGTCATATGTATATATATATATATATATATATATATATATATATATATATATATATATATATCCCTTACGCCCCCACCGACAGCTAACACAAACCCACTCTACTAAAGGAGGACTGAAAATAGATTTAGAATAATACTTCGAGACACTTAGAGGCTGATGATAGCCGTGTGAAGAACGGTTTAAAATAGACTATACCTATGTTGAGGCAATTTTTTGTTTCCTCTGTTAAGACAGAAACATCGAGTTCTCTGAGGATCTGTTTTAATAATTATTATTACTAGGAACCACCCGGATTATATACCAACGGATCGATTACCTGTACTATATATATATATATATATATATACTCATTCACAGACACAGTGTTTCGCTGTATCACAGCTCATCAGTGTGGCTAGAAATCTGATTGCTTTAGGCCGGGATTGAAGACCTGCGATTTGGCATCAATCGGACATTCTACCCGTAAGCTATTGGCGCCCGGCAAAGAAGAAAGTGAATTTTAGCGTATTTATTTTTAAATAAACCCACCAGTAACCAAGAGAAGTCACTTCCTGAGAAGAGTCTTGTACTATCAGCAGTAGAATCACTGTTTGCAAATTCGCGGTTTAATTTAATTTTGGGGGGGAAGAAAGAAAGAAAGAAAGAACAGTAATATATATAATCCGGTGTTCTTATAGATATTTTTTTTATTTTTACAAAATAGTGCTCATTGTAAATTTGCAGACCATTAATATTTAATTGATTAAAATATGTTTTTTTTCGCTTCACAGTTCTAACCATGCTGAAAGCTCCGAATTTAATGTTGTAATTAAATTAAAGACATTAGTTCCATTTCATCCTCAAGCGAATTTTGGAGTAACTTTTAAAATTACTGGGTTTTAAAGACACAGCAAAAATCACAATTCACGTTTCCAAGGATACAGATCTGTATCCTTGGAAACCATATTTAAAATCAATTAATATATACATACATACATACATATATATATATATATATATATATATATATATATATATATATATATATATATATATATGTATGTTGTATGTATATATATATATATATATATATATATATATATATATATATATATATATATATGTATGTATGTATATATATATATATATATATATATATATATATATATATATATATATATATATATATATATATATATATATATATGCAATTGCGTACATGGAAACCAATCTCCTTTATACAATTTACATAAAAAACGACCAGGTACTTTTACGTTTAATCTTTTTATTACTTTTTCTTTTGTTCGTATATGCGATTATTTTCCTGTACATAAAGTGTTTAAAATTTGTCCCATTGTTCTTCTTGGATAACCGACCTCTTTCGGCTTTTTGCTTAGGCATTAACAATGATGATATTTATTTTTATTTTAACTAAATGTATGTATTTATTTCTGTAGGGTAGAGTCATAGGAATGTTTCTTTCTTATTTTCCAAACACGGCCAGCATATTCTGGCCGTTTTCATAGGTTGATGTTATTGTGTGTGTGTGTGTGTTTGTTTGTTATTATTAGTGCTTTCATTATTTTTAATCTTTTCTTACGTGTGGATAACGCCATTTTACTAATATTTTATACAATTATGTTACGAATTGAGTTTGATAGGTTTCCGCGTGTGTTTAAATGAATACTAATCGAGGTATCGTCAGAGACGTGTCTCGTTGATAAGAACGAAGTGGTATGTCTAAAATTTATTAATGAGTTAGGTTTAATCAAGAAAGCAGTTCTTAAAGGGCTTGAGAATTCATAATAATATTCGGACAATTTTTACACACGTTATGTCCAGAAAAAAAACACTTCCGTGAACACAAGAAAAATTAAATAAGAAGTTTAATCTAAGTCGCTGCTAGTCCTCTTTAATGAGATTTGTATATATAACTATATATATAAAGTTGTAACCTCTGTCTGTCTGCTTTTTTTTATCGAACTCATCCTGTGGTTTTGGAGATAGCCACCCATATCCATATATATTCTGAAACTAAATTACCCAGGGTACTTGGCTAAATATATTTTATGATACCCCACCAACTGTTTTTTTTTTTCTTTTGGTTTAAATTAAATTTAAATGTGAACAAAGAAATGACTCCTAGGGTACTTGTATAACTATATTTCACTTTGATCAGGCCTGACGATTGCGTCTAGCATGAAACAGCCTGTCGCCTGTAAGTGTTGACTTCAATGTTCACTTTCATATATATATATATATATATATATATATATATATATATATATATATATATATATATATATATTTCTCAAGCAGTCAAAAGAGTAGGATAAATTGTAAAACGTCAACATTTTTTTCTAGGAGTTTCGAACGTTTCAATGATAATAAAGAAGGGTATTTTTTCAGTATTTAAAACTAAATTCTTCAAGATTCATCCATGCATATTTTTTCTATGTCAGCATAACAGAATATCATCTTTAATGGTGAATATCTTTTTTTAAATGTCCGAATAACCACTCTGAAATGGTTCAGGGGAGCCGATAGCTTAAATCGAGGAACAGCAAATAAAAATTTTATTCAAACGTTGGACAAATTTTGTCTTTATTTTCACCCGAAATTAAAGCAAATATACGAAGTTTAGAACGGCTCCTGATCAAGGAAAATAGACATTCGTTGTCTGTTATATTTTACAATATATGTTTAAATACTGATATGCTTCCTCACTACAATACATACACACACACACACACACACACACACATACACACACACACACACACACACATATATATATATATATATATATATAAGTTATGAAGAACTTGGTAATCCGTATGGGTAATCCCAAGGAGGATGAAATCCTGAGAGCTCAATGTAACTTTAAGGTACCATTATTATAATTTATTTCACCAGAGTCCTTTTAAAGGACGCTGGATCATCAGATAGTACTTCCAAAATTAAAATGAAACGAAAAATGAGATTAAAATTGATGGGTAGTGTAATGTTTTGTAATTTAACAGAGTGTAATAGGGATAGTTAAAGAGACATGGTAGAGTATAGGGAGGGATTAATTTCATATCTCTCTCAAGTATACTTTGTATTGGGGGAGGAGGAGTGACCAGACCTTGACCTATTTAGATGGTTAACTTAACGGAAGTGATATATAGAAATTGGAGGGGAGTAGGGAGAAAAGAAAAAGGAAAAAGGAAAAAGAATGAAGTGGGAGCGGGAAGTAAAGAGAAAGAGGCTGTAATTGGGTTTTAGCAATTTATGTAAAGAATAGATTTTAATCTTGATAGAAATTTAGATGTCTAAAAAATTGATGTTTGCTATCAATTTAAATATTTAATTTTTTTAAACAAATAGTTTAGGGATTTAATATAAGTTAAATACGAAATTTATTAACACATTTATAGAGAACATATTAAACAAATATTTTAAATTATAATAGTTTGTTTACCCGACCAATCGTACTATTTTAATATTGTAAAAATAGTTACGTTAACATCTTTATTAGTTTTACTTTTAATCTAATTTATGAATGCAATTTGTCATTATTTTTATATGGGTAATCTTGCTTACTTATAGTTTAGGTTTAATTATGGAATAATAGTTGAGGGTAATATTAAAGATTTTGCTTTCTTCTTATACATATCACATATTCATGCAAATCACATATATACATACGTTTATTTACATGCGCAAATACACACATAGACACACATGTAGCGATATACACAGGTACCTATACATATTCATACATAAATTACATACACATACATTTATAAATAATTACATATATTTTAATATTTGAAATTTATTTAGATTTTTGTTTAAGTTCAGAGTTAAAGTTTAACGTTAGGTGACTTCTGAAGTGTTTAATTATTAAAAAAAAAATTAAGTTAATATTTTACTATCAATATTCATAGTTAAAGAGTGGTATATTTAAATTTAAGTTAAATTATCAATTTAAAATGAAAATACCTCCAGATGATAAATATACACTCTCATAATTCTAATTATAGAACATTAAATGAGAAAGTGAGATTAAATATTAATAAGAGTAATTTTAAAACACCATTAAAATGACCTTATGTCCTTCCATTTGAATACATTCTATACGCATATATATATATATATATATATATAATGACGTCATACATTAAGAAATGGACAAAGTCTGACAATTTATTTATTAAAGACATTTTTATGTTTAACGTTCTTTTTATAGATACAAGTATTTAAGTAAATGCTCTGTTTTATAATAAACAGTATTAAATAACATTTACCGATAAATTTTCATAGAAAATATTCGTCCTTTGGCAGGATTCGAACCTGCATCCTATACGGAACCGTCATTTACCCTGACGTGCCTAACCGCTCGGCCAAAAAGGATCGTTCGGTTGGCAAGGTCGAATTTACCGCTTATAAAATTCAATCTTCCATGAATCTCGTACATTCATAACTGCTCATGGCGTATCAAATGTAAACAAATGACGTCATACATTAAGAAATGGACAAAGTCCGACAATTTATTTATTAAAGACATTTTTATGTTTAACGTTCTTTTTATATATACAAGTATTTAAGTAAATGCTCTGTTTATAATAAACAGTATTAAATAACATATACCGGCCTGAATGTCCGAGAAATTTTCATAGAAAATATTCGTCCTTTGACAGGATTCGAACCTGCATCCTATACGGAACTTTGACATTTAAGTAAATGCTCTGTTTATGAAGTTTATAAGCAGTAAATTCGACCTTGCCAACCGAACGATCCTTTGCGGCCGAGCGGTTAGGCACGTCAGGCTAAATGCATATTTATTTATATTACTATGTTATACATATATTCACACATATTACAAATATTAACTCTAAAATATTTACATCTATATACACATACATACATAGATTACATGCAATTTCATATCCAAGACAATATATATATATATATATATATATATATATATAAATATATATATACATACACACGCAAATATACATAGGCATACACATACAGATGCATATACACATACATATATGCAAAATACATATACACATATATATATACAAAAATACCTAGCTAAAAACTACGCTTGCACCTATACATAGCACATACATATATATTCATACTCATATATATGCATATATATACATATATACATACACATATACATATGCGCCTACAATTTATACAAACACATATATGCATATAAGCACCCTTATCCAAAATGCCCACCCATATATATATGAATTCACATATAAATATCCAGGTTCATCTACGTTTTAGAGTACATACGAACAAGTACAGCATTTTAATTATATATATATATATATATATATATATATATATATATATATTATGCAGTGTTACATTACAACATGCACATACCCACCACAAAATTGTATATTTTGTTTCAATGTTAAAAAATATTTTAACGTTTCATTAGGTGGGAAATCACTATGCTACTAAAATATTTTATTCAGAAATACAGTTAACGAGTCAAATCTTCCTCTTCCGTCATGGGAAAGTTTCCCATGAAAGGTAAAAAAAAAAGAAGAAAATTTACATGTGGTAAAAGAAAGGAAGTGGGAAACTTTCCATTGTTAAAAGTGAAAGATGTGCTTCGTTTACTACATTTCGGAATAAAATTTTTTAGTAGCATCGTGATTTCCCACCTGATGCGACGTTAAAAACAAAGAAAGTTCAAACAAGATGTACAGTTTTGTAGCGGGTATCTAACACTGCATAATAAATAAATATTTATAGGTCTACTTTTGTACTGAGCCCTGTCTTAAATAATGTTTTCAACGCTGAAATCTTACTCTTCGTTGTTTTACATTTGGATGTATACGCATAGATATATTACAATGAATCATTCATACAAAAAGTAGATTAATAAAGTTAATGATATAAAATGGAGAAATCCCTTCGCTAAAGAAATTTTAAAGGTGCATTAACGTACAAATCACTCGATGAAAGTTATGATCCTTGTTTTTAAAAATTATAAACTGTATAAGGTCTTTCATTAATATGCAAGAACTTTCAACTATACACTCAGTCATCCTCAGGCATGGAAATTATTTTGTTTTTGGTAAAATTCAGGTAGCATCCGAGACGAAAAAATTAATTTTTTTAAAATGTGTTATTGTTAATGGATACAAACTTTTGGAGCGTGCAGTCGCAACGCTAAAGTTGAATTTTTTTGAAAATTTAAGAGAGTGCGTTTTTTACTAATATGGAATTTTTTTTTTGTATGAGTTTATCAGTCAATGTCGCATGAGCTGAATTGTTCAATAAACAGAGTAATGTGTCAGTTGTTATTTCGAGTTGAAAGTACTTGTGTATTAAAGAAAGAAATTATAAAGTATATAATATTTAAAAACAAGGAGCATGAATTTCATCAAGTGATTTGTAGGTTAATGCACCACACACACACACACACACACACACACACATATATATATATATATATATATATATATATATATATATATGTATATATAAAATTAAGTACTTCATCGCTTCCAGAAGAATCCTCAACAGAATGCAGAAAGCACTGGACGGCCGTTTTGTCCTATTATATAATCATTTGATTCCCCAATAGAATATATATATATATCAGACAGCTCCTTTAATGTAACACATACTCAGCGAAATAAATGCGTGTGTACATTTCTGAACGTTTTTATAAAAACAGACATCCTTCTCCTACACACACACACACACACACACACACACACACATATATATATATATATATATATATATATATATATATATATATACTAAGACGTATTATATAGCTATTCCTCACCGTTCGGTGCTTTTTTAGATTTCATGCACATGGCTATCATCAGGCATCTGGCGTCAGTTTGTACCTGATGATTAACATGTGCATGGAACTTGAAATGCCATCATTTAATTCGTTTTCATATAAATTTTTACTCTGTTAGTTTACATCCAGCACTGTTTTATTACTTGCAGCAATTACTGTGCGCCATTTTATATGCATACCGTGTGTATGCGTTTGTTTGTGTATATAATATAAATATTCAACTGTATATGTACTCTCATACACACACACACACACATATATATATATATATATATATATATATATTTCTTTGAACTCTACTTATTTGCACACACACAAAGACACACACACGTATGTATATATATATATATATATATATATATATATATATATATATATAAAAATAGATAGATAGATAGACATACATGTGTTAGTGTTAGTAATACGCATATATTTATATATGTGAGCTTGTTTATGTGTGTATGTGTTCTGTATATGTGTTACCAGCAGTAGAATTTAGATTCTCGCGCCAACCCCTGACTGTTATGCAGACACGATTAGTAGGTTTTGCAATTACAAACTAATCACATCAAAGCGTTGTACCCTGCACCGTCGATGATAGATGGCAGGGTAAATCAGAATTGCACTCCCAGGCTTGGATTCAACTTCATTTTCGTTTTTTTCTTATTTTATCTTTTCCATTTTTTTTTTTTTTTTTTTTGAAATTTAGCTTGAACATGGTGAGAGAACAAGTGGTGATGTTTCCGCCATTATTCTCGAGTCAGAAACAAAGCAAGAACATCCTGTTTTCTTTTTTTCTTAATTTTATTTTCTCATACTTTGGCACTCTGTTTGACAGCTGAACCTATTACTACAGTTAACAACATAGTTAGCAGCCGTGTTGTTTTTTCACATTAGTCGAATTCAAGACCTGATTAACCATTTAAAAGAAGGAAAAAAAAAGTTAGACCCCCAAATGAGAAAAGGAGCTTCAGTGACTTTTTTTTTCTTATTCTGAAGCTATTTGCTCCTTTTTGGCTTCGTCGAAAATATGATCTACTTCATCATATTTGCGACGAAACCTAATCGCCTAGTGGAAAACCGCTGAAAAAATGGTGACAAATATTTATCCTGTTTTATTTACTATTTTAACAGGCATCTTAAACAAAAACATATTGTTTATTTTTTTATTTTTTTTAAAGAATGTAAAACAAGTTTATTTATAAGTGTATAATAAGTGTATAATACTCTTCCTAAACGTTCAAAGTTATTTTTATCTCATTCCCGCTGCATTATGACGAGTATTGGTATCATATTAAGTTTAATGATTACGCTTAGAGAGAAGCTATATCTGTTAATTAACAAATGTTGCACACGAGTTCTTTGAAATATATAGAATTTATGAAATATGATATATAAGTACAGGGTGGTTCAAAAGTAGGTGGACAGTAAATAATTACATTTATATTGAGATTACATATACTTACAATTATATTTACTAACACAATTGTTTCACTGACAATTAAATTTCATTGTGAACAATAATACAAAAGCCCTTAAATTTTATTGTGCACAGTAATACAAAACCCCTTCAATTTTATTGTGAACAATAATACAAAAGCACTTAAATTTTATCAACGCAGGTGCTCAAACTGTTTTCCATCAAAATTTACACAGCTTTGAAGTCTACCTCTAACGCTTGGACAAACTTTTTTGCACAAGTCTTTTTAGGTATTAATTTCTTGAAATGCATCTCTTATGCAATTTTTCAAATTTACCGACATTTCTTGGTTTTCGACTATAAACTTTATCCTTGAGTACTCCCCAAAAGAAGAAATCTATTGTGGTCAAGTCTGGTAAACGAGCCGGCCAATCGATTGGACCTCTTCGGCCAATCCATTTCTCCTGGAAATGTTCCATCAAGATCATAATATAATCGATACATAAACCTATTCCACATACAGGTCCACCTACTTTTGGACCACCCTGTATATAATATCCTAAAATTCTAATGATTCGCCAACGTGTGAAAATCCTCAGTGTTATAAAAATGACAAGGAGTTTAAAACATTTAACATTGAGTATCTGAACCAAAATTGACTTGAATAATTTCATAAAGATATGGAACTATTTCACTTCAGTATCCTATTACAATAGGGACAAATTTCGATTTATTACATTTGTCATCACAAAAAGAGGCAAGATAATAATTTGAAAATATAGTTTTCGTTTATCAAAGTAGATATTGTTTTTTAGAGTACCTTTTCATTCGACGGTGAATTATCATTTAGGGTGAAAGGTGAATGATTTCTTCAGGTGGTTGGAATGTCGAACTGAACCCTTTATTTCGCTCACTGGGGTAAACTTAAGGAATCAGCACATATGCTAGGCCACAAAAATCTCCTGTGCCGACCAAGCATACAAATGAATACAATATGGGAACCAGTAATAAAGTGCTAGAGAAAAAGAATATTAACAATAAAAAAATTGCAATATGAGCTCGGGTGAAAACATACAATGATAACAGCAAAAATTGCAATATGAGCACTGTTAAAAAAATGAACTGAAAGCATTGGCTTTATAATACCCAGATATTCATACCCAGATGTCCTCAAGGATACATGGCACAGTGGATAAAGGCGTTAGTTGCATCTAGTGAGAGGCCACAAAGAGTGTGTGTTCAATACCCGGTTAAGGCAGTGGAAAACTTGGAGAGTGGAATTAACAGGTGATAACTGATAACTGACATCCATTAGACATGGCACGTGGAACTAGAACAGTCTACCCCAGTGAGCGAAATAAAGGGTTCAGTTCGATATTCCAGTCATCTGAAGAAGGCCGCAGCATGCAACGGACGAAACAACAAAGATGAGGACAATAGTCCGAATAATGAAAGCAACATTTTTACAAAATTATTACGAATGATATTGATTATGATCGAATGTTATTCATTGGTTCTTGTCATTGCTGCATTGCTATCGTCATGAGAGATGTTCCGCTGAATTACAATCCTTTGTTCAAACCAGGACACGCACAATGGGTCGACTCATTCTCATTCTCTTCGTATTCCATTAGTAAAGAGGAAGCTCTACTGAGACAATTTCTTCCTCAGAACTCATGCATTATGGACAAATTCCTGAGAGGAATGCTTCACCGACAACTTCAATTTTAACCACTCGAGGTTCAACCGGTATCTATCCTACATGTATATGTATAGACAGCCACTCGTATTCGAGGATACCCGTCTACTAGGGCGGCTAGCCAATCCTTATTGCAGCTGCTCACTCAGGCACATTTGTGTTTGCTCAACACCCACGGACCCCACCTGTGGTTTATACTGCAACTATGCTGAGAAGATCTTAGTTACAGTTCCTGGGAAAAGAGCATGTTATGTAGCGTGACCAACAATTTGATCAAGGTCAGCACGCTCGAGCCCTCTGCCACGATGACTTGTGACTTCGTGCTAACTCAGCTATCGACGGACCTCAAGGGTTCCGTCTACCTAATTTCAATCACAAGGTCTGAAAAGTGTCTGAAAACCATACCACGCTGGTCCTGACAAATCGACCGTGATGAGATTCGAACACGGGACTCATGGCCAGAATGCGAACGTTCTAACCAATCGGCCACGTGTCCATATTCTATATCCTTATAATATTCACCTATCACTTCTTCCATGTGCGACCTTAAACAACCTCTGCCTTGAGTGGCTCTTTGGCCTTTTAGTAGATGAATCTCCATTATGGAAATAAAGTTTACATTCATCATTCGCCTGCTAGCCCTGCGGTGTCTTTCCAATGTGCTTTGGAGCATGTCATGGACATTTTTTTTTTCAATATAAAATTTTAACAGCCTGAAGAAACTAGTAACTGAATGAAACGCATTCACAAATTTCCATTTATCATTTATTAATCGTATACACTCTATAAATGCACACACGCAAAATTGACACACGCATCCATACATACTTGACAAGACACACGCACACATACATAAATACTTACAACAATGAACTACTTCAAAATATGTCGGCTTCTATATACACACATCCCTGAAGCTAATTCGTTTTACCTTGAAGTCGATGTTTTTGAGATGGCCAAACGTTCTTTCGCATATTTTAATCGGGAAGGAAAAAAGTATACAATAAGATCAATAAAAAATAGTAAAATAAAAATTAAAAATAAAAATTAAAAAGTCAATTTTTTTTATTGAAATTGTTTTGTGAAAGATACCAAATTTCCATCAGACCAATTTTCACGGAAAATATTTTAAAATTTATACTGCTGGAAGCCAGAAGAGTAATTTTAAAACTCCAAATCGAGGTTGAAAATAGAACGTCATTATTTCAACTAGTGTGTCGTCAAGGTGTATAAAATAAGAATAAAATAAAAAAGACACAGTATTAATAATCTTTCCACCCAGTAAATAGCACATATACAATTTTCAACAATTTTGTGTGTGTGTGTATGTATGTATGTGTGTGTGTGTGTGTGTGTGTGTGTGTGTAGAGGTCACCAAGAGTCAAGTCCCCAAATTCTCATTGGTTAAGGACACCAATTTCAACCTGCCGATAAAGAGAAGAGTTAGACCGAGATCACATTTTGTAAGTATATCATATAAAGTTAGATCAATAAGTTCGTAACTTTATATAGTATTTACGTGAATTTATGGCTGAATGTTTCACTGTATAATATTTGATGTATGTGATGTATGGTGAAGTGTTCCGTTAAGTGCATTGGCAAAATCATTTTAAAAATAAAAACGTGAAAAGAAATAACTTTTTTGCCATTAAGTTAATGCCTTCATTTTACCCACAATTGAAAAAGGGTAGTATAGGCCGGGTTTATACTACAGTAAAAAACTAAACATATATCTGCTCTTCACGAGGGTCAAAAAGGTAGACACTAATCAAGTTTATACCCGTTTCTGCATCTATGCAGCATAAAGGTCCTTCATGTTTTATGGTCATCTTATGCCTTTGCAGTGGGGTGCAATCAAGATATTCTATAATATTTATATTATTCGGACTATTGTCCTCAGATTTGTTGCCATATTTATTAAAAAGTTTCGTCAGTTGTACGTTCCGGCCTTCTTCAGGTGGTCGGAATGTCGAACTGAACCCGTTATTTAGCTCACTGCGTAGACTTTTCTAGTTCCACGTGCCGTGTCTAATGGATGTCAGTTGTCAATTACTTCCTGTTAATTCCCCTCTCCAAGTTCTCTACCGCCTTAACCAGGTATTGAACTCACAACTCTTTGGCTCCTGACACTGGATCTAACTAACGCCTTTATTCACTGTGCCATGTGAACATCAGAAATTTCTGGGTATTATAAACCTAATGTATTCAGTATAGTTTTTACCAGGACTCATATTACAATTTTTTGCTGTTATCATTTCATGTTCTTACCAGTGAGCGAAATAAAGGGTTCAGTTCGACATTCCAACCACCTGAAGAAGGCCGGAGCGTACAACGGACGAAACGTTGTAATAAATATGACGACAAAGATGTGGACAATAGTCCGAATAATGTAAATAGTGTACATAATTCCTCATCTCAGAAATATAGAAAAATCTATCTATCTATCTATCTATCTATAAATTCATTCTATCCATCTATTAACTCATTCTATTTATCAGTCTATCTGTAAACACATCCTATCTATCTATCTATCTATCTATCTATCTATCTATCTATCAACTCATTCTAACTCAGTCTGTTCATATCTATCTATCTATCTATCTATCTATCTATATATATATATATATATATATATATAAACTCATTCTATCTATCTATCTATCTATCTATCTATCTATCTATCTATAAGCTCATTTTATCTATCTATCTATCTATCTATCTATCTATCTATCTATCTATCTATCTAAGACTGTCCTTTAGATATACTCGTCTTCCGAAAGAATATATACTCCTATTCAGCATGAAAGTGCTTCTTTTTTATGGTCGCCTTACCCCTTTGCAGTGGGGTGCAATCAACATTTTCTAAGCTAAGATGACAGGGCATTGATTTTGTTGTAGTGTGAACTCCTGTGACCGTACATGATTTTTCATTTCCGGTTAATTTCGTGCGTCATTTTTGAAGGTAAGCGCCATATCTGTGCTAATTAAGTATACGCAGCTGAAATCTAGAAATACGTATTTCTCTCTAAATGGGCCAAAGATAATAGCTACATCGGTGTTCGTAGTTTCTCGGCATGTTGGCCTGTAAGGTAATCCACACGGCACAACATCCGCAAGCCAATTCCCATGTCAGAATATCCGTCCGTCCTTTTAGTCAGACCATGTCTGGTGTATTGATAATGATGACAACATCCTAATCGAATCTCTACTGACAGAATAAATCAAACATTTTTCTCAAAGGGCGTAACTTAACAACTTTTCATAGCAAGTTTTTCGCAATGCAGTTTTGTACGCGTTCTGAAAGCAAAGAAATATTTGTCGCAGGTTACTTCCACAAAGCAGAAAATAAATCACTAAGTTCAGACTTGAATATCGGGGGCAGAAAGAAATGCCAAAAACTCGATTCGCAAGTACTATCTCACAAATCGCAATGCACGTAACCAGTCAGAAAAATAACTCACTCTCCGAAGAACGCGTTAGCCGAAATACATCAATTTTCATCGCCGATTCGAGAACACCCACTGCTTTTATCCGCCGAGCATTTTTTCCATTCGTCGACAACTGGGAGAGGACGACCAACTTTTGCATATCAAAATACTTTTATAGCGACTCCTGCGACGGACTTGTTTTTAATTTACATTTTCCGTCTTCAGCATGTCATTATTACCTCATTAATACGTGTATTAATTCTTATAGCCTGATTGTCACTTTCTGCCTGGTAACCAGCGTATTTCTGTAATAATTTTATATTGACCTTATATAAAGCAAGTTTTATGGAACTGAGAATACACTGATTGCAACACATGCCCTAGAATATGACTTCTCGATCGGAAAACGATCATAATCAAGATGGATGTTTGTAGGTTCTGGTTAAAAAACATCCAATGTTTACTTTTTGACAAAATTATAAAAACATTTTTTCTTTTTGACTCTAGTATATAACAAAACTAGTTTACCTAGTGAGTCAAGTATAAACACAACCTATGTGTACATATTGACTCAAGTATAAATACAATCTATGTCTACCTAATGGCTCAAGTATAAACACAGCCTATGTGTACAAATGGACTCAAGAATAAATACAATCAATGCCTAACTAATGGCTCAAGTATAAACACAACCTATGTGTACATATCGACTCAAGTATAATCTATGTCTATTTATTAACTCAAGTATAAACACAATTTATTTCTGCATATTGATTCAAGTATAAACACAACATATGTTTATATATTCACTCAAGCATAAACACAACTTATTTCTACCAATTGATTCAACTATAAGCACAACATATATCTAACTAGTGACTCAAGTATAAACACAACCTATATCTATATATTGACTCAAGTATAAAAATAACGTTTGTTTACTTATTGACTCAAGTATAAACACAACTTATGTCTACACATTGACTCAAGTATAAACACAATCTTTGTATACTTATTGGCTCAAGTATGGACTCAGCCTATGGCTATCTATTGACACTAGTATGAATGCAATTTATATCAACTTATAGACTAAATTATACACAAGATAAGCTCAAGTATAAGCTGAATTCATCTCTAACTATATACACTAGTATTAACACAACACTCTCTCTGCCCCCCTCTCTGTATATACTTATGGATTTAATTACAGACACGATCTATGTGTAACTATGGATTCGATTATAAATACAACCACCATCTACGTATTAGCTCAAGTATTTTTAAAGTTTAATTACTGCTCAATCCTGATTCTCATATAAATCCTACTCAATGTTAAATGGCCCAACGAATGTTAGTATATCGTTAATTTTTTCTTATTTTGTCAGCCACGCTTGTAATAATACTTGACCAACAGCAACCCATTTGTAATAAACTGTCAATATGTTTTCTCTTAAAAAAAATCTTAATTTATTGTCATTAAACATTAAAGGCGACTGAAAGATACCCAGAATAAGAAAGAAGGAATTTAAATTTATTTTTTTTTAATTTTTGGTCAGATTTTGGTATGGGCGTCTGGTCGAGAACTTTTCTAATTAATAACTATTATTTCTTAATTCAAGTCGACTGATAATACGTTGTTTCATCAGCATAGCTGTCCACAAAAGATGGCAGGTATATTCTTAGGCAGATCATTGCTGTAGATGAGTAAGTAAGTAAGATAAGTATATGAATAGGTCTCAAAATCGTAAACCAGTACATGCACCTTTAACATACTTGTAGGACCTCCCCAGACATTTTTGAATGCAGTGATACCTCGGCTTAAGTCGTTTCGAGTTAAGTCAGTTTCGAAGATACGTCGTTTTTTCTTAAATATTATATGGGTAAATAAAACTCACTTTACGTCGTTTTAATCGAGTTTACATCGGCCGTTAGAAATATTAGAATTGTCAAAACACTAAAATAACAATAAACACATATAAAATCATATTTAAATAAATTTAAAAATAAAATTATGTATACTACACACACACAGACACACATACATATATAAATATATATATATGTGTGTGTGTGCATGTGTGTGTGTGCATGTGTGTGTAGTATACATAATGTTATTTTAAAATTTATTTAAATGACAAAACACTAAAATAACAATAAACACATATAAAATCATATTTAAATAAATTTAAAAATAACATTATGTATACTACACACACAGAGACACATATACGTATATATATATGTGTGTGTGTGTCTGTGCAGTATACATAATGTTATTTTTAAATTTATTTAAATATGATTTTATATGTGTTTATTGTTATTTTAGTGTTTTGTTATATATTACATGAATCATTCATATAAAAAGTAGATTAGTAAAGTTAATGATATAAATGGCGAAAAACATCCTCGCAAACAAATTTATTAAAGTTACATTAACGTACGAACAACTGGATGAATGTTATGATCCTTGTTTGTAATAACTGCAAGTTGCATATGGTCTTTTTTTTTAATTCTGCAAGTACTTTCGGCTGTACATTCAGCCATCCTCAGGCATGCAAATTATTTTGTCTTTTTTTATTCTGCTAGTACTTTCGTCTTTTTTTATTCTGCTAGTACTTTCGGCTTTACATTCAGTCATCCTCAGGCATGCAAATTATTTTGTCTTTTTTTATTCTGCTAGTACTTTCGGCTGTACATTCAGTCATTCTCAGGCATGCTAATTATTTTGTCTTTTTTTATTCTGCTAGTACTTTCGGCTGTACATTCAGCCATCCTCAGGCATGTTAATTATTTTGTTTTGTTTTTTTAGTAGATCCAGGTAATAGCAGACTCGAAAAATTTAATGCGAATTGAAATATGTTTTTTTTAGAAATGTGTTATTGTTAACGAATAGAAACTTATGGAACAGTATCTAGTGTCTTCTTAATTTCTATTCTTTTATTGTTCTCTAACGTTGATAATTTCGTTTTTTTTTTCTCTCACAGTCAGTAATCTCTTGTTTATTACTGACTTTATTTCCGTTCTTAGGGTGAAAAAATAATAAAAGAAACAGTCATATATGCATATGTTTAAGGGAATACGATCACATAAACACATTTATGCGTTAGGACGTTTGTAGGCAGAGAAATAAAAACGCCTCTTTTTACATCCTTTCTCCGTTAATTCGGTTTCACATGTGGCGGATTTAGGACTAGTTCTCTCGATTTGTTTATACCATATACGCATCGGCCCGCCATGATTAGTCAGTGTAGCGAGGAGTGCATCGGGGCCCCTCAGTTAGTATCGAGAAACAGGGTACGGGTATCTTTACGAGGAGTTTCAGAGCCACCAGAACAAAACTGCTCACTTTTAATTTCTCTTTTTTTTTTTTTACTTTCGATCAGCATGGCTGATGCTAGCCTCTTGGAGAATAACACTTTGCGCCTTCACGAGCTAACATTTTCCACTGACATGAAATGGGGCTATTATATTAAATCAGTTGCCAAATCTGCTGTTAAGAGAATTTGTACACTATTTGTGCTAGACAATTTTCCTCGCCAGAATCTATCTGACACGTTTATAAGTCTACCATTCGTCCATGCGTTAAATATTGGTGACACAGCTGGTCTAGAGCTTCTGTTGTACAATTAGAAATTTTTTGATAAAGTACAAAGAAGAATCTTTAGAGTTTATGGCCCGACCTATCATCTCGGCTTCTACATTTTTTTCCCGCTTTACGTTCCAGTGTTTTTTCTATAATAATTTTCTATAATATTTCCTATAATATGTTCATGGTATTTTTTCCTTTAATTCCTAGACTTTAGAAATTTAAGAGAAGTATTAGAATGGTAGCAAGGTCTCATAAATTTACAGGTGAATATGGCTAAATGTAACCGTAATTTCTATGCTAACAGTTTCTTCTCTCGCACTTCTCGCTTGTGGAACGCTTTCCTTTTTTCTTTGTTTCGATTTAAATTAGACATTCAAAAGTTTAAATGCAATATCATTCGTTATATAGTGTCTTCTTAATTTCTGTTCTTCTGTTGTTCTCTCTCGTTGATAATTTCTTTTTTCCATCACAGTCATTAATCTCTTGTTTCGTAGTGACTTTATTTCCGTGCTTGGGGTGAAAAAAATAATAAAAGATACAGTCATATATGCATATGTTTAAGGGAATATGATCACATAAACACATTTATGCGTTAGGACGTTTGTAGGCAGAGAAATAAAAACGCCTCTTTTTACATCCTTTCTCCGTTAATTCGGTTTCACATGTGGCGGATTTAGGACTAGTTCTCTCGATTTGTTTTTACCATATACGCATCGGCCCGCCATAATTACTCAGTGTAGCGAGGAGTGAGTGCATCGGGGCCCCTCAGTTAGTATCGAGAAACAGGGCGCGGGTATCATTACGAGGAGTTTCAGAGGTGGAGAAAGGTGAGATGTGGGACTTAAAGATAGCATAGGATCGAGAAGGCGAGAAAGGTGACCGAATTGGGTGGGAGACGAGACGCAGCTCGTAAAACAGGAAGAACGTCGATTAAAAGAATGATAGATGGCTGATAAGATTATCGTTAGGAAGCGTTTCTGAGAAGGCTGAGGTTTGCAATTGAAGGAGCAATTTTGTTAGAGAAGACAGTCGAAGATGGGTGGCGATAGGAAAAGAAAAAAGAAGCTGTATCACTGGAATATGCGTGTGTAGTTGAGTAAGTGGGAGAGAGAACGTTTTTATATCAAAAGTTGGAAAGCAAATGGCGGGTATGAAGTATAGAGAGTTATGTTCCCTGAGGAAGTTGAAGAAAATTGCTGAGGAATAAAAAATTCAAGGAGAATGAAATTAAGTTTTCAGAAAAATAAAAGATGGGCAAAAGAAAATCGTGTCATTTCAAGAAAAGAAAAAGAAAAAAAAAATTAAAAGAGGAAAAGATAAACGCGAAATACATGATAAATTATCAAATCAACGCAATGAAAATCTGGATGTTAGATATTTGAAAGCGATTCCTGAAATTCAGGAAGGAAGAAGAGAAGAAAGAGATAAATGAAAAAAAGAAAGATAGAAAGAATAAAATAGAAGGAGGAGAAAGAGAGGAACTGAATAGATAAAAGGAAACGGAAAGGAAAAAAAAAATAAGAGAAAAGTTTAAGAAAGAAAGAAAGATAATTATTTACATTACTTACAGTGTTCAGACTGTTGTCCACGTGTTTATTGCCATATGAATATGGCAATAAAGATGAGACCGTCAGTCGGAACAATATAAATGATGTAAATAATTACAATACCTCATCTCAGAAATATGGACAGATGAAGAAAGTAAAACAAAAAGAAGAAAAATAAGAAAAAAGTTTAAGAATGAAAGAAAGAAAAATGGAGGGAAAACAAATAAGAGAAGAGTATAAGAAAGAAAGAAAGAAAAATAGAGAGAAGACAAATAAGAGAACAGTATAAAAAGGAATGAAAGATAGAAAGAAAAAATGGAGAGATAACAAATAAGAGAACAGTACAAGCAAAAAAGGAAGAAAGAAATTTAGAAAGAAAGAAAAATAGTGAGAAAAATAATAGAACAGTAAAAGAAAGAAAGAAAGAAAGAAAAATTGAGAGAAAACAAATAAGAGAACAGTATTAGAAAATAAGAAAGAAAGAAAATGCAGAGAAAGAAAGAAAGAAAGAAAAATAGAGAGAAGACAAATAAGAGAACAGTTTAAGAAGGAAAGAAAGAGAGAAAAATGGAGAGAAAACAAATAAGAGAACAGTATAAGAAAGAAAGAAAGAAAGAAAGAAGGAAAGAAAGAAAGAAAGAAAAAAAGAAAGATTAAAAATAGAGAGAAACCAAATAAGAGAACAGTTTAAGAAGGAGAGAAAGAAAGAAAAATGCAGAGAAAACAAATAAGATAACAGTATAAGAAAGAAAGAAAGAAAGAAAGAAAAATGGAGAGAAAGAAAGAAAGAAAAATGGAGAGAAAACAAATAAGAGAATAGTATAAGAAAGAAAGAAAGAAAGAAAGAAAGAAAAATAGAGAGAAGCCAAATAAGAGAACAGTGAAAGAAAAATGGAGAGAAAACAAATAAGAGAACAGTATAAGAAAGAAAGAAAAATGGAGAGAAAGAAAGAAAATAGATGGAAGACAAATAAGAGAACAGTATAAGAAAGAAAGAAAGAAAGAAAGAAAATTGGAGAGAAAAAAAGAAAAATGGAGAGAAAGAAAGAAAAAAGAAAAAAAGAATAAAAACAGAGAGAAGACAAATAAGAGAACAGTATAAGAAAGAAAGAAAATGGCGAGAAAGAAAGAAAGAAAAATGGAGGGAAAACAAATAAGAGAACAGTATAAGAAAGAAAGAAAGAAAGAAAGAAAGAAGGGAAGAAAGAAAGAAAGAAAAAATAAAAGAAAGAATAGAAAATAGAGAGAAACCAAATAAGAGAACAGTTTAAGAAGGAAAGAAAGAAAGAAAAATGGAGAGAAAACAAATAAGATAACATTATAAGAAAGAAAGAAAGAAAGAAAGAAAGAAAAATGGATAGAAGACAAATAAGAGAACAGTATAAGAAAGAAAGAAAGAAACAAAAATTGAGAGAAAACAAATAAGAGAACACTTTATGAAGGAAAGAAAGAAAGAAAAATGGAGAGAATACAAATAAGAGAACAGTATAAGAAAGAAAGAAAGAAAATGGCGAGAAAAAAAGAAAGAAAGAAAATAGAGGGAAGACAAATAAAAGAACAGTTTAAGAAGGAGAGAAAGAAAGATAAATGGAGAGAAAACAAATAAGAGAACAGTATAAGAAAGAAAGAAAGAAAGAAAGAAAGAAAGAAAGATAAAAATTAGAGAGAAGCCAAATAAGAGAACAGTGTAAGAAAGAAAGAAAGAAAGAAAGAATGAAAGAAAGAAAGAAAGAAAGAAAGAAAGAAAGAAAGAAAGAAAGAAAATACAAAAAAGCCAATTAAGGGAACGTTTAAGAAAAAGTAAGACAAATAGAAATAAAAAAAAAGAGAACAGTTTAAGAAAGAAAGAAAAATAAAGAGAAAGCAAATAAGAGAAGAGTGTAAGAAAGAAAGAAAGAAAGAAAGAAAGAAAGAGAGGAAAATAGAGAGAAAACTAATAAGAGAACAGTATGAGCAAAAAAGAAAGAAAGAAATATAGAAAGAAAGAAAAATAGTGCGAAAATATAGAGAACAGTAAAAGAAAGAAAGAAAGAAAGAATGAAAGAAAGAAAGAAAGAAAAATTGAGAGAAAACAAATAAGAGAACAGTATAGGAAATAAATGAAGAAAGAGAGAAAATATAGGGAGAAGCCAAATAAGAGAACAGTTTAAGAAGGAAAGAAAGAAAGAAAAATGGAGAGAAAAAAATAAGGGAACAGTATAAGAAAGAAAAAAAGAAAAATGGAGAGAAAGAAAGAAAGAATGAAAAATAGAGAGAAGACAAATAAGAAAATAGTTTAAGAAGGAAAGAAAGAAAGAAAAATGGAGAGAAAACAAATAAGAGAACAGTATAAGAAAGAAAGAAAGAAAGAAAAATGGAGAGAAAGAAAGAAAGAAAAATAGAGAGAAGCCAAATAAAAGAACAGTTTAAGAAGGAAAGAAAAAAAGAAAAATGGAGAGAAAACAAATAAGAGAACAGTATTAGAAAGAAAGAAAGAAAAATAGAGAGAAGCCAAATAAAAGAACAGTTTAAGAAGGAAAGAAAGAAAGAAAAATGGAGAAAAACAAGTAAGAGAACAGTATTAGAAAGAAAGGAAGAAAGAGAGAAAAATAGAGAGAAGCCAAATAAGAGAACAATTTAAGAAGGAAAGAAAGAAAGAAAAATGGAGAGAAAACAAATAAGACAACAGTATAAGAAAGAAAGAAAGAAAGAAAGAAAAATGGAGAGAAAGAAAGAAAGAAAAATAGAGAGAAGCCAAATAAAAGAACAGTTTAAGAAGGAAAGAAAAAAAGAAAAATGGAGAGAAAACAAATAAGAGAACAGTATTAGAAAGAAAGAAAGAAATAAAGAAAGAAAGAAAAATAGAGAGAAGCCAAATAAAAGAACAGTTTAAGAAGGAAAGAAAGAAAGAAAAATGGAGAAAAACAAGTAAGAGAACAGTATTAGAAAGAAAGGAAGAAAGAGAGAAAAATAGAGAGAATCAAATAAAAGAACAGTTTAAGAAGGAAAGAAAGAAAGAAAAATGGAGAGAAACAAATAAGAGAACAGTTTAAGAAGGAAAGAAAGAAAGAAAGATAGAAAGAAAGATAAAGAAATGACAAATAAGAGAACAGTTTTAGAAAGAAAGAAAAACAGAATGAAGAAAAATAAGAAGAAAGTTTAAGAAATAAAGAAAAATAGAGAGAAGACAAATAAGAGAACAGTTTAAGAAAGAAAGAAAGAAAAATAAAGAGAAAACAAATAACAGAAAAGTTTAAGAAAGAAAGAAAGAAAGACAGAAAGAAAGAAAGAAAGAAAGAAAGAAAGAAAGAAAGAAAGAATAAAGAAACACAGAAAGAAAGAAATTAGCATGAAACGCATAAAGAAGGAAGTTACAGTTCACGAAAAAAATGAGTAGGGATAAAATGTAAGGCATAGTTACAGAAAGAAAGAAGGGAAAATATTTTCGAAAAGAATGAAGGAGGAAAAGTAGAAGGAAAAATTAATGAGAGAGAAAGAGAGAGAGAAAGGATGAAAATCGAACAAAATAAGAGAAGAGTTTAAGAAAGAAAGAAAGAAAGAAAGAATGAAAGAAAAAAAGAAAGAAAGAATGAAAGAAAGAAGTAACAGTTTCAGAAAGATGGAAATTAGAAAGGAAATGGTAGGAAAAGTTACAGAAATAAAGAAAAAAGAGAAAAAAAATAGAGACTAGTCTAAGAAATAAAGAAATAAAAAGAGAGCAGTTTAAGAAAGAAAGAAAGAAAAAAATGAAAGAAAAAAGAAAGAAAAAATGAAAGAAAGAAAGAAAGAAGGAAAGAAAAGTAGTAAGAAAAGAATGAAGAAAGAAGTGATTGTATCAGAAAGGAGGAGGATGGAAAGCAGTTACAAAAAGTAAAAAGGAAAGAAATCTGGAAGGAACAATTAAACGAAAAAGAACAGTTTAAGAAAGAAAAAAAAAACGAAGAAGAAAGAAAGAACCAAGGAACAAAAAAATTACAAACAATAACCAAGAAGAAAAACAAAATCAACAGAAAAATTGTTTTACAGAAATCTAGTCAGCATAATAGAGAAAAGAGTTCGATTCTCACTGGGTTACTTGTCATTTTGACCATATTTTATTGAGTAGACATAGAACCTGAAAAAAAAAGGGAAAAAAAATACATGCGAGCCAGACTCAAACTCTGTAAACTAATGGAACGTATTTCCAAGATGAGTATACAAGAATAGAAAAAGAAAGGTGAAGTTCGGAAGCAACAGAATCACTTAACCGAAATCATTTCAGGAGACATTCATTACTAATTATTACAGGAATGAAACGAGAAATGTCCAGTGTGGACGCGACTAAAAGCTCTATTATAAACAGCCTCAGCTTCGGTTTCTAAAGGAACTTAGAGATGTGCTTCAAGCATTTATGCAAATAATGATTAATTCTAGTGGGCGGTCTCCCGAACAGACCTGCGAGGTGTGGTACGAGAAAGCTTTTGGAATTGATGATAGTCTGCGAACAAAAACTGAAGAAAAAGGCGGAATTACATTTTTGACGGCACCAGGTTATTTGAAAAGTATTAGGTTTCGAGACAATATAGCGCAAATGAGAGCAGATATTTCCTATCCATCGCTTTTCTGGGGCACAGGTCTTTCCCCTTGAGTGTACGCTGTCGCCCCCAACGGAAATGATTCCAATAAAATGCGAAATAGAGTAGCCATTTAAAGTGACACGCGAATACATTTAAAAAAATATATAAATCTACGTTCGACACATATTTACACACTTAACACACACACATTTTATGTATATTGTATGTCAAGGTAGCAATCCTTCTTTTATATATGTTTCAGTGAATGGTTTGGTTTGGTTTGTTTTACGGCATATCAACCTCAATGGGTTATTTAATGCCGACAAAATTTTTATTGCAGGTAATATTTTGTTTTGTTAAAAATCTATTTCTGCTAATATTTTTCCTTCAAAAGTGTATTTCTGGTAATATTTTTTTTCAAAAATGTATTGCTAGTAATATTTATTTTTTTAAAAACATTGTAGGTAATAATTTTTTCAAAAATGTATTGCTGGCAATAATTTTTTTAAAGTATTTCTGGTATTAAAACCTATCTTTACACTTTCAGCCAGGACCCTAACAGGTGCTACCACCCCGGGTCAGAGTATCAAAGTATTTCTGGTATTAAAACCTATTTTTACACTTTCATGGTGTTTTGACGCCAGTTTCGTGGTTAAGTATTTCACACAGCTCGGACGCTAACAGGTGCTACCACCCGGATTAGGGTAGGCCTGGGAACATCAGCAATTAAGAGGTGGTTCCACGCTCCTCAAAACCTCTTGATCAGAGGCCTTGCTGCTAGACGTAGTCTATCGTCTTACCCAGAACACGGATGTAGTTTACTGTCATTCCCAGGACGGAACAGTGAATGCGACAAGCTCTTTAAGTAGACGTCTAGCTAACCACTTGAGTAAACCTAGTTAAGCTATTTTTATATATGTCTTGAATTATTTAGTTTCTGATTGGCTAATAACGATAGCCGCCATTATGAAGGAATTCTACTAATAACGATTAAGGGCAAAACGGAATCCGCCACTCTGATTGGTCAAAATAGCAAAAATAATTAAGCAAATCCCAATTGGTCAGAATTTATACCTAGCACTGAATAAAAGGATAGACTTTGAATCGATATTACTACAATTCTTGCAGTCACACGGAAGCTATGCCAGAATACGCAGTCGAGAAATGTTTCCTCTCGGCTGGGCCTATGACTGCGTGGTTCAGTGACTCTGAGAACAACTCCGTCTGGAGGTCTAAACTTCTGCTAGGACCACCCTATCGGCAAGTTCAAAGACGAGGACCCAGACTAATCGTAACCAACCACAAAGACCACAAAGGTGAAACAAGCGGATGATGATTAACACAGATCTCAACGGTTGAACCAGCGGATGAAGAGGGCTACGCATGACGGACATGCTACAGAAGGCGTGATCCGAAATTATAACAGATTCAGCGGTAGTTCGTTGCAGTTTCATGACTGGATCCTGTATGTCTCATTCTATGTGCCGCAGGTAAAGGTTATGAAATCAAGTGTGTGGGTCAAGTTGAGATTCACCTTAAACAAATAGATGCCACCGGAAAATTGTTCTACTCTAACTTTCTTTGACCTCCCACCAGCTCTTGTTAAGTCAAGCGGCGATAGGGAATGGATGAAGTTAGCAGGTTTTGGTGAGACTGAAAGCTTCTAGTCCTGAACCTGCATGCTGGCGGTGAATGTTGTTATCAACGCTATCATGATAAAGGAAGCGATCCTGGTTTGCGTGAACGAGGCCAGCTTTGATTTTATTTTTAGTGCCCTTTTTGACGCAATGGGGCGGTGTCCTGTTGAACCACACCCCTGGTTAAGCTAGACTCTTTGTTTGCCGAGTTAATGTGTGTAATTATGGTTCCAGGCCAAATGCAGGCATTCTTTTTTCTTTATAATATTAGGTTGGCGCAAAAATAATGACGCAATAATGTCGTTTTTTGATGTATTTTTAACGTCAAAAAACGACATTATTACGTCATTATTTTTGCACCAACCTAATACAAGTCAAGTTTCTCAACCACACCAGTTTGTTCGCTTTTTCCTTATTTCCCTCTTTTTATCTTGACAGGGTGGGCATTTGATTTTCTCTCTCCACAATTTATTTTTTCCTTCCCTCAATTTTAGCGAGTGAGCGTGTGATGTTGCCTATCGGCAGAACACAGCAGCCATTCTCATTTTTTTTCAGAGGGATAGACGGGTTGTTACGAACAGAGTTTATTTTTCGCTTAGATGTTTTGTTATATTTTATTTTTGGTATTGTGTTAATGCTCTCCCCCTTTATTTTAAGAAAAAAAAGACATTTGTATGTACTGGAAAACATTTTATATCATGAGTATTTTTTAGTACCCCCCCATATGTTACTACCCCCTCCCACATTTTAGTACCCCACACAGACATTTTAGTATGCGATTTTGTGATGTATGTCGGGTGAATGAATTCTTGAGGTGTCTGTGTAAAGTGTAATGAACGAATGGGTCGCGAATCAGATTAGCTAGGATAAGGATAATCAGTGATTAGCAACCTTCCTCAACTTCCCCTTCGACCTTGTACCACAATTGTATTCATTATGCAATAAATATATATTTATTGTTTTAAATAAAACAATACTGTTATAAGGCCAACGAGGGAAAGGCTCGTCGACACTTTCACTCCTAGACATAGTTAATCTGATTCACAGCACATTCATTCTTTACAATTTCCTCATTCACCGCAAAATTTCACCCCTCACCATTCTGTTATGGTCCGGTTCCTTGTACCAGGGTGATAGTCCAAGGTAGAACCAATAAAGAAGAACTCAAATACGGATATGGAATAACACACATATATTACAAACAGGAATATATACAGAGAAGTAGCAAGTGTTAGTACGAACAAGCAGGTTTAGTAGGGAGAACAATGTAGTCTCGACCAGTATCACTATTGCAATGTCTTGCAGTAATTGTCTGAACGCGACTCTGTTTCGGACTGCTTCTGACTCGACTGACTGACTCGCTCGCTCTGACTGACTGACAGACTCCTGATGGACCTAAGACTTCAGACTGAACGGTATTTAGTCACCCCCACAGGGGCATCATGTGACACAAGTCCGGTTTAACGTGGGATCTCCGAGCCCGTGGACTCGGCCAAAAATATGCTTTTTGAACCCGTATAAACGGGTTCAGGGTCGGTTTACCTCCCCGAAAGAGACACCGCCCTTCGGCGTAGCTTCGTTCGGGTTTCTCCACGCCCGAAGGCAGAGAGTTCAATCGATCAGCCAGCCAGCCAGCCGGTTGTCCGACTTCAGACTGAACGGTATTTAGTCACGGACGATAATGGGTATGTCCACATTCACAAAAATACAGTAGTAAATACTGTATGATGGTCTGCATTTGGAGATTCCTCTTCAGCTGGGCTGGTTAAGCTCTCTGTCACCGGGTAGAGAGCATCCCCAGTCTCGTCTCGGGAAACAGCTACCCGACCCCGTATTATACGGGGTTCTTTGGAAATTTTTGGCCGTAACTACGGGTTCGGATAACCCATATTAAATTCGGCCTTGTGCCAAATCTGACCGCGTGAGGCGCTTGATAGATATCCTGTAGTCGGAGAATCGTCTCTAGCTGTGCTGGTCAAATTCTCTGCCTTCGGTCAGAGAGGATCCCCCGATGAGGCTATGTCTAAGGGAAGAGTCTCGTCTCGGGAAACAGCTACCGGGTCCCGTTTTATACGGGGATCTACGGAGAAATTTTCGCCGAGAAATTATGGGCTCGGATACCCAACAATAAATTCGGCCTTATGCTACATCTGCCCGCGGTGGTTGGTAGATATCCTGCAATTGAAGATTCATTGTGGAATTTACTTGACACTGCTAGCAGTTTACTTCTACGCGCCACTGAATATAATGCGGGACTTAAATAATGAAAAAAATATATATATAACTGGAACAAAAGAATATTGTGACGTCATATACGTTTGTGATTTTTCCATGACGGCAACGTATCTGCTATGGAAAACTAAGAAAGCAGCAAAAAGTTGATCTTTATTCGTGGAGCAGGAATACGTTTTTAAATAGGAGCGGTGGCATTTTCAAGTTACGGCCCTGTTTCCATACGTAAATGTTTTGCTTTCTTTCTTTTTTACTATTGATAACATAAAAAGAAATATTGAAATTTTGTTAGCAGCCGTCGACAACATCTCAATATCTATTCCAGTTGCAATTTTGAGATTTAATTTGTGACCATTATTTGTCTACTAATGTCCACGCTCTAATATAGGTTTTCTTTTTCTTACTTCATTCTTACATCAGTCATGTGATCTTCGTGTCATTTCCTATCATTCGTCCAGCCGATTGATCTCTTACCAGTTCTGCTTTTTCCTGGCTGACTGATAGGTTGAATAGAAGGTTCTTTTGTGTTGTGTCATTTCGATCCGGCTCAGTGCTGATCCTGAGGTCATGTCGAATCAGCGCTCAAGATACACAGATAATGCAAAGAGATCAGCTACACTGTGATAAGACTTAAGTCTCGAGTTGACACAAGAGAAAGTTGAACCCGACAAAGTCGTCTTTGTAAGCTGCGAATACAAAAATCAGGCAGCGCACAATGATATGAACGAGTGAAACAATGAATATATATATGCGTGTGTGTGTGCGTGTATATATATATATATATATATATATATATATATATATATATATATATATATATCAATCAGATTTGTGTATTTAGGCAACATTTTTTCATTGATGCATGTTTCATTAAATAATATAGACAAGTGTTGTATGTTTATTTTATGTAAATTGTTTTCATATCGTCTGATAAGCTTAATAACATTATCATTGAAAGACGAAAGAAATTCACAATATTGATACATATTTTTTAATTCTATCAAAGCTTTCGGCTTACATAAGCCATTATCAAAGATGATAATTACATTACAATATATTAAACAATACACGGACAAGAATGTGATGATAGTCTGTTTATGTTTACATGGAAGATTTCCAAGCAACGCCAAACTCGTGCATACAAACGCTGGAAGCGAAAATCGCACCGCAGCTCATGACGTCACACATGACCACGCAAGAGTGAATTCGAGAAGTATTAAGTATGGGAAGCCGTTGGTATAAACCAATGGCTTCTGTTATTAATTATAGATATTTAAGTGTATTTGTGCAGATTTCATAGTTTATTTTGTTTAGGTTAGGTTTCAACAGTTTTATGTATATAGTTTCAAGAATTTTTAGTTTTTGTTCATTGTTTCTATGTTTAAGTATAGTTGTATTTTCAACATGGATTTTTCGGAATTGTGTACGTGGCCAGGCATGTTGTTTCTGTTTCTCCAACGGATTGAATAATATTTCTGTTGGTCACACCACACACTCGCTTTCACGACGCTTTAAACTACATTTGAATGATAATTCTAACATCTTTAGCCATTTAAAACATGTCTTGCATTTTTGCTGTGTAATATATATGGTCTGTTATAATAAATTAATTTAAATGTACTATATATATATATATATATATATATATATATATATATATATATATATATATATGAAAATCCATTCACAATGCACTTGAAGAAAATACAAGTATAATAGCTTCTTCCACTTGTAAAACGGAATAAAAATAATGGGAACAATATTAATTAAAAAGAAAGAAGCCAATACTCGCTAACATCAATTATGAACAAGGCTATAACTTTCTGACAGTGCATTGCAAAAGATATTCACATCATTCAATAAATATATATAAAAAAAATCTACACATTCAATTAACAATAAAAAAAACCCCAAAAGAATGCTTGATAATGGCCAATGGAATATACGAAAGCGAAGATATATAGAAACATTTATAGATATATAGAACATTTGCACAGTTTTTACACACTTTATGTCCAGAAAAGAAATTACTTAAACAAACAGAAAAAATTTGAATAAAAAGCTTAATCTCAGTACCTTGTCAGTCTTCTTTAATGAAACATGTATAAATGAGGGATTGCCGCCCAAATACACAATTATTACATACATACATACATATATATATATATATATATATATATATATATATATATATATATATATATATTAGGTTGGTGTAAAAATAATTTCGTTTTCTCACATAGTAACATATGTTAAAAAACGAAATTATTTTTGCACCAACATAATATATATATATATATAATGTGTGTGTCTGAGAGAGAATATGATATATAAAATTTTATATATAAGAACAATGTTATAAAAATTCATGACAAAGTGATTTTTTCTCTTTTTTGTGACGCGTTTCATTCTTTAGGACATCATCAGACGAAAGTAACGTTTTTTGAAGTTTTAATTATATACGACTATGAAATTAAGGTGGGTATAAAACGCACCTGTTCCTTATAATTATACACAAATATGAAATGTCTGAATGTAGAAATTTTAAACTTTTAAATTTGAATATTTTTTTATAGATAAGCCTGAGCATACAGTCTAGTCAATTCCATTTAGTTTCTTTATAAATTTGCATTACTTTTGATCACTTTTGTTACTAAGTATCCCGCTGTGTAATAAAAAATCTGTCAAGAAAGGCGAGATGTTGCAAGGACCTGGCTGCAAATTAACAGCAGATGATCTAGTGATTAGGACACTTTCTATACTATTTCTTCTTGCTAGATTAGTTTCTCTTTTTTAAATAAAGTACCATTATTTAGAACGAAATTATGGCTCGGCACTTTACGTTGAGCAATTAATGCATTGAGTGTGTGGTTTTCTAAAAGAGCCTTTCTTTTTCATATGAAATTTTCTTTCTATTTCTCGAGGTTTCTCTTATGTATCCCTTGGGGCAATTATTATAGGTGATAGAATAAAAGACGATATCCGTCACAGAATTTTTCCCAATTTGTCATTTATTTAATATGTATTCATAACTCTCTCTCTCTCTCTATTTTTTTCTCTCTCTCTCTTTATATATAAAAGCTTCGAATTTAATTTTGTAATTAAATTAAAAACATTAATTCCATTTCGTCCTCAAGCGAATTTTATTCGAAGCTTTTAGTTTCGATTTTTGAAACATGGTTATTACTGTGTAGCAAAAAGAAACCATATTTTAAATCAGTTAATATATATATATATATATATATATATATATATATATATATATATATATATATACGCGTGTGTGTTTATGCGTGTATCTGTGTGTGCGTGTGCATGCAACATGATTGAGATTTATATACATATATATGTATGGCTTACTTTCAGATCCTCTTTTAATTTTCTGTATTTTGGATGTCTTTTTGTTTTCATTTGTCTTTCACTCATTTTTTTTCGTTTCGTTTTTCCTTTTCTCTTGTCCGTTTATTATTTTTTTATTTTTTTTTTTTCCTTCTCTGCTTACTCAATCCTGTTCATTATTTTTTCCGACCGATTCTATACTCTCTCTCTCTCTCTCTTTTCTTTTCTCCTTATATTCTATATTTCTTTCCTTCTTTTTTCTCTCCTTCCCTCTCCTCTGTTTCCTTTATTTTGTCTCCTTCATTTTTTTCTTCTTCCCCTATTTTACATTCCGATTCTCTTTTTCTTTCCTTCCTTGCTCTTTCTTTCTTTCTTTTTTCTTTCTTTCCTTTTCTTATTGTCTTTCTTTTCCTCTTCCCCTTCCTTTCTAATTGATAACGTTTGTTTGATTCTTTCCATTTTTCTCTCTTGTCCCCGCTTTATTTCTCTCTTTCCTCTTCTATTTCATGTTATTTTTTCCCTTGCCTTTACCTTCTCTTTCCTCTTCATATTTTCTTGTCTTTCCCTTGCTTCTTCTTCGAGCTTCCTTCTCTTCCATTTTGATCGACTGCACGCTTCATATGTTTTACTTTTCGTTTCTTTCCGCTTTCCATTTGAATGTTTTTTTCTCTCTCCCAATCATCTTTCTTTCTTTCTTTCTTTCTTTCTTTCTTTCTTTCTTTCTTCCAGATATCATTCTATCCGTATATTTCTTCTTCCCTTCTATATTTAATTCTATTTATATATTTTTTGTATTTTCTTTCTTTCTTTACCATCTTTTTTCTTTCTAGCGTTTTCTGCTTCTATCTCTACGTCATATTTTCTTTCATTTTTCTTTCTTTCTCTGCTTATTTTCTTCTTATTTTAATTTATACCATTCTATCTATAATTCTTTCCTTATAAATGGATTTCTCTTTTTGTGTCTATCATTCTTTCTTTCTTTCTTTCTTTCCTTCTTTCTTTCCATCTACTTATCTATTTTCTTTCTTTCTTTTTTTCCATCTACTTATCTATTTTCTTTCTTTCTTTCTTTCTACTTATCTATTTTCTTTCTTTCTTTCTTTCTTTCTTTCCATCTACTTATCTATTTTCTTTCTTTCTTTCCATCTACCTATCTATTTTCTTTCTTCTTTCTTTCTTTCTTTCCATCTACTTATCTATTTTCTTTCTTTCTTTCTTTCTTTCCATCTACTTATCTATTTTCTTTCTTTCTTTTTTCTCTGCAATATTTTTATAATCATTACACTTTTCTCCTTTCTTTTACTTTTTCTTTTTTCAAATTGTATTGTTCTTTACTTATCTTCTTTGTTTCTCCAATAAATTTCCTGTCTCTTCTCTCTCTCTCTCTCTCTCTCCCTCTCTCTCTCTCTCTCTCTTAATATCGCATTTGGAGAAACCTCAACTGAGACAAAGTCGGTATCCGTCAATTAAGCCCCTGGAGTTCTGCAAACAGGAGACGGTTACGATTTGTTGACAAAAACAAAAACAAAAACAACGATCAAAATATATAAAAGAAAAATCGATCGAGACATTGAAGAAATCCAAGATTTTTCATCCTCATCCGACCAAATCCCAACTAATCCGCTGCCCCGACTGACTCCACTTTCAAATGGATCAAACTCCTTGTAAATTAATCCGACCATAGTCCCACTCCGAGCAAAACTCGAGGTTTTGGCAGTGCCATCGATTCCAAATGTTGATGCTTATCCCTGCGAAAACAGACATAATACTCTCTCTCTCTCTCTCTCTCTGATAGTCTCTCTTTTTCAATTTCGATCTCTCTTTCTTACTATCTGAACTTCTTGTCTTTCTACTAGACATCTTAACATCGAGGGAATTTCAATGCATTTCAGTTGTTCGACATAACCTGACGATTTCACAAAACCGAAGCAGTTATGACTAACCGCAACAACACGCCTGTCTCCGGTAAGTGTATCAGATAAAATGTCAGGTCGTAAGTTTGACTTCTCTGTTTTCTTTTTGATTTTTCAGCATAATTCTGGGATAAGTGCTATTTGATTTAAAGCTTAGTAGTTAGAGCATAGAATCGAGAACCTTTATTTTATTGAAAAGAGAAATCCCAGGCGTGAAAGCCCCAAATAACACATTGCAATTTAGCATGAGATAGGGTTATTCACATCAAACAGTTTTCAAATGATTACGTCAGAAAAATATTTATGAAATTCGGGTGAAGAAACAGAATACTGCTGAGATCTTAAGCGGATCTCTCTGCAATATAAGAATGCAACAGTTGCATAATCCATGCAGTAGTTGCATAATTTCATGAAATCTAGTTCAATGATTTTTTTTACTAGCAGCCATACCCTGATGATCGATCAGAAAAAGCATTCAATTAGAATAGAGCAAAAACAGCACCACGATTAGATGTAACAGAGGTTATCTTATTTAATTTCGTTAATTACTTTTATTAAAAAACTTCTTCATTTAATGCAGTTACTCATATAACAGAAGTAGTCTGTATTTATTCAATCGAAGTTAGCTGAGGACATCAAGGTGTAAAACAGGCAACATGAAGACCCACTTCAGACCACAATTATTTTGGCGTTTTTGAAATTCAATTTGTCAGTGTGCTACCAGGGATGTAAAAGAGGATACATTTATAAAGTAATTGTCAAATTTGATGAAAATTGGTTGAAACATAAATGAAAATAAATATATGTCATTCACAGACAGTACTGTTTCGCTGTATCAGCTCCTTAGAGCATCGGAATGGCTCAAGCCAGGATCGAAACCCAACTGATTTGATATATATATATATATATATATATATATATATATATATATATATATATATATATATATATATATATACACACACACACACACACACACACACACACACACACACACACACACACACACACCCACACCCACACCCACCCACACCAAATATGTCATTCGAAGTACTGTCTGCGAATATTATATTAGGTTGGTGCAAAAATAATGACGTAATAATGTCGTTTTTTGACGTTAAAAAATACGTAAAAAAATTGACATTATTACGTCATTATTTTTGCACCAACCTAATAATATACATGTTCAAATATATATATACTCACTGCAACTGGACAACCGAATGCCTCAATCCCGGATCGAAACCCAACCGATTTGGTGTCGGTCAGAGTTTCTATATGTAAACATACACAATTGTATACATATACATATACATATATATACACGCACAGACTTGTATATATGTATATATAACTCCCAATATATGGAACGTATAGATTTTAAATAACACTGACATCTCAAATTAACAGATATATTTACTAAAATTGCGAAAAAATATCTTGAAATACGAAAGAGTAAATTTATTCAATAAAGTCGCCATTGGCTTCAACCAATCTCCTGCAACTCTTCTGGACAGTCTCCTTGTTTAATTTGATCAATACTGCCATAATTCTTGCCTTCAGTTCAACTTTGGTCTTACGAGGAGTTTTGTTGGTCTCTCGTTCAACTACGCCCCACACATAATAATTAAGGCGGTTGTAGTCTGGGGTGTTAGGTGGTTAAATTTAAGGGATAATATGGTCGCAGAAATTGTCTGACAGCCATGACTGGCTTCTCCTACGTGTGTGACATGGTGCAGAGTTGTTTTACTTGACATAGAATCTTCCATCACCCCCACCTCTTGACTCAAGTGAAATGAGTCATGATACTAGTTTTCTTGCAGACGGTACCTAACTGACTCCACTATACTATGCAGTCGGCAAAGTAAAAAAAAACAAAAAAAACAATGTGCACGTGGGAAATTAACGATGTAAAATGGCGACAATTTACCAATCACAACCTATAGATATAAAAAGTGAACAATGAAGTCAAAAACCAGCGCGGACATTTCGTTTCATGTTTATATCCATTCGCCAGACAATGACGATTACGTATAAACAATAAACAGACTGACCTCGCTGAGTGTTGACTTCAAAGTCCACTTTTATATTTACATAAGTTCTATCACTGGTATTAAGCACCTTAACCAATAAATATAGCATACCATAAAACTATATTCTAATATATATATATATATATATATATATATATATATAAATATATATATATATATATATATATTCTAATATATATATGTGTGTGTGTATGTATATATATATATATATATATATATATATATATATATATGCTTCTATGACTACTGTTGCTATCATTATATATATACATATGTATATATATATGTGTGTGTATATATATATATGTGTGTGTGTGTACGTATGTATAGTAAAAATGTTAATGGTTAGAGTTGAATAAAACCAGGAAAGAGTAGTATGAAAAAGTGCTCAATACACATATAAAAAGAGAAAAATTATCATCTTGACTCATGCTAAAGAATATATATATATATATATATATATATATATATATATATATATATATATATATATATATATATATACTGTAATCAGGTAAGTAATTATACTTACATATATACACATCCGTACATTTAAAGAAATAAAAATATATACATGTTTTCAAAATGACATATTATAAATTACTGATTGCTTACTAAAAAAAAGCAAACTTAATTAAGCACATGTATAGACAAATAATTATTATTAAAGGATCAATCTATCTATATTTATTTATCTAAGTATCTAAATCTTGGCTTTTATCTATCTATCTATCTATCTATCTATCTATCTAAATGTTTGTATTGTTTCTACGTATCTAAATGTTTGTTTTTATCTAAATCTTTGTTTTATCTATTAGGTTGGTGCAAAAATAATGACGTATAAATGTCGTTTTTTGACGTTAGAAAATACGTCAAAAAACGACATTATCACGTCATTATTTTTGCACAAGCCTAATATCTAAATGTTTATTTTTATCTATATATCTAAATCTTTGTTTTATCTATGTATGTATCTATACATACATACATACATACATACTACATATATATATATATATATATATATATATATATATATATATATATATATATATATATCTTTATTTATATATTTCTGTCTATCTATCACAGTATGACCTATCTGTCTATTACGGTTTATTATCTAGTATTACAGTTAATTATACTACTACTACTACTACTATTATTATTATTATTCTAGCTAACTCTTAGGTTGGTGCAAAAATAATGACGTAATAATGTCGTTTTTTGATGTATTTTTAACGTCAAAAAATGACATTATTACGTCATTATTTTTGCACCAACCTAATAGAGAAGTAGAAAAATTCTTCGAATAATTTAAACATGAATTTAATTCACTAAGTGTTATGTTAGGCAAGAAGGACATACGAAACACCGCATCTCCTACTTAATGAGCTGATATAAATGGTTGCCAGAGCAGAGATTCAGAGACTACAAAGGACAGGATAATGTGGAGAGTCATGAGCGCCCACGTTTTACAGGGACTTGACACGTAGAAGTATTGTTATAATTGTTCAGTTTTCTTATTACTATCGTTAATTTTCTTATTACGTCTAATTTATAGCTTAAACTACAGGGTGCCCCACATGAACGATGAAATTTGGTGCAGAGAAAACGACATTATTTTTGCACCAACCTAATATTTTTGTTACACATATTTGAAAAAAAAGCAAAGGATAGAAAATTAGTAGCTTAATTCAGAACAAAAACACAACTGTTAGATGTAGTGTTGAAATTGAAAAAAAAATTTTTTTATATACGTTAGTTAATATTTTTTCATAATAGAGTAGATCTAAAAATTTCTGTTTTTTGTAGGGTACCATGTACATCATACATGCTCGTGGAAATTAATTGAAACAAAACAAATAATTCCATTATTATTTCCGTTTTTCGTATTTTCCCAGTGAAACATGACGTGTTAGTACTTCGTATGTCCGCCTTTATTTTTTAGAAGCTCTTCGATTCGATTTGGCATGGAATCCACTAATTTGGAGCAGTCCACATTGATTTTAGTATCACGGTACCACACGTCTATAATGGATGTCACAAAGTTCTTTTTCGTCGTACAGTCTGCGATCTCTGTCAGGCATGCCAGTGTGTTCGTGCAGCGTTACAATTTTCGTACGCCTTCTGTGAGTAACGTCTGTCGTAGACAATGGCCGCAGGACAACTAATCGATAGTCGAGACAATAGTGACTTGGAATGATAAAAATCTGATGTAATCACGGAGGAGGCAATATTTTTCAAGGCCAAACAAATTTCATCATACTTCCCGAAAATAGATGCATATTACTGTATACACTGCAAATGACCTTATTTGAGAAAAAAATAGAAATCGATTACACACTGACAATCCAGTGGGTCTAATATTGACCATATGGTGAAAGAAAGAAAACTAAAGCGGCTGTTTCAATTAATTTGCACAAGGGTGTAGGTATGGAAGTATAGTGAAAAATATAGTATCTATAGGATTCGGTAGTTTCGACAGTATCATGAATACTGTATAAATATTGAAAGGGATTTATATTAGATATTTGATTCCAAGTTCAAATGTAAAAGTTTAATGTGTCCTGTTTTTCTTATATTTTTGCTGCTAAGCAAGATTCGTATTTCTATCTTTTTACAGGATTTTTTTTTTACCTTACGAAATATCAGTTTGTTTTAGATTTCTAGTGTCGAATATCATGTACGTGTGCGTTTTAATTTAATCCGTTTTATTTGATATCTTTCTTATGACAGCAAAATCTGTTTCGCCATATGTTTTCAAGAAAGAATGCATTTTGACAGACCTTATCTCTGTGAGTGGCTTATTTCCCGCCTCGAAAGAGACCAACATAGATACGCACCTTATCAGACAGCACCTTCTGCAAGAGACACGACGCGAACTGCGCGAAATTCTCGATGGCGTCCCCATGATCCGCCGACTTTACATTAGGCATTGCTCCTCAAACACACCGGCTGCATCGAGACATATCATCCCAAAGAAACGCGTCTTCCCACCGATGGCCTACATCAATGTAGAACCGCGCAAGTCGGAGTCGGATGAATCGATCGATTGCGTCAAATCCGTCACTTTGTTGGCTGGCCTTAACAAGAACGACCGATACACATTCGCCCGGTCGACGGTTTGCCAACAATCAAAGCTGCTTCGAGTAGATAGAGAGGAGCTTCTGAAAAACCTGACAGAAAAAAGGAAGAATTACACAACGCCTCCGGAAACGTACGGTATCAACAAAATGAAGGAAGCTGTTGACAATCTCTATTCCCTTGAGTTGGAGTTGCCCTTTATGAAGTATCTAAAAGTTCAAGACCGCATTCACCGAATAGCCAGGTCCAAGACGCCCCCCAAATCGTATTCAGATATAATTGGCATGAAACCTAAAAAGGAAAATCTTTCCCGGGCATTTTTCAAAGAACGGATGACTTTCTCAAAGCCGAAGAAAGAAAACAAAGAAGACGAAGAAAAAAATACAACTTCTGAACCTTATATGATGGGATTTTTTCTGGGAAAGAGTCGGACTTATCCAAATGTTAGGGTCAAAAGAATGCCAGAGATACAAGTCTATAGCTTTCAAAGTCACTGACGTTTCTCATATTATTTTTTTTTTTAATGCGAACATTGTGTTGTTTTCATCTTTTGGTCAAACGCTGCATATTTTCTTCGCCTATTCACCGTTCTTGATCGACAAACACCATACCTGCCCAATATTCTATGTATCGTGGTTTCGGAATAAGAGAGACAGATTTCGGTGAGAGTTTGACTCTCGACACCTATTTCTTGGAAGATTATGAAAAACGCCTTGATGGTAACCTTTTTAATATTAAAAAAGCTTCATCTCAAATTAAATTTATTGCTGCGAAATAAACAATGAATCTTGATTTGGGGCCTCGATCTAGAACAAAAAACATACAAACATTTTGACCTGTCGGTCCTCAAGCCGGAAACATGTCACCGTTTCTTCATTTAGACATAAAATAAAGTTTATTTTAACCCTTAATACATCTTGAAGCGGGTTTTTTTTATGTTGATCGATGACAATGAGACATGCAAACGTTTCACTGTACATATTCTTTATGTGCTGCGCCCCTCAGGAAGTAGGCACTCCACAATTTCATGTCCCTTGCAGCTCTAATAAAATTCCGTATTTCTAGACCTTCTTACGCCATACATTTTCTCAAGCTCGTCAAGTATGTTAGGCTTTGCTTGCCTTTATCCATCTTGCCCTCAATCTGTCCTGTGAGTAACAGATTTTCCAAACACTCTTTTCTCATTATATCCCCGAGATATTTCAACTGCCACTTCCCGATTTTGTTTCCTTTTTCTCTAAAACCTCGTCTTTGGTCAGATAATCATAGCATCATTCTGTAGAACCACGTTTCGACCAGCTTCAAATCTCTTCTTCATCTTTAAAGAAGTTGTCTAGCATTCACTGCCATACATTAGGACAGATTTCACAGAGTTCAGTACGCTTTTCTTTGCTTCTAACATTTTTTTTCCTATTTCTTAATACTCTGCTTAGCTTTTGGAACAGCCATAAAAAAAAAACGAAAAACAAAGCTCCGCGTGAGTGAAAAAAACAATCATTCTACCATTGAGTCAGCCTTCAGTCGTTTCAGCCTATAAGTATTAAATGCGAACATCACAGAAAACATAAATTCTCATTCGTTTATCATCACTTATTCATTCGCAACTATGTTTCTCTAGTCCTAGGTCTGACGATAAACTACATCCGCTTCCTGGGTGAAACGATAAACTACATCCGCTTTCTGGGTAAGACGATAAATTACGTCTGACAGCAAGGTTTCTGATCAGGAAGTTTAGAGGTGCGTGAAACCACCTCTTAATTGCTGTTTTTCCCAGGTTCACCTTGACCCGGAGTGGTAGCACCTGTTTGGGTCCCACCTATGGGAAAATAGTTAACCCCCAAACTGGTGTCAAAACACCATGAAAATATAAAAATAGGTTTTAATACCAGCAATATATTTCTGTAAAAATTATTGCCAGCAATAAATTTTTGAAGAAAAAATTATTACCAACAATACATTTTTTAACAAGAAAATATTACCAATAAAACATTTTTGAAGAAAAAAATGTTACCAGCAATAAAAATCTTGTGGGCATACCCATTGAGGCTGATAAGCCGTAAAACAAAATAATACAAACAATAATAAAACAAAAAATAGAAACAATACTAAAACAAAGCAATAAAAATAATATTAAAACAATACAAAAATTAATTTAAACAAAACCATACAAACAATAATAAAACGAAACAAAACAGACAATATTAAAACAAAACAACACAAAGAATGATAAAACAAAAAAAGAAAAAGCATCAAAACAAAACAATGCAAACAATAATAAAAACAACACAAACAATATTAAAACAAAACAATACAAACAACATTAAAACAAAACAAGAATAAAACAAAGCAATACAAACAATAATAAAACAAAATAATACAAAGAATATTAAGACAAAACAATACAAGAAATAATTTAAACAAAACAATGCCAACAATAATAAAACAAAAGATACAAACAAAAATAAAACAAAACAAAACAAACAATATTAAAACAATACAAAGAATATAAAAACAAAACAATACAAACAATAATAAAACACAATACAAAAAATAATAAAACAAATGAAACAATATTAAAAGAAAACAATACAAACATTAAAACAAAACAAGAATAAAACAAAATAATACAAACAATAATAAAACAAAAAATAGAAACAATATTAAAAGAAAGCAATAAAAAGAATATTAAAACAAAACAATACAAAAAATAATATTTCAACTCAATGTGTAGCTGTAATCTCTCACTGTTATAATCGCTCGGTTAATACCAATATGTGTGTTATCATCACTTAATCATTCGCAGCTATGTTTTTGTTTGCAGTTTATCGATAATATTTTATATTACTTTTACAAATGCTTAATTTACAATTTCTGAAACAAACGAACAAAGATATTTCTCCATATAAACTTCAAAATTGTCTTAAAAAGCAAACTAGTTAAATAAAACTATTTTTTTTTTTATTTCGGCTAAAAGAGTTTCTTCGCATAAATGCACTCACAAATTAAAATATTTCTGCAAAATAAAAAACGAATATTCTGCACATATATTTTAAATAAATGCAAACTACAAACATAAAAAACACCTGAAAATTAATGTATTTTCTATTAACAACTCAGCATAATTAATAATGAAAATTAATTTTAAAAACGTGTGAAATTCAGCTTGAATCGTGGCTATTTCGAAATTGTAGATATGTCTGGATCATTCAATAAATAAATGGAGGTCATTTTGTAAATAAAGCTCAAAAATGTTTAAGTTTAACAGAACTAAAACAGAAGGTAACAGGGTTTTAGCACCATCGCCACTTTCATTGACCGTGTGGCGTTCAAAAAGGTACTTATTTGATCATCATCTTACTGTAAATCGTGTGTTCTGCAACATTTATCTAATTTCCCTGAAGGTTCTTTTTCGAAATCTGATGTAAAAAGACCAGAATAATGAGTCCCGGGAAAATGCATTAAATACTTGCTTTAACTTCTTTTATATCGATGTCTCGAAATTTCAAGTCATCATAAAACCTACATTCAATATCTGTCTATATCTCTGAGATGAGGTATCATGATTACTTACATTATTTACATTATTTGTACTGTTATTGCCATATTCACAACGTTTTGGCCGTTGTACGCTCCGGCCTTTATGTCATATTTCTCTCTATATTCCTCTGTCTATATCTCTGAGAGGAGGTATTATGATTACTTACATTATTTACATTATTTGTACTGTTATCCTCATCTTCATTGCCATGCTCACAACGTTTTGGCCGTTGTACGCTCCGGCCTTTATGTCATATTTCTCTGTCTATATCTCTGAAATGAGGTATTATGATTAATTGCATTATTTACATTATTCGGACTGTTATCCTCATCTTCATTGCCATATTTACAACATTTCGGCCGTTGTACGCTCCGGCCTTTATGTCATATTTCTCTCTCTATTCCTCTGTCTATATCTCTGTCTATATCTCTGAGATGAGGTATTATGATTACTTACATTATTTACATTATTCGGACAGTTATTCTCATCTTCATTGCCATATTCACAAATTTTCGTCCATTATACGCTCCGGCCTTCTTCAGGTGATTGGAATTTCGAACGAATCCTGTATTTCGTCCACCGGGATAGATTGTTCTAGTTCCACGTGCCATACCTCCCCCTGATGTCTCATTTATCCCCCATTAACTCAACTCTCCAAGTTATGGTTCACTACTGCCGTGGTCTGGTATTGAACACACAACACTTTGCGTCTAGTCACTGGATCTTACCAACATCTTTATCCATTGGACCATATGTCCTCAAGAAAACTGTAATTCCAATCACCTGAAGAGCGTACAACGACCGAAATGTTGTTAATATGGCAATGAAGATGAGGATAACAGTCCAAATATTGTAAATAATGTAAGTAGACTTACATTCGTCAGGAAGTGTAATCTCTAATAATTCTTCATTTTTCCCAAATTTTTTCTGTTCTCCACCTCCATTAAAATTTACATGCCTCTTCTGGACATGTGGTCGCCAGTTAAGAGCAACTAATTTAGAGCACGAGAAATTAGTTTAGGCTCCTGTCCGGACATAGGTATATGTGGCGCAGTTGGTTCAGGCGTCGATTATTGAAGACGAACACCTGAAACATGAAATGTGCATGATAATTTGAAATATTAGGTTGGTGCAAAAATAATGTCGTTTTTCTTTTGAAGTTGAACGTCAAAAAACGACATTATTTTTGCAACAACCTAATATTTTGAAGAAAGACGTTTTTCTGTTAACATAACCTGTGTAGTTTTATCTTAGGCATCTTTTAAAATATTCTTCTACTTCTTCAGCCTTCATCTGATTGATCGAAGGAATGGGGCTGGCCCAGTGCGTGTTGGTAGGAACGTGTATGAGACATTTGGACGATCATGTCTCTTTTTGATTTATGATCGTCAAAGGTTATTTGTGCGTAAGTTAATGTAACGAATTCGACTTGATTTAGAACTCGTCTCTGCCAATTCCCATTCCTCGCCGTTATTCATTACACCAGCCACACATCCAAATTTACAGCAACTTGTATTCTCAAGCGGTCACCTATCTAGGTACTGACACGGCTCAACGTTGCTTAACTTTAGTGTCCTAACAAGAACTGACGTTTCAACAAGATCTGTCCGTAAGCCCATACCGGGGTCACCACAGTGCACCTTTTCTGAGTTTCGTTTCATCTTCCGATTCGTCAGGCTGCAAGTGGCTTGATGTGTGAAATGGTATATTGTTAAACTTGAACTGCATTCATTGTTACATGAGAATACAATAGGTTAAAGGTGTGCAAAGAGGTACAATATAGAAAAGGGTCCATTTTTTCAGTCTGATGTCAGATATTCCATTAAGTATAACAATCAGAGCCGTCATTCAGATAACTACACCAATCTTTCAATAAATATCTTTTTCGGCTCAGGATAAACGATTACCGCCATTTTCAATTTCATATATATATTTTCAATAAAAAAAATACCCTAAAATTAAGTTACAGTTGTACTGATAATCTACAAAAAAATATAAAGATATATAATAATAACAAAAATTTTAAATAAACACTGAAACCTAAAAAAAAATAATAGTAATTCCAAAACGGAAATCAATAATTTTTAAAATAAATTATGTAATTGTAGAAATGTCCGTTGGAAAATAAATGTCTTACTGAATCTATTGTTTATCAATGCACAATTACATCTACTGAAAACCCAGGTGTTAAGAAAATTTATATTGGAAGCACAAAAAACTCTTTTAAATTAAGATATTTCTTTCTTTAACAACAATACTTACTGTAACCGAACATCCCTATCTAAATAATTTTGGTATTAAAACGAAATCAATAAACCCCCACAATAAAATAGAAATTATTAAAAAAAACGAGAATTTGTAAGTCCTTAAATGACCCATGCCCCCCTGTGAAAAACTACATAATATTAAGTTTCCTAAAAATCATAATCTATTATATCAGCTTAAGGAACTAAATATAATATGTAGGCATTGTACAATGTTCACATTAGGAATTAGTTAATGGATTTTTCATAAAATTCTATGTATTACAATTATATGTCTATTATATATATATACATATATATATATATATATATATATATATATATAAATATATATATATATATATATATATATATATATATAATATATATATATATATATATATATATATATATATATATATATATATAAAATGTTACATGTAATATTGATTTAATTCCTTAATTTTTCAATTTTAATATTGCTATGTATTAACACCCATTAATTAAAATAAGTATTTTATTTTAGGTTTAACAATATATAAAAATGATTTAATCATGCCAGAGGCCCATTTAAGTTTTCAAAAATAATTTAAAAAAAATCAACCTATTATTAGACATGTACATATCTCTCACATTATTTCTTCGTAACTTAAATGTATATTATTAGCCGGAAGTATGAGATCCTGTCTTAATATGACAGTTCTCCGAGACATGTATGAATACCTCACCCTACAACATCTAACCTATATTTTTTAACTTTTCTGCGTTAGCTTTGACTTGTCTTTTGATAAGTCAAGAAACACAAGCAGAAGATTTTAAAATCTGGTTCCCCACTCCTGATTAATTCTTTAATATGAAAATTAATTGTTTTCTGTTTTCAAAAGTAAATCATCTTCATCAAAAGTTACCGAACATTACCTGATGACGGGATAAAAATTTGAAGTCTCGAAACATATATATATATATATATATATATATATATATATATATATATATATATATATATATATATATATATATTTAATTTATGAAAAACTAGGTAATCCGTATGGGTAAACCTCAGGCGGATAAAATCCTGAGAGTTCAATGTAAATCCAGAGCAAATAATTTTTTGTTTTTATTTATATATATATATATATATATATAAATTTTTCTTTTAATTATATATATATATATATATATATATATATATATATATATATATATATATATATATATATATATAGTTGAATTTCACGTCGTATTCAGAGGGTCAAGTAGTTCTGTTCCTAGAACCGACAGCCCAGATACCAGCACATATGATTTGATCATAGTGCTAAAGGCTTTGTACAGAAACAAGCACACTTTTTGAAGGGCCGAATACACAGACCTGGTGCGCTACACGCACACACACACACACACATATATATATATATATATATATATATATATATATATATATATATATATATATTACACACACACAGACACACACGCACACATATATATATATATATATATATTAGGTTGGTGCAAAAATAATGACGTAATAATGTCGTTTTTGACGTAAAAAATACGTCAAAAAACGACATTATTACGTCATTATTTTTGCACCAACCTAATATATATATATATATATATATATATATATATATATATATATATATATATAGTGGACTCTCCCGTCGCATTTGAGCTATGAGTTTCAAGCAGTTCAGTTCCTAGGAAGCGACAGCCCAGACACCTGCACATATGATTTGATTATAGTGGTGAATGTTTCGTGCAGGACCATTCACACTTTTTGAAGGGCCGAATACAGAGACCTGGTGCACTACGTGCCACAAGGTCCCCAAACGACACTCCGCAGGTTTTGAATTCAGATTTATTCTTCTCCTAGACCAGTTGGCATCCAAGGCTATAGAACCCAGTCTGTCCTTCTATTTAACCATAGATGGAGCGAGAAGAGGAGGATTATTACCTTTCCAAAGGTATTAGCACGTAAGTGAATGTAATATATATTCCTTATAGATATAAATAAATAACCCAGTACATTGTCAGTCGTTTTTAATATTTAAAAGACTAAAGTAATGAATAACTAACACAAAACCTGGCAAAAATAAAAATAAAACCCAGTAAATCAAGAAACCAAAAATAAAGCCGATAAAATAGGAAAAGGAAATATAAGCTAAAAACCAAAAAAGGAAAAGGACAGACATGTTTAAACGTACCTGTCCATATCTTTGTCGCCATATTTATTACAACGTTTCGGCCGTTGTGTGCTCCGGCCTTCATCAGTTGATTGGAATGTCGAACTTAACCCTTAATCCTCAAGGGCACATGGCACAGTGGATAAAGTCGTTGGTTAGATCCAGTGACAGGACCCAAAGAATATGAGTTCAATACCCGGTTAAGGCAGTGGAGAACTTTCAGAGGGAAATTAAGCAGGAGATGACTGATAACTGACATCCATTAGACATGGCACGTGAAACTAGAACAGTCTACCCCAGCGAACAAAATAAAGGGATAAGCTCGACATTCCAACCACCTGAAGAAGGCCGGAGCATATAACGGCCGAAACGTTGTAATAATTATGGCGACAAAGATGAGGACAATAGTCCGAATAGTGTAAATAATGTTTAAACGTCATATGAATGATAGCTTATGGCATGGCCGGTCTTGACTGTGAACATCCAAGCTGATGGAATTTGACTCGTCCGAACATCTGCATTAATAGTAGTAACATACTGAGAGACTACCGGGGTTTGAGACAATGGTTGCAAATTAGATAATAATTCAACCCCAACAAGGCTGTGTAAAAGATTTTGAAGAAGTGGACATCGACATCCCATAAATGGCAGTAATACTCCATATTTGTTCTGGTCTGATTCTTGTAAACAGTGCGGGAGTTAGGTATCCAGAAGGGCGTACAAGGGCGTAGCAACACTTTCATATTGTTAGGATATGTATGATAGATAAAGGTTAACTATAGATTAACACTGTAGTAATCAAGAAAGCATCCTCTCAGGAGCAGTTCTTGGGAAGGAACTGCCTGAAGAAAACTTCCTTCTCACTAATGGAATATGAAGTAAATGAAGATTTGACTCAGTGTGCGTGGCAAGCTGGGAAGGTCTGGGTTGCTGGAAACCAAGGAATACCTGTCAGTAAGTTATGTGTCATCCGTAATACACGTGTAGGCGATCATGTATCTGTCGATACATGAATGACGAGGCATTTTTTCCGCATTTCTTTCTGTGTTAGACCAATTGCCATCGAAGGTGATCCGTCCTACTATTTATCCATAACTGATTGGGTGGGGAGATGAAGAGGATTCATACCTTTCCCAAGGGTATTAGCATGTGAGTGAATGTATTGGTTTCGACTGGAAATCGAACTCGGCTCTCCGATTCCTCAATCCAAGCCGCCATCCATTACTTTCGCCTTAACATCTCTCATGAAAAGAGGAATAGAGTAGCGATAAGCGGGCAATTTTTCGTCTATGGGAAAAGGATTATAGGGTTGAAAACAATTCATCACCCACAAGGCCGCGAGGTAATGGCTTTCAAAATTGAAACTTTTTTCAGTTTCTCTGAGAACTTTCACCAAATCCATGTTGCGCCCCCCTCCCTGACTTGACATCAGCGTAAAGATTTCGCGATCAATGAAAAGCGTCACTACCGAAATATGTTCTAGTTACATAACCTGAGAAAAAAAATCCTGTCAAACAAAAGTGAAGCGTCCTTAATAGGATTAACGTTAATCTCAGTAGAAATCCTCTTCGCATTGTGATCTCACCTACGTGCCCGATCAGGTTAGCTTTCAAACGAAAGCCGGAACAGGTGATAGGCGCATGCGTGAAAACCGATGCAGGTAGTAGAGAAGTGACGTCGATCAAGTCTCGCTTCATTTCGTAATCTGAATATTTCTTTTCCATTGGATGTATTCTTGACTCCATCAAACTCGCTTTTATACTCATGTGCCTCCAAGCTAATCAAATAAAAACAATCTCGATGCTTAGGAATTAATAACGTGTTTTCACTCATCCAGAGAACGAAAATGGCTCCTGCTTTGCTCCAAACTATGCTAATTCATCATTATCTATATTTTATACATAATAATACATAATACATCATTGCATATATTTACTTCTGGCATCATAGAGCTAACTTTAAAACGAAATTGATCGATGCTTCACAGGTAAAGTTTAAAAAATAAGTAAACCGAACTTTGAACGTTGATTAGTTTAGTGTTGAACTATTTTTATGTACGTTTTATTCAACCCCATCAATTCGCCGTACGCCTGCACGCTAGCCTAACAAATCAACAATTAAATTATATCAGCGTAAACATGCTCTAACGTCAAAATGCAAACGACCTAAACAATTTCGTCATTATTATAACTTTTTCGATCACGATCTACTGTAATGAAGTTTACGGCCATATCACGTTCAAACACCGGCTCCCGTACGATCATCAAAGTTAAGCAACGTCGAGTCTGGTCAGTATGTAGAGATCTGATCGACCGGAAAATACCTGGTGCGTTGTATGTGTGTGTGGTGTAACTGATAACGTATCAGAATTGTAAACCTGCGAGCTGAGTTGTAAAAATTCTTTTTTAAGATAATAAAGATTTAGTGATACGAGTTTTACTATTTAACCCATATCTGGGAGAAAAGAGGTGGTTTCATACCTTTCCCAAAGATATTTGAGCACAAGAACCCAATATAACGAACACAACGAGAATTGGAACTCGGCTTTTTATTTAACAATTCAGAGCCATTGTCCATTACACCACCCGCACATCCAAGCTGATGTGGCCGTAAGCTAAGGTTGATAAAAAAAGGAAATTATTTGTGACATAATATACTTGCATGCTGGATTTGCGGACTGAAAATTAGACTGACGTGCAGAAATCTTTTGCGATATAAATGTTTGTAATACAATACAATTCCTCATATCAGGAATGCCTCATATCTGGAGTGCCACATATCCGGAATCTCGCATATCCGGACATGATTTTGATGTGAATATTTAAATTATTTGTGTGATATGTAACTCATTAGAAATTTCTGCTTTTCAGGAAATTTACTTGGGGATAATTGCTTATGCTTATTTCACCCTAATGGCTTGTATTGACGCAAAAGATGATGGGAGCAAGAGGAAAGGGTGACAACGAGACACATCTGCAACAAGATAGCGACGAGATGCATGATTGGGATGAAACCTGGACTGAAATTGAAAAAGCTATTGAAAAGTTTGTCAGTTTTATGGAAAAAAATCCAGCACTCAGCTATGCCGATTGCAATAACACATGCAGAGTTAAAAAGTGTCCTTCGTTTAAAACATTTCAAGAACAAAAGCAAAACGAAATGCAGGAAAATTTGAGAATGACATTAGAAGAGAAAGAATCATCATCATACAACGATTAAAAATCCTCGTTACCATTATCTGCTTTGCATACGTGTCATACCCCTACACATTTATTATAACAGATACACCTACACACATACGCACACATTCCCAAAGAACTAAAACTTAACATACACTTAGCACACACACCTCATTCCCGGCAGCAAATAAAACTATAAAAAAAACAAGGAGGTAATTTTTAAAATCTAGCATCCTATATCTTAAAAAGCCCTTTTGAAAAACACAAGGACTGAACAAAATTAACGAAAAAACAAAAAAACAAATGAAACCTACAGATAAAGTTCACTTTCTTCAGAAACAGTCATTCACTCCTGTAATTCACTGCTACTAACAAGCAGGGATTTTTTTTCTCCTGATGATGGCCATATTGGCCGAAACTAAGCGAGAAACCTAATTAAAATAATAAAAAAAAAATATTAATATACAAGCCAGTGTGTATGAAAATTTTCCTTTTTGAATATTTGTATTGTTTAAAACGCGCACCCCTCATATATATATATATATATATATATATATATATATATATATATATATATATATATATATATATATAACCTACGTGTTGAATTAGTTTATTTTGAAAGTTTTCAGCTTCTTTCCTCTACAATTGCTAGTCACAATCGTTCAAATATAAATAACTAGAATTACACGCTTTAATCAGTGAAACCTCGGCAAGTGAAACCTACAGCAAGATTACAAACGTTTTTTTTTATTCAATGTTTAATGTAAATAAAAAATCCCTTTGAAATGTAGATGAAAATAAAACATTACATATATATATATATATATATATATATATATATATATATATATGTATATACGATAAGATTATTTGATTCAACATTACATAAAATCAAAAGAATGTTTATCTCGCTTTTTCCACATGCCATTTCTTTTCCCTCCCTGTTTCTATACGATATTGAAAATCGCCATTTTACTTGTGTGTTATCGAGAATAAAGGCGTTTAGAATTAATATCTGTGAACACTGGGTTTGATAAATAAATGCGAATGTCGGGAACTTTAAGAATTTTAAAAGGTTCTGAAATCTTTCAGAAAATAAATAAAGGTTGGTATATTAAGGAAATTTTTAGTCTTGGGATTTTTCCCTTTGGAAAACGTTTTTTGTTCTTTTTTGTTTTTTTTAAATTAACACTCTAATTCGGTCAGAAAAGAAAACAATGCAAATGGATTCATTAAAACCCTAAGGATTGTAGATTGCTTCATGGTTGAAATAATTTCCTGTTTTTCTCCGCGTGCTAGAGGTTAGGGTTCAATTCCAAAGTCAGGAAATCAGCTGTTTCATTCTTTTTTCTTTTTTTTTTCAGGAGAAAATTGTTAGAATAATTATTCTGGTATCCTTTCTGCTAATGCTAAATTCAACAAAATATAATATAAAAATAAGGACAAATAAATGCTCAAAGAAAAAAAATTCAAAGCTGAAATTTGAATTTGTGTGATGAGGGGTTATCCTTATTTACACTACTTATATTCGGACTATTGTCCTCATCTTGTTATCATAACAACGTTTCGGTCGTTGAGATCTCTGGCCTTCATCAGGTGTATATCGACTTATGCATCCTACAGGTAATTCTGAACTGATACATTTATTTAATCTGTGGGGACCGACTGTTCTCGTTCCACTGAAAATGTCTAGGGTTATCGTCTAGTTCTTTTTTATTTAGTACTGTTCAAACCTTGGGTCGGTCAGTGCGTACTTGCACTCAAAAGAAACGGGCGAGCAAGAAATGTACAGTTCTAAATAAAAATAATGACTAGATAATAATAACTATATCCCAAGACATGAGCAGTGGAACGAGAACAGTCTACCACTATGAAATAAATAAAGGGTTCAGCATAGAATTTCTTTGTAGGTTACCCAGCTCGATATGAACCTGAGGAAGGCCGGAGGGCA
>OZ010587.1:93263479-93265979 GCA_963932145.1 Acanthosepion lycidas
AGAAAAAGCCAACTCTTAACAATATTAACTACGAACAAAGCCACAATGTGCTAACCTTATTCGGAAATTAAAAGCATCCCTACCACACACCAAGACGCTGAATCCTGAGTAAATGACTGTTCAGTACAACTTCCCCACTGTGGCGAGATTGAAAACAAATGTTCAGTTGAATGGTGGACTTGTCCATACACTTACGTAAGGGCTTAGAAACAAAAGTTGCCCAATTCGTGTGACGAAGATATAGGGTTACTCAATGAGATTGTTGTAAGCGAGTGGATGAAAGAAACGGGAAGTGTATATGACGAGTACTTGTAGTATAGACATAGGTTGACTTGAAGCGGTTATCACTGTAGTGGCTAAGAGAAGCATCTACTCTGGTGTCTCTGTCACTAAGTAACACTTCTGGAGAAGACGATGTTTGAGTGGAACTTGCTACAAAAGAACGTGAAACGAACGGGGATGATTTGCCACCGTGAACATGATATGCCCTAGCTGTGTAATAACGACAGAATAGCGGAAGGTTAGTAATGTTTCGCCTCTGAGATAATGGCTGAACAGTTGAAAATGATTCATCACCTACAAGGCCGCATAAACGATTTTGATCTCTGTCAAGTCGAGCCAGTGTACAATCGGTACCTCGAGCCCATATATGGCAGCAATAAGCCATTCTGTGTTTGATTTCACTCTTGTAAACTCTTATATACCACATTAATAAGTATGATACAATCCTCGTAAATGATTTAGACACTATTATAGGTGGGGGTTATATTCTGTCTAAGTAGTCCACCACTAGCAGTGGTTTACCTATTTCACGCCGCTGGCGTAAATCACGATAATAATGTTGAGATTCACCGTTATATTATAAGAAACATTTCAGTATTCATTGGGCGAAGAGTTAGTATTATACACTGTACCCTATGAACACTAATGGGTATGCCCCAATCCTCATAAATACGTTGGACACTCTTGTAAGTGGGGGTGTTGTCAAAGTAGTCCACCACTAGTAGTGGTTTACCTACTTCACGCCGCTTGCGAGTATTGTATTTTGTTGATGTTATAAAGATTACTATTTAATTTCCAACCTCCGTTTTTGTTATTCCCCCATTCAGTAACCTTTTCTAGGCTACAATAGATAGATAGATAGATAGATAAGAACCAGATTTAGATAGATAGATAGATAGATAGATAGATAAGAACCAGATTTAGATAGATAGATAGATAGATAGATAGATAGATAGATAGATAGATAGATAGATAGGGAATGAGAAAGATAGATAGATAATGAACATCCTGAGATAGATAGATAGATAGATAGATAGATAGATAGATAGATAGATAGATAGATATCTACATAGATAGATAGATAGATAGATAGATAGATAGATAGATAGATATTGAGTTAGCATAGTGTCATATACCGTACCTATGAACACCAATCCTCATAAATACGTTGGACGCTAATGTAAGTGGGGATAATATGATGTCTAGTTCACCAGTGGTTTACCTACTACACGCCGTTGGCGAGTATTGTATTTTATTATTGTTATAAAGATTACCATTTTATTTCTAACCTCAGTTTTGGTGATTCCTATTTCAGTAACATTTCCTAGTTTACAGCATAAATATACAGCATGTTATCATTGATTAATTTGTTTTTACGGTTTATTAACCCATTGCATGTTATGTAAAGCCAGAAAATATTTCTAGATTGTAATATAATAATGATTTATTGATACAAGGGGAGAAGTGGATTCATACCTTTTTCAAGGGGATTTGTGCGTAAAGGAATATAATGTACCCTAATGGAATTTGAATTCGGCTTTTTAATTAACAATTCCCTTATGCCACACGCACATTACATTAGTATGGTACCACTAGTTAGGTCTTTTCTTGAGCGACACAGGGCATCAGCTCCTTCCAGTATTTTTAGCGATGGTACGAATATAGGAGTTTCATTCGAGATCTGAAAACCTCATTACTTAAAGAGGTAGAGAAAACATATACTACACTTTGATCCGATTTCCAAACGTCTGTTCCAAAGTACTTACTTCTTGTACATTTAATCGATCTCTTATTTCTTGGTTCTACTCTTCGTTTTTTTTTTTGTTTTTTTTTTCCAGGTTTTTTCCATCGACTCATTCGGACACCCACTCCTCCGGACACCTACTCATCCGGACACCGCCCCATCTTTTCTCTTCGTCCTGTGATTGGCCTTTATTGTATCTTTTTATTTTATCTATCTCCCACTTCGATTTCAATCATTCCGAACTCCCTTTGCCCTTTGACGTTATCTCGCTGCGTGTTTTATTCTCTCTTCCTATCCAAACTTCGACTTGAAGAATTTTTTTTCTTCTTCCATATCTATCGCTTACACGTTATTTCATATTTATTTCGCCAAATACCCCTTTTTTATTATTCGCAGCCGCTCGTGTCTCGGCACCCTCCCGTTTCTCCGCCAGTGCGTTAATATCGTTTTGCTTATCGGCCGTGCGGGATGTGA
>OZ010587.1:93268479-93300979 GCA_963932145.1 Acanthosepion lycidas
AACTTTTTAATTGAAGACGGAAAATATGACACTGGAATCCGAAAGCGCATGGAATAGGAAAATATGCCTTCCAAAAGTTAAGCAAAGTATTAAGAGGCAGGAATGATTAGTTAAAATGCAAAGAAAATAGTACTGGAGAATTATGTAATATAAGTCCTCTCATATGGCAGTGAATATTAGACGATCTCTTCACTGATGAAGACACTTGAAACAAGAGAAATTTGGTTCTACAGAAGGATGTTGAGAATGCCATAGACCAATCATATGTGCAGCGACGAAATTTCAGCGAAATTCTTAACAAAAAGAACACTTCACAACGGAAAGAGACGGTTGAAAATTGTAGGGCACATAATGAGGAAAGGGAGTTTCGAAAATTTGATACGCACAAGATAGAGTGATGGCAATTGAACCGGAACGAAAAAAGGATAATCTACCTATTGAACTTGAGTAAATAGATGGCGTTTAGGAGAAATAACTAAAAGACAAAATTTGGCAAGGAGATTTTAGTTTTTATTATCTACGTTTTAACAATGAATAATTAGTATTCCTAGAATAAAGATATTAAGTAATATTTATGCATATGCACCTGACTAATAACTTTACTAATGCGTTTTTGAATTATTCTCCTACATCATTAAAAGTCTGTTACTATGCCATCTCCCTCGTATACGATTTTTAAATAACATTCTTATTTCTTTTGTTGTTACCTCAAAAACACGTGTAGTATGTGTCCACGTATATGTTTCAAGATATATATATATATATATATATATATGTGTGTGTGTGTGTGTGTGTGTGTGTGTGCGTGTGTGTGCGTGCAAATATATAGAAAAATAGGAAAAGATCAGGTTAGGTAAATAATCCGAAGTTCTTTAGTATTTTTATTTTGAAAAACCAGTGCTCAATACAAAAATAGAGCCTAAATTATAATGAATTTTTAAAAAATATTATTCCTTCGCTACATAAGAGTTCTCATGTTTCAAAAAGGGGAGCCGAAATCCTCAATATAATTTTTTAAATTAAATTGAGTTAAAGAATTAAGCTCTCTTGGGGATGAAACAGAGCTTGATACTTTAATTCAATTTAATTTTAATAATTTTATTGAAGATTTGGGTCCTGTTTTGGAAACTTGAGAACTCTTATGTAGCGAAGGAATCGTATTTTTAAAAAATACTTATATATATATATATATATATATATATATATATATATATATATATATACCGTGTGTAACAGAAAAATTAACCAAATCGTGTAAATGCAAATTGTCCATTTATTAGATTAAGCTATGAACCGTAGAAATGATTAAGGATATCTTACTGGAATTTTCCGAGTTTTTATACCACTACTTGAATAAGAATGCATAATTACTCTCCAATTGATCATAAACAAAAATGACATGTTCCTCATTAATTAATCATAGCAAAGGATCGGAAGCTCATGAAAGATTGATATAAAGTTCATATATATATATCATATATATGCATTTTCTAAATTATTCAAGATGATCTTTGTCCTCTCTAACCTTCTAACTTTCTATTCTGGAGTAAGAAGTTGCCTCACAGGTTTCACGTACGATTTCATTTTCAATTCTCTTTTCTCTGCTCTTGGGATAATCATAGTTGAAACTCCTATTTGAAATGATGATCCCTTTTCCTGTTGTGACCTTCTGATCCAGTTTTCTTCTCTACTGTTCTCTCTTATTCAGCATTCTCTTCATGGTTCTTGAATGAAATTTGAAGAGGTGAGCCACACTATGAAGGACTGAATGATTTTTTTCTCTCATCATTGCGCATTTTGGAAGACAGTGGGACTGACATAAAACGATTTCAACCAGCTCTATTTCTAGCTAAATAACTCAGAGGGTTTTTCAGAGATTCTTACGACAAATAGTTTCAAGATGGCGTAAAAACTTATCTGAAAACCTAGAAAAAATAAACTCAATTAGTTTAGTGATTTTTTGTTTTTTTATATATTTTAAATTGTATGTGATAGACAAATATGCTGTTACAAGATTTGGACAATTTTGCTTGTACCCCCGGTGTATATACATACATACATATATATATATATATATATATATATATATATATATATTGATTCATGTCTAGATAAATTGATAAGGTACGTCAGCACAGCCGGTTATGGGATAACGTGCTCAATATCAGAGATAGAATGTTTGTAAATATATATATATATATATATATATATATATATATATATATATATATATATATATATATATCAGGTGAACATTGAAGTCAACATTCAGAGGCGACAGGCTGTTTTCATGCTCGACGCAGTTGTCAGGCCTGACTATTGCGTCTAGCATGAAACAGCCTGCCGTCTCTGAGTGATGATATATATATATATATATATATATATATATATATATATATATATATATAATAAAAAGGCTTAAACACTAATATTCCATGGTCATAATTTATTCCATTGGAATCGTAAATACGATCCAATTCATCAGACCTACAAATTCAAAAAGATATATATATATATATATATGTGTGTGTGTGCGTGTGCGTGTGCGTGTGTGTGTGTATATATATCTGTTTTTTGTATGTGTATGTATGTATATACGTGTATGGGGGTGCATGTGTATTATGTATATGTATGTGGAAAATGTATGTATAGGGTATAGGTGGATATACGTGTATATATGTGTGCGTATGTATGTATATGTATATGTATGTGTATGTGTGTATGTATTTATATGTGTATGTGTGTGTACATGTATATGTATGTGTGTATGTATATATATATATATATATATGTATGTGTGTAGTATATATATGTATGTATGTATGTAGATGTTTGTGTATATGTATGTGTGTGTATATATATATATGTGTGTGTGTGTCTATGTATATATGTATATATATGGATATATGTGTGTGTGTGTACATGTATATATATGTATGTGTGTTGTATATATATATATATATATGTATATATATATATATATATGTATATATGTATATATGGAGGTGTGTGTATGTGTATGTGTATATGTATATGTAGGTTATTTATTTGTTTATCATATGCGCGGTAATTATTAGAAAGCGCTTAGTATCAGAGATATTGAATATATGTATATGTGTGTGTGTGTATGTATATGTATGTGTGTATGTATGAGTGAATATGTGGATATATGTGTATGTGTACATGGATATATGTATGTGTGTATGTAGGTACACGGCAATGTGTATGTATATACGTGTATAAGTTATTGTGTATGTGTGGATTTGCATGCGTTTTGAACATAAAAATATAGGTCCTCGCCAGATTAGATAATCGTCATATTTATTGTTTATAATATTTGATTTGTAACCTGCAGTCGATATTATTTTTGTCAAATTTTCTCAATTACACAGCGTCCCTTTCAATTTTAATTTCAGCCGCCCCATCTTTCTTCCCCACCACTTCTTTCCTCACCTCTCCCTCCTTCTTTAAGATTTGATCGGTCATGGTGTGTGTATGTCACCTCGAAATGTATCCTTATTGTTTTAGACATCCGACAACAATCATTTTTCCCCCTTCCACTCTGTTAAACCCCTCTCTTATGAACTAACATTCGTCCCACACTCTCATAATTACACTCTCTCTAAATTCTATTTTTATTTCCGGAGTAGGTTTTTTTCTGTTTTCTTTTTGAATTTGTAGGTCTGATGAATTGGATCGTATTTACGATTCCAATGGAATAAATTATGACCATGGAATATTAGTGTTTAAGCCTTTTTATTATATCCTTACTCTGTCCTGGACATTGAGTTCTACCTGGATTCTATCCTCTCGGAATTTTTTATTCAAAAATATACATGTGTATATATGCACCTTTTGCATATATTTGTATATTTACCACTAATATATATATATATATATATATATATATATATATATATATATATATATATATAGCGGGTTGGATTGAGAAATTGGAGAGCCGAGTTCGAATTCTAGTCGAATCTATTCCATTCACTTACGTGCTAATATCCTTGAGAAAGGTGTGAATCCTCATCTTCTCCCTCCAGCTATGGGTAAATAGCAGCACAGACTAGGTTCTGTAGCCTTGGATGGCAACTGGTCTAGAAGAAGAATAACTCTGAATTCAAAACCTGCGGTGGTTCGTTTGGGGACTTTGTGGCACATAGTGCACCAAGTCTCTGCATTCTTTCCTTCAAAAAGTGTGGATAGTCCTGCACGAAACCTTCACCACTATAATCAAATCTCATGTGCTGTTGTCGGGCTGTCGGTTGCCTAGGAACTGATCTGCTTTACCCCCATACGTCAAATTCGACAGGAGAATCGAGTAGTATATATATATATATATATATATATATATATATATATATATATATATATATATATATATATATATATATATATATATGTAAACCCATTTTAACATCTTATTATTATCTTTTTAATTTTCTGTTTTTCAAACTTACACTGCGAGGAATTATTTAAAGTATATTGTGTCAATGTAGAGGATAAAAAAGGATGAAAATGAGAAATACATTTTTGAAAATTTAAAGATCATTACTACACGCGATCTCGTTTTGATATACGATTTAAGTGCTAGATAAAAAATTCTACTTAAAACCTTATTATAATTTTAAACTTAGTTAAAAGTTAGCCCCGTAATTTTATATATTCAGTTTGCAAAGCGTAGAGAATATGTTATCTCGACGTGGGAAGAAAACGTAGGAAATTCTCCCAAACAAAATATTAAAGACTGGAATCCAAACCTAAGTAATATACAGACAGACAACTTTCTAAAAGTAAGACATGTAGTTTCAATACGAAGGTACGCAAATAATATGACGCATCTATAAACACATTAGTAGGGGAGAGAATAGTCATCTTTTTTGCCAAAGACATATGCTGCCTGGAAGAGCCTTGGTGGTGGGAATATTTCAACCTTAAAAAAATAAACGGTCCCCCATAATTTCTTAGATGCCTTTTATAAACTTGAAACAAAATAATCGTGCAGGGTGGGTAATGATATGGCTATTTAAGATAAAAATCACAGATACGTACCAAATTAATTCCGTGACAAATTTATGATACTGTGTCTTCCATTTCTGGAAAAAAAACAGCAAACATAATATCTACTAGACACACATGCACACACTTACAAATATACATTATCATGCACAATACAAACGTTTATTCAACATGTACGCACATGAATATATATGTATAATCCCTATGACGATTGCATAAGAAATTGTAGTCATAATTCAATGCCGGTTTATATGTCCACATCAAATATATTAGCAAAGATTAGCATAGTAAATTTGAAACAATGCGTATGTTGGACACACTACAACAACGTTGTCACAGCGGCTGTGTTTTCATTTGAGTAATGCATCCAATATTTCTAAATATTTACAAAATACATGTCCGCATTTGCAATTCAGAAACATCCTTGTCGAAAATACCTCTATGCTTTTCACGAAATGAATAAACATAAAATAAAAATCCTCGAAGCTATTTATAATAAAAATTTGAAACCTAACCGTGCTAAAATTAATTACGGATGCTACACAAATGTTTTAAAAAGTGTATAATAATAATGGTTGTACTAATAGTTTCTTTCTTCTTTTTTACTAAACATTTTGTAAAAATTCTCCACACGGTACCTAGTGATCTTCCCTTAAACAGTGTCAGCGGTCATGCACTGAATCAGCATTCCTCAATCCACATATAAGAAATTTAACATTCAGATGAATACAACAATTTTATCTTTTCAAAATAATGAACACTACGCTGTGTGCGTATAGAGAGAGGGGAAAAGAGAGAGAGAGTGACAGAGAGAAAGAAAATGAGAAAGAGACTGTATCTGTCTATATTTCTGAGATGAGGTATTATGTACACTATTTACATTATTCGGTCCTCATCTCTGTTGCCATATTTATCACAACGTTTTCGGCCGTTGTATGCTCCGACCTTCTTCAGGTGGCAGGACTGAAACCTTTATTTCGCTTACTGTGACTAGTGTAGACTGATCTAGTTCCACATGCCATGTCTAATGGATGTCAGTTATCAGTTATCAACAAATTCTCAAAGTTCTCCACCGCCTGAATCAGGTATTGAACTCACACTCTTTTGGTCCTGTCACTGGATCTGACTAACGCCTTTATCCATGAAGACGTCTGTGTATGAATTTCTGGGTAATATAAACCTAATGTCTTCAGTAACCATTTTAACAGTGCTCACATTGCAAGTTTTGCTGTTATTATTACATGTTTTTACCAGAGCTCATATTGCAATTTTTGTTGTTGCTACTATCGCTTTTCTCTGTCGCTCCTTCTTACTGCTTCCCATATTGTATTCATTTCTTTGCTTGGTCGACTCAGGAGATTTTTGTGACCTAGAATATGTGCTGATTCCTTAAGTTTACGAATTTTCCAATGATATTATTTATCTATGGTGTCAACCTGATCCCACAGAGGGCAGTTATCTCCCTTTTCTCTCCATATGTAGTCAGCCGCACCTGATTTTTCCACCTCCCCTCGTGTTAAAGCTTTTTGGTGTTCTTGAAGCCTTACATTAGGGGGCGGCCTCTCTCCTTTCTTTCAGCAGTTGCACCGGATAGCGTACACACAGTCTTTAGTCTTTATATATATATATATATATATATATATATATATATATATATATGTATGTATATTAACACATATGCACTCAAGTCCCTTAGATTTCCTGATGCGTATATGGGCACAGTTGTTAGCAAACTAGGCATTGCTGTTGTTGTTTCCATACTAATTAGTTGGTTTGTAAAGGATAGAATTGCTAGCTGCATGTTTGACCTGTTTTCAATTTAGACTTGATCCCCTTGTGTTCTTATTGGGTGTGAAGGTGTTGCAAGGGATTGCAACCAGGAATGAGAAATCGGTAAGTCGATTTCTTTTAATGTCTCCTTGTTTGTTTTCAAACAAAGGAACAATGAGACATTAAAATAACATAAGGGAAATTTATTCCTTTTAAAAAATTATTTTTTTGCTTGCCTGAAGAAGGTCACGAAATTGGAAACGCGTGTAGCAGAAATAAGTAAACCGTACCAAGATTACTATTCATTGGGATCAATGCATGATTGCAACCAAACAGAATGTACTCTGGCACACAACGACTGTGTTCTGTAGCCGTGGATGGCAACTGGTCTAGAAGAAAGACAATTCAGAATTCAAAACCTGCGGAAGTTCGTTTGGGGACCATGTGGCACCTAGTGCACCAGGTCCCTGTATTCGGCACTTCAAAAAGTATGGTTTGTTCTGCACAAAGCCTTCACCATTATAATCAAAACATATGTGCTGGTTTCTGGGTCGTCGGTTCCTCGGAACTGAGCTGCTTGACCCTCATGCATCGAATAGGACGGAGAGTCTACCATATCAATTTCTCAACCCACTTTCTAAAGTCTCGTAGATTTCCTGATGAATATGTGGACACAGTTGTTAGCGCACTCGGCCTTGCTGTTGTGGTTTCCATACTAATTAGTTGGTTTGTAATGGATGGAATTGCTAGCTCCATATTTGACCTGTTTTGAATTTAAACTTATATATGGTCTGGTACCTCTGCTGTACGTCTCGAAATCCTCGACAAAATACAGAGACGAATATTCAAGATGATAGGTGCTTGGTGTGAATTGCCTTAAAAGATGTTATTATGAAGAGGAAAGACGAAATATTTTTTATTAGAAAATTATATTCTTTTAATCCTTTTTAGAACTTTCTAAATTTTGGTTAAAAATCTTGTTTTTCTCTTGCATTTGTGGGGAGACCAAAGATTTTGCTGTCTTTTTACGATGAAAAAAATCATTGATGTGGAAACTCTTGAAAAAACATCAAATAATTGTCGGATTTTAATGAAACTTCCAGAAGTTATCTAGAAATGAATAGAATTATTTTAGAAATGTTCCTTTTTTTTTTTTTTTAAGAAAATCTTGGTGAAACCATATTTTACATTTCTTACCCACCAACACTTACTTAATTTCGAAAAATTAATTCTTGTATCACTTACTGTTTATATTAATTATATACAGAACTCCTTGAATAATTTATATCATCAATTCTTTTGTGTAAATCTGGACCCCCAGTGACCGAAAATATGCTCTGAATCATAAAACAAAAAAATGGAATAAAAGTAGTGCATAATTTGATTAGAAAAGCTCTTAATTTCTTTTATGAATGAAAGATATATTATGTGCATTAAGAAAAAACTGAGATGAATAACGAATTATTACAAGAATTGTTTTCATATTTTAAAATTTTAATTAAAATAATTTATAAAGATTTAATTTATTCGGACTATTGTCCTCATCTTTGTCGCTATATTTATTACAACGTTCCGGCCGTTGTACGCTCCGGCCTTCTTCAGGTGGTTGGAATGTCGAACTGTACCCTTTATTTAGCTCACTGGGGTAGACTGTTCTATTTTAACGTGCCATGTTTAATTGATGCCAGTTATCAATAAACATGGCGACAAAGATAAGGATAATAGTTCGAATAATGTAAATAGTGTACATAATACCTCATCTCAGAAATATAGACAGATACTGAAAGATTTAAATCTTTTAAAATAATGTATTAATTTATACCAGTCAGGGGATATTGTTATTAAGTAAAAACTATATTTACTAATCATAAACTGAAAGTCAATACAACAACCACCCTTAATTTTAAAAGAATTTTGAATTTTTTTTATGTGTGTATAAACGTGTTGATTTTTTAAATAAAGATTTCCATATATGACATTATCAGAAACAAAGAGCAGTAAATTTAAAGTCAAAGTACCTAAAAGTCAATAAAACATTAAATTACAGAGAATATTTTCCTAAATTTTAAATATTCTGGCTATTTAAAAATCTCTGTCTATAAAAGGCAGGGTGTCTGTGTGTGTGTGTGTGTGTGTGTGTGTGTGTGTGTGTGTGTGTGTGTGTGTGTGTGTAACGAATGCACGGCCGCAATTCTCGGCGGATTTGCACCAATATTTACATGCACATGCTCCAAGTTAGCGGAATGGCCAAGACTGACTTTGCATTTCCCAACTCCCATCGATAGTGAAAATAATCGATTTTTTCACGCTTCTACGGCACTTTTCATGTAGTTTGCGGCCATTTTCTACTGGCCAGAGTGAAAGCCTATAGCTGGGTGCCACGAATAGGCAGGAAGATTCTATTGGCCAGCGTGAGAGCCAACAGCTGACTGACACGAATGTTACCTAGCATGCTAGCATGCAAAAAATCGATAGTTGCATTCGTCACAAGTGGGAAAAATTTAAATCTGCACGGCACTTTACTCCAATTGGCTCATTCGCTTGCTCAACGTTGATTCCGACTCCGCAAAACTGGGTTGGGTGTGAAAAAGTATTTGTCGTTAACATTCTTTTTTCATTCGGTTTTTCCAGTTACGAGTCATTTTTTAAAGCTAATCGTTTTGTGTTCATTTTGTTTAGTTCTTTTTTCGTAACAGATTTAATTTTTAGTATAGAGCTTAGAAAAAATTCGCAGTTTGAGATAAACAAGAAGTAATGAATGTAGCAACATCAGCACGGCGAAGAGCTCTCCTTTAAGGGCAAGGAAGGGCAAAAATATTTTAAGTCAAGTGATAGCGATTGCTGTATGAGTCGTAAGATTTTTGAATAAAGCACGGGACACGCCGTGTCATGCTGCTAGTCTATTTATAAAAACGCTCATGTGATACTCCGCAAGTAATTTTTACAGATATCTTCTCCGTAGAAAGAAAACAAGTTCAATATCCGTCTGTGTAGTGGTCAATAGAGCTGTCAACACCTGAGCAAATTACTTACTTTTGTGTTAAAAAATGCATTTCTCCGATATTTTAAACTAAAAGTAAGCAATATTTGTTTCAAATCAGATTAATTTAACTTTAAATCAACGGATATTCCAGAAAAAAGTCCTACAAAAGCGTATCTTATGTTTGAAAAAAAATAAAGAAAATTAGAATGTGCTAACAGATAAAAAAAAAGTAGCCAAAATCAGCGACTGTGAGCAATAAAAAAAATACAAAAAAAAAACTACTCCAGTCAATTTACATTAGTTTTAAAATACAGCAACGTATTTTTATTATTGGAAATATTAAATTTAATCTATTGGATTGAAATTGAAACTAAAATAAAAATCTTTACTTTAAAACTTAGTAATCGCGTGTCTTTGTAGATACGTACTCACAAACACATACACGCACATAAAAAACACACACACATGCATACAGGGTGCGATGGATATATTGTCGTTTAAATTACGCAAAAATCAAAATAACACTAACATGATATTTTAACAAATATATTTACCAAAATTACACGAAAATATTTTGAAATACTAAAGAGTAAATGTATTCAATAAAATCACCATTGGCTTCAACCAGGGCCTCAAGACAATTTCGGAATCTCCTGTATCTCGTCTAGACTGTTTACTTGTTTAAGTTGCTGAATGTTGCCATAATCCTTGCCTTCAGTTCATATTTAGTTGCAGGGGGTTGCAGTCTGGGGAGTTAGGTGACCAGATATAAGGAATGATGTCGTCGTAGAAATTGTCTAACAGCTATGACTGGGTTCTCCTATTTGTGTGACATGGTGCATAGTCCTGTTTCTAGATATAGGGTCTTCCAGAAGACACCTTACTGACCCAGGACAGTACTACTTCTTCAAGGCCCTTGATGTAGGCCTTTGGAAAGATGAATGGAGGATAACGTCGCCATGACAAGTGATCACACCAAACATCTTCGTAGTCACCATTAGACTCAACCAACTCTTTCCGAATCTTCTGCGCTGTTCTCAGATTAACGCACAGCCACTCTGAGATGTCCGTACTGTAGCTTCCGAGCATGAATGCCAAGCAGTACAGCATGATTTTCCAAATTTCTGGCGGAGTGAATTGCCTCATGTTGCTGTTTTTTTTTTATCACAGACAGTGCCTAACTGACCCTACTATACTGTGCAGTCGACAAAGTCAGAAGAAAAAAATGCGCGAAATTAAACATATAAATGGCGACAATTTAACCCTTTAATATATATATATATATATATATATATATATATATATATATTCAATTTTTATATATATTATTTATATATTATATATGCGCGGTACTTATTGGAAAGCGCTCAATATCAGTGATAGAGCTAAAATATTACTCGAATTATTTTTCACCTTGACAATGATTTATCCCAAAATAATATGAAAGATAATAAAAAAAGATATCCAATATTCTAACCTTTACTTTAACTGTCTCTGTCTACAAATTATTTTTACTTGAAGCGTCAACCTAACCAACCTAGGAGACCATTGAAGTTCAAATTTTACATCCTAACGAATGTCTATGGCCAGATTTTATCTGCTCTCAGCGCTTATCACCTCGTCCTCTTCACATGGCCTCTTTATTTTTGTGACGCCGTCCCCTGGTCGCAGCGCCAACCGTGTCGTTCTATCCCAGTCTACCACGGCACCAACTGTGACGTCCTACTTTGATTCCCAGTCTGCCTACCCATGTTGTGAATTGATCTAGGCAGAGGAAATCAATCAGTCGTCGGGGCCGTACTGCAAACCGAGTTCAACGGGGGTGATACCACACAAATATGCATAAAAGGCAATAAAATGAAAACTCAAAAGTTCAAAGTATCAAAGAAAAAGGTAACAAACTTTATGTCTAGTTGTTCGATACATAGGACTGCATCTATCTCCCGACCCGTTCTCCGTTTTCCGCTAGGCAAGTTTTAACACTTCAAGTTGTCTGCTCTCTAAGAAATTGGTGTTTCGGTGGGTCTTTGGACGAAAGTCAAAAGAAAAACTTATTTCGGTGATCTAGATCTAAGTCGCTCTTCAAAATAATTGTTCTTGGTTTGAAGATGGGTCTTTGGAATGTGCGTGAATCCTGGTCAGCTATCTGCGAGGCTTGCCTCAACCGGAGACTGACCCTGGGAACTGCTGGGACTCGACTCATTTCTCCTCATTGTGGCTTCGTTTATATGGGCGCCGACCAAAACCGGGGTGAGTTTGTCGGCGCCGGGGGGTTCCTCGATAATTCTAAATATATATCCACCTCTCTGGTTAGGAATTTCCACCTTTTTCCATTTTTAGGAACCTTTCCTCATTCCCACCTTCTCATCATACTTCAGAGGGGCGTGAACTGCCCTCCCCACATCTTCGTGGCAACCTCTCTTACTCATCCTCCAGATGGGCGGCAACAGCCTCCCTCGTGCATCACGTGATCACCACTCGACCAATGATGTCTTAGTCGGGCGTGGACGAATCTGCGGCTTTGTTTCAGGAAGAAAAAAAATATCTTGCTTAAAAAAAAAAATTATCTCTTCCCTTTCCCTTTTCTTCCCCTTAATGGTTTATCATTTCTCCAGCCGCGAACGGGACAATATGACAATGGCGGTCATAATTCTTGTTCTACACGTGGTTTACGTCAGGTATTTTATCGCTAATTATCAGAATGTGTGGTCTTCTTGACACGGTCTCAAAAAAAAAACATCTCCGAAGTTCCAGTCAGTCTGTCGCCTCAAAGAAAGAAAGAAAACACATTCATTTTCCTTCGGTACAAATTCTTGATAACAAAATTTTATTATCGCAGGCCAAGAATGTTCCGTCGGACGTTCGTGGGTGGTTTTTAATTTTTCATATCTGTCCAAGTCTTTTTAGTTGCCTGTTTTTCGTCACTTAACGAAATAACATTTTCATTTGAATTTTTTTTCTTTGGCCAGCCGGTCTGTAGTTGATAATAAGATGTCTTCCCGTACCAATAGTTTTTTTTTATATCCTTAGATAACACAGCCGATGCCAAAACATATCTGATTCTTTCCTTCTTTCCCTTTCTTTTTACTCAGAATTTCCCTGTCATTGTAATGACACTCTTTCGCCATTTGTTACTTATCAAAATATCCTTTTATCCATTGTCTCTTAGCTGTGTGTGTGTTCTTGCTTATCACTCACGATTCGGTTCTTAGCCTCTCCTTTTCTTCTTTTCTTTCTTTTCCCTTTCTGCCTCGTTAAATGGTGCCACATTTTTATCCATTTTTATTTTCCTCTTTCTTTTCTTTTTCCTTTCCCCACTTTCTTCTCCCCTTCCTTTTCGTCCAACCCGACTACTTAATGAATTAGATTCCCTTCCATCTCTACATGTAAATTCTAGAAGACATTTTATGAAAATTTCCAAAGAACGGAAGTGGGGGATATTTGCTTCGATAAATGTATTTTGTAATAATTTTTTTAGTAACACCGTAATTCCCCACCTGATGAGACGTCTAAAAAAAGGTTTTCCTTTTTTTGATGTTGAAACAAAAAATTACAATTTTGTAGTAGATATGTGCATTTTCTAAGGTAACACCGCATGAGACAAATATATATATATATATATATATATATATATATATATATATATATATATATATATATATATAGATAGATAGATAGATAGATAGATATCAGGTATTTATATATTTATTCTGTATATATATATATATATATATATATATATATATATTATTTACATTATTCGGACTATTGTCCTCATCTTTGTCGCCATATATATTCCAACGTTTCGGCCGTTATACGCTCCGGCCTTCTTCAGGTGGTTGGAATGTCGAACGGAACGCTTTATTTCGCTCACTGGGGTAGACTGTTCTAGTTCCATGTGCCAAGTTTTTAATGGATGTCAGTTATCAGTTATCTCCTGTTAATTTCACTGCGAAATTTCTCCACTGCCTTGACCAGGTATTGAACTCACACTCTTTGAGTCTTCTCACTTGATCTAAGCAATGTCGTTATTTACTGTGTTAAAATCTGCATCGCACTTTACTCCAATTGGCTCATTCGCTTGCTTAAACTCAACGTTGATTCTGATTCCGCAAAACTGGGTTGGGTGTGAAAAAGTATTTGTTGTTAACATTCTTTTTTCATTCCGTTTTTCCAGTTACGAGTCCTTTTTTGAAGCTGATAGTTTTGTGTTCATTTTGTTTAGTTATTTTTTTGTAACAGATTTAATGTTTAGTATAGAGCTTAGAAACACTTGCAGTGTGAGATAGGCAAGAAGTAAGGCATGTAGCAACATTAGCCCAGCAAAGGGCACTCCTTTAAAGGCAAGGAAGGCCAAAAATATTTTAAGTGTTGTGTTAGCGATTGCTGTATGAGTCGTACGATTTTTGAATCAAGCACCGGCAACGCCGGGCCATGCTGCTAACACAGAGTTCTCAGAGTGGCTGTGCGTTAATCTGAGAACAGCGCAGAAGATTCGGAAAGAGTTGGTTGAGTCTATCTATCTATCTATCTATATATATATATATTTATATATATATATATATATATATTAATAAGATTCTATAGATTTTAACTGACAGTAACACTTTTTGAAGGGAAACGATTAATTTCATCCTGATTGTTACCATTGATATTGTCTAATGAGTGTGATCCGTACTAGGTACACTTTACTGATCGCTTTTTGTTAGAGTAAGGTAAAATGTAAAAATACTAATGTCATCTTACCCATTAAAAGCGTCATTGTCTTGACTTTGTAGTCAAACGCACATCTGCTTCTAATGATATGTTTACGATATCGATTGAATCGGTCAGTGCTATTACGTACCAGGGCGAACAGAAGCAAACACTCAGGACAAATAGAGGCCAAACCAAGTTGCTTAGAATTGAATTAAAAAGACGCTGACTACTTGGCTACTCAGAGAGTTTGAATATGGTTTGCAGGCACCGGGTCTCCGAACGCCTGTGATTAGCGTAGTAAAGTAACAATTGCTTCTACCATTCATCATAATCTTTGACAAGAAACGCCACTCGAGTCACACCCTTGCAACGCGTCGCTTCCTTGGTTTTGTCGCGTTTTGTCCACTGTAATTTTGGTAATCATTGGCTTCTTTAGAAACTCGGATGCGTAGAGACAGGGAAAAAAAAGATGGGGTTAGAGATGAGGCGAAATTGCAATCTTTTCCTGGGTCATTTCTTTGTTGCTTTGTATTGAGATTTATTTCTTACTTATTTTTACTCGGCGTCTCTTTCAAAAGATTTTTTCGCATTTTTTTGTTTCTTTCTCCCTTTCTTTCTTTTTTTTCTTTCTTTCTTTTGTGTTTGCCTTTTCAGTTTGTGCCGTTTTCAAAAAGATTTTCTTCTATTTTTCTTCCTTTCCTTCATTCTTTCTTTGGCATTTCTCTTTCCATTTGGAATATCTTTCAAATTTTCCTCTTTCTTTTTTCTTTATTTTTCTTTCTTTCTTTTCATTCAATGTAACTTTCAATGTAACTTTCTCTTTCCCTTTCCTTCCATTTTTCTTACTTTCTTTCTTTCTTCTTTTTTCTTTTTTTCTTCCTTTCTTTCTTTCTTCCTTTCTTTCTTTCTTCCTTTCTTTCTTTCTTCCTTTCCTTCTTTCTTTTTTTGGTGTTTATTTTCGTTTGGAATCTGAAAAAGTTTATTTATTCTTTCTTTATCCTTTTTTTTTTCTTTTTTCTTCCATTATTTTCTTTCAGATGATCATTCAAAAGGTTTTCTTTCTTTTTTCTCCCTTCTTTTTTCTTTCTTTCTTTCTTTCATTCATTCTTTCTTTCTTTCTTTCTTTCTTTCTTTCTTTCTTTTGTGTTTGTCTTTTCACACTGTGTCGCTTTCAAAAAATTCTATTTTTCTTTCTTTCTTTCTTTCATTCTTTCTTTGGTATTTGTCTTTTCATTTGGAAAATCTTTCAAATTTCTTTATTTTTCTTTGTTATATTTTCTTTCTTTCTTTTCATTTAATGTAACTTCCACAAAATTGTGTTTCCCTTTCCTTCATTTTTCTTTCTTTCTTTCATTCTTTCTTTCTTTCTTTCTTTCTTTCTTTATTGTTTTTTTTTTCGTTTGCAATCTGTTTGAAAAGATTTTCATTTTTTCTTATTTATTCTTTCTTTATCCTTTTTTTTTATTTTTCTTCCATTACTTTCATTCAGAGGATCATTCAAAAGGTTTTCTTTCATTTTCTTTCTTCTTTTTTTTCGTTCTTTCTTTGGTGGTTTCCTTTCTTTTAGAATCTCTTTCAAAGATATCTGTCTATATTTCTCAGATGAGGTATCGTAATTATTTACATCATTTACATTGTTAGGGCTGTTCGAAATTTCAGTCACTTGAAGAAGGCCGGAGCGTACAACGGCCGTAACGCCGTGAATATGGCAATAAAGATGAAGACATCAGTCGGAACAACGTAAATAATATAAACTCTTTCAAAATGTTACTTTTTTTTTCTTTCTTTTTATTCTTTCTTTTTTCTTTCTTCTTTTTTTTCATTGAAAATCTCTTGCAAAGATTTTTCTCCAATCTGGTTTCTGTTAATTCAAAATCCCTTTCACAGTGATATTTTTTAGATGTTCCCTTTTCTTAGAACATAGTAGGATGAGTCAAGCAGGTACCAACTGGAGCATTTCAGGAAATCGATTATTTTTCCAGCACCGTTAGCAATGGATCTATCAATCTATCTATAAGTTATGGTCCAGGTTAGGACCAAGGAAGAACAACACGAACACAAGAGTAGAAATAACGAAGGTATATTACACGAAATAATAATACAAGGTGTGAAAGGTGTTAGTATGACTGTCAGTGTGGTTTGGAGTGAACTACTATCGGCTCGACTCGATTCGGTATCTAGCCCCCCCCCCCGCCAACGAGGGTTGCATGTGGCACAAGGCCGAGTTTAACGTCGGTCTCCCGAGCCCGTAGGCTCAGCCAAAAAATGCCCGTAGAACCTGTATAAACGAGATCGGGTTGGTCAACCTCCTCGAACGAAACTCTGCCCTTCGACGAAGCCTCGCCCGGGTTCCTCTCTGCTCAGAGGCAGAGAGTTCGACCGTCAAGCCGAGAAGCTCGGCTTGATTCGGTATCTAGCCACCCTCCCACGAGGGTTGCATGTGGTACAAGGCCGAGTTTAACGTGGGTTTCCCGAGCCCGTAGGCTCGGCCAAAAAATGCCCGTAGAACCCGTATAAATGGGATTGGGTTGGTCAAACTCCCCCAACGAGACTCGTCCGGGTTCCCCTCAGAGGCAGAGAGTTCGACCGTCAAGCCGAGCTTCTCGGCTTGATTCGTCCCTCTCTCTTGAGAGGCGTAGTATATATAGTGATAGGAAGAGTTCATTCTATAGTTATAGGTAAGGACCGATGACATTATCTCTGTTGTAACCTAGGAAAGGCTACTGAATAAGGAATAAACAAAAAGAAGGTTGGAAATGAAATGGTAATCTTTATAACATCAACAAAATACAATACTCGCCAGCGGCGTGAAGTAGGTAAACCACTGCTAGTGGTGGACTTCTTAGACAACATATTAACCCAACTTAAAATAGAGTGAAACGTATTCATGAGCATTCGGTTATACCCATTAGTGTTCATAGGTACGGTATACAACATATACAAGTCCGCTTGAGATCTGGGGAGGGCTTAAATCCAAAAAGTCATTGATAAGAAAGGCGTGGTTTGCTTCTATCATTTTTCCAAATTCTCTTTCTTTGCTATTTTTAGTTTTTGGACATGCTTTCGTATTCTTAGTTTTCCGGTTACATTCTTATAGTCTTTATTCTTCTTTCTGTTATTCTTATTTTGAACCTATTTGCGTCACTATAATTGAAATTCTTTATTTTTTTTCATTCATTCTTTGCTTTCATTTTTCATATTTTTCATCCCCTTTTTTTCTTTCTTTTATTTCTCTTTCTTTCAATCTTGATTTTTTTGTATTTTGATTGTACTTTCTTTACATCATTGTTTTTTTTTTAAATATTTCCGTTATATAAATTCCTTCTTTCATTTTTCCTTCTTTAAATACTAAAGAAGAAATATATTCAATATAATCATCATTAGCTTCAACCAGGGCCTCCAGACGACTTCGGGATCTTCTGCATCTCTTCTGGGCGGTCTCCTTGAATACTGCAATACTCCTTGCTTTCAGTTCATCATTGGTGTTATAAGGAATTTTGTTGGTCACTCGTTCAACTGCGCCCCAAACATAATAATCAAGGGGTTTCAGGATGGCGAGTTAGGTGGACAGATGTAAGGAGTGATGTGGTCGCAGAAATTGTCTGACAGCCATATCTGAGTACACCTAATTTTGTGGCATGGTACGGAGTCCTGTTGCAAGATATAGCTTCTTCCAGCAGCCACTTTCTTGCCCCAGGACAGTACTACCTCCTCCAGGCACTTGATGTAGGACTTCGTGCACTGAGCCATTTTGGGAAGATGGATGGAGTCATAACATCACCGTCACATGATTACTCCAAACATGTATATTCATTTTATGAAATTCCTTCTTGCGTTTTTCCTTCTTTTATATTTTAAGCTTTTTTTTTTTATCATTTCAAGGCCGGTTTCTTCTTTACGTTTTTTCGATATTTTTATTATGTTGCTTAAAAAATTGCTTTCAAATTCTTTCTTTGCTTTTCGCGTTTTCAGTTGACATTTCAAATATACCAATTACTTTTTCAATTTAATCTTTCAAATTATTCTTTCTCCAGTTGACCCGACGTGCCATCATGGTCCATCTGTCACCTTTTCATTTATTTACCCTCACTCTATGTGTCTCAAATGGAATGGATTTCGACGTGGCGGGAGGTGAGTTCTCTTCCAATCCATTCGAAAAATTTTTGTGATATTATCACTAATTACATGGCATCTCGGCTTCAGTCATTTTCCCATCGCTGTAACCTGTTTTTGTCTGTCTTTTCTATAGATATTTTCATGGCAGCTGTTCTAGTGAGCTTTTCTTCTTGATACCTCAAGCACGTGAATTTTAACCTATACTCGATTGGCCACTAGGTCTCCTCGTTTTACCGTTGAACTAGCGAGATGCGACTGAAAGTTTTATTCTGATATAGTAGAATCCCTCATATGCGGAACACTTCCTATCCTGAGTACCTCATATCCTGAGTTCCTCGTATCTGGAATCCCGCATATCCGGACATGATTTTGGTATCTATATTTGAACTATTTGGGTGATATGTAACTGATTTGAAATTTCTGTTTTTCAGGAAATTTACTTTCGATAATTGCTTATGCTTATTTCACCCTAATGGCTTGTATTGGTGCAAAAGATGATAGGAATAAGAGGAAAGGATGACAACGAGACACATCTGCATCAAGATAGCGATGAGATGCATCATTGTGAGGAAACCTGGACTGAAAGCGAAAAAGCTATTGAAAAGGTTATCAGTTTTATGGAAAGAAAGCCAGCATTCAGCTATGACGATTGCATTAACGCATGCAGAGTTTAAAAGTGTCTTTCGTTTAAAATATTTCAACAAAAGCAAAACGAAATGCAGAAAAAGTTGAGAATTACATTAGAAGATTACAATCATCATGCAACAGTGATTAAAAAATCTTCGTTACATTATTTGTTTTGCATACGTGGCATACTTAATTCAATAAATTTTCATTAACATTATATAATTTATTTCTTTTTTCCTTAAAATCAATTCCATGATATTTCCCTCGCCATTAGCTTATTTCTTTTTTACTATAAAACATTGAAAATAAATGTTAAACCTGATTTCAGTTCTTTTATTTTAATCTAAATATAACTCCTCATATACGGACTTTGTAACCAATTCCTCATATCCGGAACCTCTCATATCCGGAATCCCTCATATCCGGAATCCCTCATATCCGGAAGGCCTTCTTAGTCCGGTTGTCAGGGATTCTACCGTATAAAGAAATATCAGCGATCATCTTGTTCGTTTTAGTGTCCCTCATATCGGTAATCCTTCATATCCAGAGTCCCTCATATCCGGACTTTAGAACCAATTCCTCATACCCGGAAGATCTTGTTAGTCTGGTAGACAGGGATTCTACTGTAACTGTATTTTACTATATATTCATATAAGTCCAACATTAATTACCATTTTCTTTCTTCCTGAATCCTGATCGTTTATACCTTTTTCTTGTCACTCACTTATTTTTTATTTTATTCTAACAACAGAGAGACGGAGAGACATAGAAAGAGCAAAATATAGAGAGCGGTATAAAAACAGATAGAGAGATAGAGGGATAGAAACAGAAAACTGGATAGAGAGAGAAAGATATGTATGGAAAGAGAGAGAGAGAGTGATAGAAACAGCTAGATATATAGAGAGAGGCATAGAAAGAGATAGAGATAGAGGGAGAAACACGAATAAATAGATAGATAGATAATGGAAGGGGGAAAGAGAAAGAGAGAATGAACAAATATAGAGCGATAACAAGAGAGGGACCGGGACAAAGAAAAAGGGATATAGAAACAGAGAGAATCATATAGGTAGATATATAGAGAGGTAGAGAGAGGGGGAGAGCGAGATGAAAAAGGCAAGTAGATAGATAGATAGATAGATAGATAAATAGATAGATAGATAGATAGATATGAACAGTCGCTGAGGGATGGATAGAGATGAACAGTTGGTGAGAGATAGATACTTAGATAGATGATGAACAATCGCTTATAGATAGATAGATAGATAGATAGATAGATAGATATAAACAGTCGCCGAGAGATAGATAGATAGATAGATAGATAGATAGATAGATAATGAACAGTCGCAGATAGATAGATAGATAGATAGATAGATATGAACGGACTGAGATAGATAGATAGATAGATAGATATGAAATGTCACTGTGAAGTAGATAAACACAAATAGATATGAACAGTTTCTGACAGATAGATAGATAGATAGATAGATAGATAGATAGATAGATAGATAGATAGATAGATAGATATGTATGTATGTGTAGTTTGTATTAAATCTTCACTCGACCTATATAGAAAACATCTCGAACTACTGCGACTTTTGATTATACCTCACTGGAAACTTTCATGTATCTCTAAATTTGATCAACGCTGTTTCACTATTTGCTCCACACGATATTTACGTCTGTGTTACATCGGAGCATTCACGGTCAGAAGTGCTAAATTCGTGTCTGACTGCTTAAACTTAATCAGCGCCGTTGGTCAACGGCCGGCAGGTCCTAGCGATAATTGCAAACCACACCGTCAAATAAAATGAATTGGCAGATGAGAACAGAGGCCAGATATTAAATACCATTCAGCTGGTTAGCGCTCAACATTTTGGTCAAACGATCCTGGTGCCTGGTTGGTCATTCATGGTGAGAAGTATTAGCATAACGGAGAAAAGGTAAATTGGAGAAAAAGAAGAAGTAGAAGAAGAAGAAGAAAAAAGGAGGAGTAGAAGAAGAAGAAGAAGAAAGGAGTAGAAGAAGAAGAAAGGAGGAGTAGAAGAGGAAGAAGAAGAAGAAGAAGAAGATGAAGAAGAAAAAAAAGAAGAAGAAGAGAAAAGAAAGAGAAGAATTGTAGAATAATAGGAAGAGGAAGAATTTCAGGTTAATGAAGAAGAAGAAGAAGAAGAAGAAGAAGAAGAAGAAAGGAGGAGTAGAAGAAAAAGAAGAAGAAGAAGAAGAAGACGAAGAAGAAGAAGAAAAAGAAGAAGAAGAAGAAGAAGAAGAAGAAGAAGAGAAAAGAAAGAGAAGAATTGAAGAATAATAATAAGAGGAAGAATTTCAGGTTAAAGAAGAAGAAGAAGAAGAAGAAGAAGAAGAAGAAGAAAGAGAAGAATTTTAGAATAATGAAAAACAAGAAAAAGGAGAATTTTATGGTTAACGGGAAGAAGAAAAAAAGATTTTCAGATTAATGAGAAGAAGAAGAATTTTAGTTAATGGGAATAATAATAATAATAATAATAATAATAATAATAATAATAATAATAATAATATGCCACTCCCTGCAGACTGCGATGTATCTTTGAAGATCTTCAAAAAAGCTATCAAAATACAACGACTTTGAAATCGAAATCTCAAAAATGTGGCACAAAATCAACAATACCTTTTGTAGTTGGAGCCCTCGGAATCGATTGGGAAAAGTTTCCAGTAGACTGATTGAAGAGATTCTTGGAAGCCCATGCCTTAAAGAAATACAAAAAAAAATATTCTCACGGGTACAGCCCACACCGTACGAACGGATTTATCTATGTAAAATATGTATTATTCTTTTGTCTTTTTAAATTGCTCAGTGTGAAATGCCATGGTGCCATTTCTGACCTTAGGTCTCTGGGAGGGACCCGGAAAGAAATGAGTACACACTAGAAATCAAAGGAAATAAAATAATAATAATAATTGCTAGTAATATATATATAAATAAATATATATATATATATATATATATATATATATATATATATATATATATATATATATATATATATATATAGTCATCCACAGACAGATTGTTTCGCTGTATCACAGCTCACCAATGTGGCTAGGCATACGATCGATTTGACATTAGTCAGATATTCTACCGACAAGCTATCTTCGCACGGCGGAGAGAAGGGGAAGTTTGAACGCCTTTACTCTACCAAAACGTCGGAGGCTAGGAGAGCTCGATTCGAATAGAAGAGCATTGCATTAGCAGCAGCCACTCTTTACAAATCACACCTCCCTCTCCTAGAGCTCAATCGAATTATTTCGAGAGCATAAATAGCCATACAAGAAACACACACATATATAGAAACACACGTATATATATATATATATATATATATATATATATATATATATATATATATATATTTATTAAAGACATTTTTATGTTTAACGTTCTTTTTATAGATATAATTATTTAAGTAAATGCTCTGTTTAATACTTGTATCTATAAAAAGAACGTTAAACATAAAAATGTATTTAATAATTAAATTGTCGGACTTTGTCCATTTCTTAATATATATATATATATATATATATATATATATATATATATACAAACACACGTATATATATATATATATATATATATATATATATATATATATATATATATATATATATACATATATATATATATATATACGTGTGTTTGTATATATATATATATATTATTTGCTCTGGATTTCCATTGAGCTCTCTGGATTTTTTTATCCTCCTTAGGTTTACTCATACGGATTACCTAGCTTTTCATAAACTATATATATAGAGAGAGAGAGACATAGATAGATAGATAGATAGATAGATAGATAGATAGATAGATAGATAGATAGATAGATAGACCGAGTACTGCGTATATACTAGTTACCCATTATGCAGTTTATCATAGAATTAAAAAAAAATGATTTAGGTTTTGGTTAATGAAGGTTTACAGGTAAATTGTTATTTTTATTGGAGACATTTTACATAAAATTGTAATTCAAAATGACAACTCATTGCTGTTACCAAAGCCCTTAACCTCCTCTCATCCGAAGTGAATGACTTCTTCACCACCTCTTCGTTCAAATTATAGCTCGACGTCTTTCAGCTCAGACGTACTTGACAATGAAATACATAAAACTTTTCTATTCAAGATGGGTCATATACCAAACTCCAGAGGATTAATGTCACAGCTTGATAGCGGTTAAAATGACTTGTCAAAAAATCCACGGAAATGTCTCTCGCGTCTGTTCTGCATCAAATTTGCAGTCTGTGTGAAGCGCATCTCTCTCCAGTGTTTACTGGTGCATTCTGCTTTTTGCTTACATTCATTTATCAATGAATACCAAGGGCGATTTATTTTTTCAGTATGTGTGCTTGGTAAATTCTAGTTAGCAAGCATTGTTCCTGTGCAGCAAGAATAAAACCTTCGGTGTCAGCTTTTAACTATGAAACCACTGATAGGCTACATCGTGCAGAGTTAAAAGGTTAAATATAATTATTACTATTTAAATGATTCCGGAGGGGAGGAAGCCGAAGGAGGCTGCGCCGAAGGGCGGAGTCTCCTTCGGGGAGGTAGACCGGCCCTGAACCCGTTGATGCGGGTTCAACGGGCTATTTTTTGGCCGAGCCCACGGGCTCGAAATGCCCATGTCTTGTGCCACATGACGCTCTCGTGGGGGTGGGATGAATATCGTTAGTCGCTCAACTTTTGAACGACTGCACGGTTGTACTCTCTTCCTACGGACGGGAGGAACCCGAAGGAGGCTACGCCGAACTTCGGGGAAGTAGACCGGCCCAGAACCCGTTTATACGGGTTCAATGGGCTATTTTTTGGCCGATCCCACGAGCTCGGAATGCCCACGTTAAGAAGGCCTTGTGCCACATGACGCCCTCGTGAGGGGGGGTGACTGAATATCGTCAGACGTTCAAGTTTTGACTTGAACAACTGTTTTGTTCTACTCTCTTCCTACGGACGGGAGGAACCCGAAGGAGGCTACGCCGAAGGGCGGAGTCTCCTTCGGGGAGGTAGACCGGCCCTGAATCCATTTATGCGGGTTCAATGGGCTATTTTTTGGCCGAGACCAGGGGCTCGGAAAGCCCACGTTAAAAAGGCCCTGTGCCACATGACACCCTCGTGGGGGTGGTGACTGAATATCGTCAGTCGTTCAAGTTTTGACCGACTGTTCGGTTATACTCTCTTCCTACGGATGGGAGGAACCCGAAGGAGATTACGCCGAAAGGCGGAGTCTCCTTCGGGGAGGTAGACCGGCCCTGAACCCGTTTATACGGGTTCAATGGGTATATTTTTGGCCGAGCCCACAGGCTCGGAGTGCCCACGTTAAACCGGCCTTGTGCCACATGACGCCCACGTGGGGGTGTGACTAAATATAGTCAGTAGTTCAAATCTTGACCGGCTGCTCGGTTGAACTCTGAACCCGAAGGAGTCTACGCCGAAGGGCGGAGTCTCTTTCGGGGAGGTAAAGCGGCCCTGAACCCGTTTATACGGGTTCAATGGGCATATTTTATAACCGGCTTTGTGCCACATGATGCCCCGGTGGTGGTGGTGGGGAGGTGACTGAATATCGTCAGTAGTTCAAGTCGAGTCAAGAAGCAGTTCGAAACAGAGTCGCGTTCAGACAATTACTGCAAGATATTGGAATAGTGATACTGGTCGAGACTACATTGTTCTCCCTACTAAACCTGATTGCTCATACTATCACTTCTACTTCTCTGTATATATTCCTGTTTGTAATATACCTGTGTTATTCCATACCTGTGTTTGAGTTCTTCTTTATTGGTTCTACCTTGCACTATCTCCGTGGTACAAGGAACCGGACCATAACAATCTATCTATCTATCTATCTATCTATCTATATATCTATATATATATATATATATATATATATATATATATATATATAAACTATTAAAATTAGAAATAGTCCCATCAATGTTTGTATGGTCCATGTGAAGGCCAGACCGTGGTTCCGTTTTTTTTAGGCCTTGAGTGTATTCTCTTTTATCGAAAATTCTTCATTTCAATCATTTATGTACGTATCTTTCTATATAGCGATAACACCTCAGCCACTATAACTCCAATTTTAATCTCCTTTGTGTAGCCGTTATCTCACAATGCACATCATCATGCACACTTTTTAAAATATCTTTTCGTGCCGTTTGCAATAACGCCGCTATCCATCGTTTATTTCTTTCAGCTTTGCAATAATTACTCCACCTGTTTTTTTTTTCTTTTTCTCTCAGCATTCTTGCTTAATATCGGATTATGTAGAGTTCCTGTTGCTAATCTTTATAGATATAATATGTCAGTTCCAATCCAAGGTAATATTTCTTCATCCGGGATTTCTATTTTTTTTTTATCTTTATTATATTCTAATCTTGACAGCTCATCGACATGTGACATTATATTTCCTTTCACATACTAAATGTCAAAATCATATGCCATTAATTTTATTACCCACCTTAGAATTCTGGAGGAAGAAGCATTTAGTAGTCTTTTTTTTAGAGTTAAAAAATAAACTCTAGAGGTTTATGTGCCGACTTTGTTAGGAATTTCTTACCTAATAAGAATTGTCGAGATCTGTCTGTGCTCCAATGACTCTTTACAATATTTAAATAATTTATCTCCGCTGCTGTCAATCTTCTTGAAAGGTACATTATTAGATGGCCTTCTTGCGATAAAATTGTGGACAATGCATTTTGCCTTTGAGTTTATTGGAACTCGATATTCGTTTTCGGTAGATCAACAAATGTCTCTCTATTTTGTTAACTATTGTAAAACCAATCCTAAAAAGGATTCTAATTCTTTTTTATTAGTAATTATATTTAGATATAGATAGTAGATATAGTATATACAGTGTAACCCGGATATAAGAGAGTTGTCGGGACTGGAGAAGAAGTCTCTTACATCCGGATTTCTTTTATATCCGGGCTTGGTCTATTTTGTTTAGGTAAGTATGGCTCTAATTTCGGACCAGAGAAAATCTCTCTTATATTTGGGTTTCTCTTATATCCGGGTCTCTTATATCCAGGTTACACTGTATATTTAAATATAGAGAGTAGATATATTTAAGTATAGATAGTAGATAGAATAGATATATTTAGATATAGATAGTAGATATAGTAGATATATGTAGATATAGATAGTAGATATATTCAAATATATTTAGATATAGATGATAGACATAGATATATTTAGATATAGATAGTAGATATATTAGATATATGTAGATATAGATAGTAGATATATTTAGATATAGATAGTACATATATTCAGATATATTTAGATATAGATAGTAGATATAGTAGATATATGTAGATATAGATAGATATTTAGATATAGATAGTAGATATATTCAGATATATTTAGATATAGATGATAGACATAGATATATTTAGATATAGATAGTAGATATAGTAGATATATGTAGATATAGATTGTAGATATATTAGATATATGTAGATATAAATAGTAGATATAGTAGATATATTTAGATATAGATATTAAACATAGTAGATATATTTAGATATAGATAGATGTATTAAGATATATTTAGATATAGATAGTAGATATAGTAGATATATGTATATATATATAGTAGATGTAGTAGATATATTTAGATATAGATAGCAGTTATATTAGATATAGATAGTAGATATAGTAGATATATGTAGATATAGATAGTAGATATATTTAGATATAGATAGAAGCTATAGTAAATATATTTAGATATAGATAGTAGATATAGTAGATATATGTATATATATATAGTAGATGTAGTAGATATATTTAGATATAGATAGCAGTTATATTAGATATAGATAGTAGATATAGTAGATATATGTAGATATAGATAGTAGATATATTTAGATATAGATAGAAGCTATAGTAAATATATTTAGATATAGATAGTAGATAGAATAGATATATTTAGATATAGATAGTAGATATAGTAGGAATATGTAGATATAGATAGTAGATATATTCAGATATATTTAGATATAGACAATAGACATAGTAGATATATTTAGATATAGATAGTAGATATATGTATATATATATAGTAGATGTAGTAGATATATTTAGATATAGATATTAAACATAGTAGATATATTCAGATATAGATAGCAGTTATATTAGGTATAGATAGTAGATATAGTAGATATATTCAGATATATTTAGATATACATAGTAGATATAGTAGATACATTTAGATATAGATAATAGATATATTCAGATATATTTAGATATAGATGATAGACATAGTAGATATATTTAGATATAGATGGTAGATGCATTAGATATATTTAGATATAGAAAGTAGATATATTTAGATATAGATAGTAAATATAGTGGATATATTTAGATAGTAGATATATTTAGATATAGATAGAAGATATAGTAAATATATTTAGATATAGAAAGTAGATATATTTAGATATAGATAGTAAATATAGTGGATATATTTAGATAGTAGATATATTTAGATATAGATATAAGATATAGTAAATATATTTAGATATAGATAGTAGATATAGTAGATATATGTAGATATAGATTCCTCTGAAACTTTTTTAATTAACTTTGGATCTGGTACAACGTCATCTTTTGAAATCTGAATTCCTAAATATGATATTGTATCTAAATCCAAATCGCATGTTTAATTTCATCCCAACATTTTTAACTTATTTAATACGTGTTCTATTTTTGTTTTAATTTATCTTTAGTGATGTCACCGAGGAAAAGAGCGTTGATAAAAAATCATGTTAATTTTGTCAGTTACTACATTCTCCATTACTTGGAGTGAAAAATGGTACAAATTCTTGTTCGTCTAAGCTGCTTAAACACCCTATCAGCGACGCCATATTGTTATATACTACTGTTCTATGACATGTAATAAGTAGTGAACTTACTCCCGTCTGACTCTACCCTACACTTTATTTCTCCTAAAAATATGGAAATAGATAAAAACGTATTTTCCAATCTCATTAAAACTATTATAGGTTTTCGCATGTAAATATTTATTTTATTTTTATCTAAAGTCAGTCATTTCTCTCCTACATTTTGTAAATATATCCAATATTGAGAGTTCTCGCCATTATTCACATGCATTATATCATTATCACCCACACCCTTTCAAGAACAATTAATAGCGTAAAAGATAAAACAAAATTGATATTTTATTTGTGAAGTTTTTTCGAGAAAGAAATGCTGTCAAAATTTTAAAAAATATATATTTTGAGGGAAATATAATTCAACGCACACAAATATATTTCTTATCCAGACGTAAATAATAAAATTATAATTTTTCACCGAGCAGATAAAAAAAAGGATGATTTTTTTTTTGTTAAAATATTCCGCTCGTTCCAATAAATGTGAATGACAATTTTGAGGGCTGTACATGCAAGGGAGATAACTAAAACACATTAATATATTGCAGATATTACAGACGAAAATATACATATATTCTAAATATATATTTTTACATATAAGTAACTCTTGTGAAACGACATGGTGTAAAGAACACGATGAACGACGTCTCCATACTCTTAGTCCTTATTAAAATTATGAGCACAAACTGAATATAAAAACTTATATATATTTTTTTCAGTCATATTATTCAAAGAAACATACAGAATAAAGAATGTGCTACTCAAATATTCATACTTTCTCTCGCCCCCACACTGTATAGATATATAGAATATAATTCATATATATATATATAGAGAGAGAGAGAGAATATAATTCATATATATATATATATATATATATATATGTGTATATATATATATATATATATATATATATATATATATATATATATATATATATGCAGCAATCCTTCGTTTATATATGTTTCATTAAAAACGACAGACAAGGTACTACGGTTAAGCTTTTTATTTAATTTTTCTTGTGTTCTGACAAGACATTTCTTTTCTGGACAAAGGGTGTGTAAGAACTGTCCAAATGTTTTATATTTCCGAGCGCTTTCGGCTATACCTTTAGCCATTATCAAGGATGATTCGATTTTTCAGCTTAAATGAGTGTGTGCGTTCTGTGTGTGGTAGGGATGTTTTTAATTTCCGAATACAATTAGCACATTGTGGCCTTGTTCGTAGTTAATATTGTTAAGAGTTGGCTTATTCTTTTTTATTATTAAAGCTTCCATTATTTTTAGTCTTTTTTTCAGGTGGATGCAGTTAATTTATTTGTGTTTTCTACTAGTATGTTTCTAATGGAGTCTGGTAAATTTGTGTGTGTGTTTAAATGGGTTGTAATGGAGCTGTGATCAGATACGTATAATGTAAGACGTCTGGATAAGCATGTATTTGTGTAAGAGATGTCTTACGTTACACCTTGAAAATGTATTAAAAAAATAATAATAAAATTAAAAATCAACACTTAAACTAAAGCAACAATAGCTATTACAAAGAAACAAACAATAATGATAAAAACTTCAGTCATTGTAGAAGTCCATTAAAAATAGATGTCAAACAGATTCCCATGTTTAATTAAGTACTATTTCATCTAGATAAAATCCAGCAATTAAAAAACATATATCGATAGTACCAAAAGATTATTTAAAACTATGTAGTATCAGCACATATTATCTTTCAACAATAGTGTGAACGTCCCTTTCTAAATATTTTGGCACTTAAAAGAAGTTAACAAAACTCCTACGATAAAACAGAAAATATTAAAAATAATTAGAATTTGTAAATCCTTACATGATCCATGTTTCCTAGATAAACCTCATATTATAAAATTTCCTAACAATAAAGTCCTGTTAAACCAAAGAAATGAATTAAGAGTGTTATGCCGCCATTGTCTACATTTTAGCTTAAAATATAGTTTTAAAAATTCATAAATAATTACGTATTACAATTGTATGCCATTATTTTATTAGTATAGTCCACGTAACATTTATTTGATGTTTCAACTTTAATATTGCAATGTTTTACGGTCTATTTAGCATAATTAGCAAAGTATATAGAGGTTTCCACATTTTGAATTTTTCCTGAATATATAAAATTTAAATTTTTTTTAAACCTGTTTCTGATAACTTTTTGTCTACTTTAGCAAACTGGCAAATCATACATCCCTTTGACGCATTATTTTGTAAAATGTCCCTTTTGTGTTCATATAATCTTTTATTTAGATTCCTTGAGGTTTCTCCGGTGTATTTTTGTTATAATTATTGAAAATGTTTTCAATGTATTCCTCCTCTTATTCTTAACTAGCAGCATGGTCCGGCGTTACCCGTGCTTGATTCAAAAATCGTACGAATCATACAGCAATTGCTATCACTTGACTTAAAATATTTTTGCCCTTCCTTGCTTTTTAAAGGAGTTCCCTTTGCCGTGCTGATGTTGCTACATGCCTTACTTCTTGCCTATCTCACACTCCGAATTTTTTCTAAGCTCTCTACTAAACATTAAATCTGTTACGAAAAAAGAACTAAACAAAATGAACTCAAAACGATCAGCATTGAAAAGGACTCGTAACTGGAAAAACCGAATGAAAAAAGAATGTTAACAACAAATATTTTTCACACCGAACCCAGTTCTGCGGAATCAGAATCAACGTTGAGTTTAAGCAAGCGAATGAGCCAATTGGAGTAATGGTGCCATGCAGATTTAAATTTTTCCCACTTGCGACGAATGCAGCTATCGATATTTTTTTGCATGCTAGCATGCTAGTAAACATTCGTGTCAGTCAGCTGTTGGCTCTCACGCTGGCCAATAGAATCTCCCTGCCTATTCGTGGCAGTCAGCTATAGGCTCTCACTCTGGCCAGTAGAAAATAGCCGCAAACTACATGAAAACTGCCGTAGAAGCATGAAAATATCGATTATTTTCACTATCGATGGGAGTTGGGAAATGCAAGGTCTGTCTTGGCTTTCTTGCTAACTTGGAGCATGTGCATGTAAATATTGGTGCAAATCCGTCGAAAATTGCGCTCGTGCATTCGTTATACACACACTCACATCCTGCCTTTTATAGATAGAGATATTCTTAGACAGAATTCGATTATTATGCCGGATTTTAATGTGTTGTGATGATGGAATAGTAATTTATTCGGCCGTTTTTGTTGTTTGATTTCCGCTGGACACCGAGTTTTAGACTGTTGTTAACACGGTAAATATTAATATCTAGGAAGGATAAGATAACGTATTCTTTCATTTTTGTATGTAAATTCTATTGTGCGTTTAATTGGTCTACTATGACAGGTAAATTAGAAGCACGTGGATATATAAGTAGGGCATCATGAATATAACAAGTATGTTGATTTTTTTGGATAAAATATTTTAGAATGAACCAGATTCAAGAACTTCTAAGAAGATGTATGCTCCAATGAGAGATGGTCGTATTGGTAATTCAAATTTTTCTTTGTGACAATCATTATTGAATGTATAATAATACTTATTGGTGATGAGATTTTTTATTATTTCAACTGTTGGCAGACAGAGCTTTATCTTTGATCGTGTTAGATACTTTTCAGGTGATATAGGCATTTTTCAAGTGGGCCGTTAATGTAAAGGGATTTTGTATCTAGACTGGCTATGCGTTTGTCAGTCATGTTCGTTTTCCTTATTTTTTCAAGTAGGCTGCCCGAGTTCTTAATGTGAAATGAACTGATTGTACTAAGGAGAGGGGTTACAATTTTTGTTATTGCTTTCGCAAATTAATGGGGTAGAGGACTTTCTTTTCCTGAGATGATGGTGCTTATCGGCATACCTGTTTTGTGAGTTTTAGTGGGACCGTAAACGTTTGGGTTTTCTAATTTGATATTCTATGAATCTATAGTATGTTTTGTTTTCATTTTTAATTATTTTCCTGATTTCCTTGTTATATTTTCAGGTTTCAGTACTGATTTTTCTTTTCGTTTATTTTTTTCTATGTGTCGGTCTTGTTGATTAGTGTGTTAATTTTTTTTCTATTTATGCTTCTTTCATTTATCACAATCCCACTTGCCTTGTCTGAAGGACTGATGTGTATGTTATTTCTCACGATGTTCTTTAGTGCATTAAGGGGTTTTCATTTTTTAATTAGTTTCCTGATTTCCTTGTTAAATTTTTGTGTTTGGTTAGTTTTGTTTTGTTTTTTGATCATTATTTTCTTACGAATCGGTATCTTTGAATAGTGTCTTTATTTTTTCTATGTATGTATTCTGTTTCATGATCACAGACCCCTTACATTGTCAGAAGGAATGATGTGAATTTCCTTTTTTCGCGCTGTTTTTAGTGCATTTAGATGACTCTC
>OZ010587.1:93303479-93360979 GCA_963932145.1 Acanthosepion lycidas
ACGCATTCCATCTGCATGCAACAACGAGCTTAATGCTTCTTCCAGTACACACACACGCACACGCACGCACACACACACACACACGCACACGTGCGCATGCACACACACACATACATACACATACAAGCACACATTCACACACACATACATACATACATAGGTATACACATAAACACATATACACTCACACACATACGCACACACGGATACGCACGCACGGATACGCACGCACGTATACACAAATAGACATACACATACATATACTCATACGCACAAACATATGCATGCAAACATACTTCGCAAACAAACATATACACGCACACACACATACACATGCATACATACATATATATGCAATAAAATATGCACACGCACACACACATAGACTCTCATAACCACATGCACATACACACACACGTCGATCCAGTGGTGGGATAAAGTCAATGCCTGTTGCGATAGAAATCTATTAGCGTTGAGCTTTAAAGGAGAGGGACAATGCCCAAGGAATGGACTATCGTATTAAACACAGAAGCCAAGTAGCTACCAAACTCACGCCACAAGTGATAGGCGCCGACTGAGACTCGAATTCCCCAAAATTTGACCTGTAAGACGACCGTCTCCATCAGCACGAAACGGCAATCGACTCTGCGTAATCGTGAACACGCACTGGGCTAACGAAAGAAGAATTTCAAAAGTTATGCAAGGTGATCAGAAACAAAACAAAACTACTGGATTGCTATGTAACAGCCATTCTCTTGTATAGCAGTGAATGTTGGACAATCTCCCCAAGGATTAGTGTAAAACTCGAAGCAACAGAAATGCTGTTCTACAGAAGGATACTGAGAATTCCATGAACGAAGCGAATAAGCAACACACACACACACATATATATATATATATATATATGTGTGTGTGTGTGTGAGAGAGAGAGAGATGAGAAAGAGAGAGCGAGTTTATGTGCGAGTGTGTATGTGAAAGTTATCGGAATATATCTGTAGGAAGAAAAATTGAATAAAACAGACAATCAGCAAATAGTACTTATTCTTTTCCGACATGTTTCGTCACCCGACTTTATCAAAGTAAGTAAACAAAATTAAAAAGTTGTATAGTTATACGAAATTCAAAATTTTAAAAGACGCTCCTGCGGAAGCCTCATATAGAATCCCTTCCTTTTTTTTGTTTTTGTCTAATCTAAGAGTGTGTTTTGTTTTCACTGTCGAAAATGTGTGAAAGTTCTCAGAATATATCTGTAGAGAAGACAAACTGAATAAAATAGACAATCAGAAAATAGTCCTTAGTATATATGGAAACAGTTATGATAGAATTCAACTGACAAGGTCTGTTTAATCTTTTATTGTATTTTTCCTGTTTTCGAATAAGGCTATTGGGATCAAAATTGTTGTAAACGGTACGAAGTTCATGTTTTTGTTCTTGTTTTATTTAATCAAAATTCTTGAATATATATACACGGGGTACGATGGATAAATTGTCGTCTGAATTACGCGAAAATGAAAATAGCATGGATCGCTCATTTTTACAGATATATTTACCAAAATTACACTGAAAATATCTTGAAATACTAAAGTGTAAATCTATTCAATAAAATCGCAATTGTCTTCAATCACTGCCTCCAGACGACTTCAGAATCTCCCCCATCTCTTCTAGACGGTCTTACGTTGGTGAATGTTGCCATAATCCTTGTTGGTCTCCCCTCAACTACGCCCCACACATAATAATCAAGGGGTCTTCAGTCTGTGGTGTTAGGTAGCCAGATGTAAGGGGTGATTTGGCCGCAGAAATTGTCTGAGAGCCAAAACTGATTTCTCCTGCTTGTGTGGCATGGTGCAGAGTCCTGTTGTCAGACATAGAGCAGGATGTTGACTGGATATATCAACACATTTTGACACCCAAACACTTTGAAATATTCATATTGGAGCTTCCGGCACGGATTAAAAGCAGTAGAGTAGGTCGTTACCAAATTTATTGAGGAATGAATTGGTCTAATCCAGCTTGAACTAACTGTAAAAACTATAACAATGAGATTGGACCCATACCTCAAAAAACAAAAAGAAACCAAAAAAACAATCACCCTCTCCTACAAATAGTAAAAGACCAAATCCCTTCCATCTACAATTTTCATCTAACTTCAAGCAAGAGCTTAATATGCCTGAAAACCTACTAACAAATAATGAAGCGAATACCATCTAAGTCAAACGAGTAAAACAGAAAGCAAAAGAAATTGGTAAAATAAAATGCAAACAAAAACTAAGAGAACAAGGTGTTGCATGGCAAATACCTAAAAAGAATGAACGAAGCTGATGTGGACGAGCAGAAAACATATGAGTGGCCGATGAGCATCGGGTTGTAATCTGCAACAGAAGGCATAATTATTGTAGTTCAGCACCAAATCGTCAGAACCAGATCGTATCAGTGTCACGTAATCAAGGATGGAAATAACCTGAAATGCGGGACCCGCGGAAAACGTGATGAAACTGTCGTCCATATTATATCATGATGTCTGGAACTATCAAAATATGAATATACCTAGAGACATAACAAGATAGTGGTATATGTACACTGGGAGAAATGCAAGAAGCACAAAATCGAAACCACTGAGAGATGATACCAGACAGTGTTACCCAAAATAATGATGTAACTATCCTCTGGGACAAGCTAATTTAAAATGACAAGGAAATAAAAGCCAACCCACCTGATATTATCATCAAAGACAAGAAATTCAGGAAGTGTCAGCTTATTGACATTAGCAGTACCATCTAAGAGAAACACCTCCATAAAGATTATTGAGAAATTATCCAAATACAAGGACCTGGAGATCGAGATTAACAGGATGTGGGGAATGAAGACTGAGACTGTACCAATAGTAATCGGAGAACCGGGCCTCGTGAGAAAAGGAATGGACAAGTTTACTGACAGTGCCGCAGGTAACATCAGCTACAAATTGCACAGAAGATTGCCCTACTAGAAATATCCTATATACTAAAAAATCAATTAAACGACAATTCTCCAATAGGGTCCTAGGAACATTGTTTGAAACCAGCTACTCCATACAAAGTAGGAAACATAACATAAATAATAATAATAATAATAATAATAATAATAATAATAATAATAATAATTGTAAGAAGAAGAAGAAGAAACAGTTGACCGTCTTGTATCAGATTGTGCAGTATTCGCAACTACTTAATATAAAACTCGGCTCGGCAGAGTGGGGCAATATCTGCACTGAAAAATCTACAACCTTTACGGAAAGGAAACTGCAAGAAATTGATATGATCACCACCCAGATACGGCTCCGGAGATAGGACCTGTAACAATTCTATGGGACTTTAAAATACACACCTGGACAATTCAAAGCTAATCGTTCTGACATTGATATTAGAGACTGAAAAAAAAAAAAAACGTGCCTCTTTATTTACATGGCAGTTCCTGCAGATTGCAATGTATCCTTGAAGATCTTCAAAAAAGCTATCAAAATATAAGGACCTTGAAAAGAAATCTCAAAAGTGTGATACATGAGAAGGTCAACGATTTCTGTTGCAGGTGTAGTCATCGGATTGATTGGAAAAAATTCCGATAGATTCATTGAAGGAATCCCTGGTAGGCCATGTCTTAAAGAAATACAAAAAAATGTTCTCACGAGTACACACCTTACGAAGGGTTTTACAATTGCTTAGTGGAAAATGTCATGATGCCATTTCTGACCTTAGGTCAAGGAGCGGGACCCGGAAAGAAATGTGTACACACCAGAAATCAAAGGAAATAATAATAATAATAATAATAATAATAATAATAATAATAATAATAATAATAAATAAATAAATGAATAAATAAATAAATAACAATAATTTTAAATAATAATAATAATCTTAATCCCGGTTATAGAGATTGGCCTTGTAACAATTTTATGGGACTTTTCGTACACACAGACAGAAAAGTCAAAGCTTATCGACGAGACCTCATGATCAGAGACTAATAGGATAGAATGTGCTGTATTATTTATATGGCAGTCCCTGCATATTGTAATGTATCTTTGAAGATCTTCAAAAAATATCAAAATACAAGGATTTTAAAGTGGAAATGTAAAAAAGAAATGTGGTACATGTCGACATGAATAATTCTAGTTGGGGTTAGAGTCTCTTGGATTGATTGGAAAAGATTCCAATAGACTCATTGAAGAGAATCTTGGTAGTCCATGCCTTAAAGAAACACAAAAAAAAACTGTGCTAACAAATACAGCTCACACATTACGAAGATATTCTTCTATGTAACGTGTGTGTGTGGTCTTAGCTTGGTTTTTTTATTATATAAAAATGATTGCTATCCCCCGATCCTCAATATCCAAACTTGTGTCTTGAGCTATGCTGTCTGGGAAAGTCAATTTTCGTGAGAAGACACATAAGGATTCCATAGGATAAAGAATGTGACGATTTCCCTGTCCACTCGGTGGTAGTGACCGGCATACTGGAATCGTTTTTGTCTGAGTTTAAGACAGAATGGTCTCAGTTCACCGTAAATTGTTTTAAGCGTTGCATGGGGTCTCCAACTGATGTTTTGGATTTTTCTAAGTAGATTTATATATGTTCCATTCAGTCGTCTTTCTAGACGAGTAGATAACACCCAAGTTTCTGATCCATACATTAAGACTGGCTCAATGAGTCTCCAAAATGTTCGGACTTGGATGGAAGATTTCAAGTGCCAAATCTTGCGAAATATTGGCACCTAAAGGTTGTCATAAAACAGTCTTCCACTTTTTGAATTGACATATTCCTCGTATGTTAAGACGCCACAAGTGGAAAGACGCACTCTATCATCATCATCATCATCGTCATCATCCTAACGACCTCCCTATAGCTGGTCGGAACTCCATTGACCCTTCTTTTGACACTGTTCAGTTCTGTATTGCTATCTCCACATCCCCAATGTCCAACCCTGAGTCCCGAGCTATGGCGTCTGGGAAAGTCAATTTCCGTGAGAAGACACTTCCAGAACGCTGTCATAGGAGTAAGGATGAGGCGATATCCCTGTACTTTCGGTGGCAGTGGCCGGCAAACTGTAATCGTTTTTGTTTTACATTTAAGAGAGATTGGTCTCAGTTCACAATAAACCATGTTAAGCGTTGCATGGGATCTCCAATTGATGTTCTGGATTTTTCTAAGTAGATTTGTATATGTTCCATCCAGTCATTTTTCAAGACAAACAGATAATGTTTCTGATCCATACAGTAGGACAGTTTCAAACAATTATCTATTACAACACTCGCACATCTAACTTTATAGCACCTTGTATTCCCAAGGGGACATCCATCATGATTCTGATCAAGCTCAACGTAGCTTAACTTCGGTAATCGAACGTGGGGGTTCCAAGCAAAATTATAAAATGACTACGATACCTGTGAAAATTTCACGAATTTCCTATTTGAACTTTGTGTTATTTCTTTCTTTTTTCTTTCTTTCGCTGAAATCAAGCGGCGTCTCTTATATGTCTTTTCCGGCTTTCCTCGCATTAAAAGCGGAAAAGTTAATTATTTATGAGGTATTGACAGGGGGGTTTCTTTCTTTTTTTTTTCCTCACTAAAACTAAGTAGCGTCTCTGATATATCTTTTCCGTGTTTCCTTGTGATCAAAACAGAATAGTCCATTCTTTATTCGGTATTTGCATGTCGTAATGTACGTGCTAACGGGGAAGGAAGGAATATGAAGAATCAATCACTTTATATTACTCAGAAACATTCTGATCAGTCTATTAAACATTTCGAACTCGGGTCATTCAGTCTATATCTCTGTATTATTTATATTATTCAGACTGTTATCCTCAACTTCATTGATATATTCACAACATTTCTGTCGTTGTACTCCCCAGCCTTCGTCAGATCATTGGATTTTCGAACCAAACCCTTTAATTTTTATTGTTCTAGTTCCACGTGCCATGCCTCTTCCGGATGTTTCAGTTATTTCCCTTTAATTCAACTCTCCAAGTTTTGGTTCACCACATGGCCCAGTAGATAAAGACTTTGGTTAGATCCAGTGACTAGACTAGAGAGTTGTGAGCTCATTTAACAGGCCCCAGCTGGGGTGTAACAAAACTGGGAGAGTTGAGTTAGAGGGAAATGACCGAGACATCCTGAGGAAGTATGGCGCGTCGAACAGAACAATCTACGCCGATGGACGAAATATAGGGTTCAATTCTAAATTAAAATCACCTGAAAAAGGCCGTGGCGTACAAAGGCCGAAACGTTGTGAATATGACAATGTAGATGAGAATAGCAATCCGAATAATGTAAATAATGCAAGTAATCATAATACCTCATCCCACAGAGATAGACAGAGGAATAGACAGAGAAATATGACATAAAGGCCATAGCGTACAACGGCCGAAACGTTGTGAATATGGCAATGAAAATGAGGATAACAGTCCGAATAATGTAAATTATGTAAGTAATCATAATACCTCATCTCAGAGATATAGACAGAGAAATATGACATAACGGCCGGAGCGTACAACAGCCGAACCGTTGTGAATATTGCAATGAAGATGAGGATAACAGTCCGAATAATGTAAATAATGCAAGTAATCATAATACCTCATCTCAGAGATATAGACAAAGGAATATAAATAGAAATAGAAATATGACATAAAGGCCGGAGCATACAACGGCCGAAACGTTGTGACTATGGCAATGAAGATGAGGATAACAGTCCGAATAATGTAAATAATGCAAGTAATCATAATACCTCATCTCAGAGATATAGACAGAGAAATAGACATAGAAATATGGCATAAAGGCCGGAGCGTATAACGGCCGAAACGTTGTGAATATGGCAATGAAGATGGGGATAACAGTCCGAATAATGTAAATAATGCAAGTAATCATAATACCTCATCTCAGAGATATAGACAGAGATATAGACAGAGGAATAGAAATAGAAATAGAAATATGACATAAAGGCCGGAGCATACAACGGCCGAAACGTTGTGACTATGGCAATGAAGATGAGGATAACAGTCCGAATAATGTAAATAATGCAAGTAATCATAATACCTCATCTCAGAGATATAGACAGAGAAATAGACATAGAAATATGACATAAAGGCCGGAGCGTATAACGGCCGAAACGTTGTGAATATGGCAATGAAGATGAGGATAACAGTTCGAATAATGTAAATTCAATAATATAATTATTCATCTCAGATACAGACAGACAATATAAATAATTAGAAGACTATAGCGGCTACTGGAATCCTTGAAGTGACTTGCTATAAGATGATTTCCAACGGAAGGTACTAGATACTTCTGGTGTTAAATTTCAATGGAGATGAATATTAATTAGAGTGAAAGAAGAAGCACGAAAACTAACAACAATGGCGACGCTAAGTAATGAATTGGTAGAACAGGCGGATTCCACGCCTAGGGGTTCCTTCTTGCTATTTATCATCATAGTTCGTCTCAGATGTTTTAGAAGTGCCAATGTATTTAGATTGCCAACGCCACTAAGATGAAATCACTTTACCCAGGGGAGGTTGGAGTTTGCCTTTGAAGAGGTCACAAGATAATTCATATTTTATTTTCAGGTCGTCTTTCATCTTTTGACAAGCTCAACAATGTTCCCTAATGGACTTGTTTTACTTGCCTTATCTTTTCTTGACATGAATCGGAATTCGTACCAGACTTATGTTGCTGCACGATGAAAATGAAGAGACAGCAAAGATGGAGGCGGGGCGTTCAGGAAGGCTTTTCAAGACATTTCAGTCAGGTTGCGAAGTTAGTTTTTTATCTGTGTTATTTTTCGTTGATTAATTAAATTGTTCCATTTGATTCATTCCTTGCTTCATATGTACACTTATTCGATTATTGCTAGAATTTTCCCTAAATTTGGTTTCTCTCAAAACAGCGGGATATCAAAATACAATACAATGAAGAAAGACTTTTATTCGCATTTTTCTTTCTCTTAATCACTGACATTTAATATTTTATTTAAACGGACTTAAATTAAATCGAATTATTTTATCTCTCAGTCTGTTCATATCTATCTATCTATCTATCTATCTATATATATATATATATATATATATATATATATATATATATATATATATGTATATATATATATATATCTTTTCTATCTATTATAATCTGTTCATATCTATCTCTCACAATCGATCTATCTATCTATTATAATCTGTTCATATCTATTTCTTACAATCTATTCATATATCTATCTATTACAATATGTTCATATCTATCTATCTATCTATCTATCTATCTATCTATCTATCTCTCTATCTCTCATATTTTGTTCATGTCTATCTATCTATCTTTCTATATCCCAAAATCTGTTCATATCTATCTATCTATCTATCTATCTATCTATCTATCTATCTATCTATTACAAACTGATCATATCTATCTATCTATCTCTATCTATCTGTCCGTGTGTCTGTCTATCTATCTATCTATCTATCTATCTATCTATCTATCTATCTATCTATCTGTTTGTCTGCTTGTTTGTATATATATCTATCTATCTATCTATCTATCTCAGTATGTTCGTATATATCTATATATGTTTATCTAATGATCTTTCATTAATAGTTTCGCCTCAAGACAATAATACCAGTAAGACGCAAGTGGTTGCAGAATGCGAGAGAATATGACCGAAAAAATCTTATTAAAGGGAGATAACAATACAAGAACCTGAAATTAAGAAGATCAAAGAAAACGCTCGACATTGAAATTACATTTTTGAAGATCAGAGTTGATCGGAAAACAAGAAGCAAGAAGAGAGTTCCACAAGCGAAAAGATCCAGAGAAGAAACTGTTAGCATAGAACTTACGGTTACATGTAACTATTTCAGTTCTAAATATTGAGACTTTGTCACCAATTTCGTACTACGCTTAAATTCATAAAGTCCGGATACGCAAGAGGAAAGCGATATTTATTCTGCGAAAATTCAGAAATGTGGTACAAATTTAAAAATGGAGGCTGGGGACGGCTGGTCTTCTTTTGTCTTATAATTAAATTTAGAGCACCATAATCACAAAGAGAAACATACTACAATATCACTTACACCAGAACAACACGTTCTTACTTACCATTCTTACTACAGCCACCATAATACCTTAGAATCTCTGTAAAGCCCTAAGTAGTCTCCATATGTACATTTTTGTCTGTGGAGGAGAGAAATAAAAATAACAATTTAAAAATCTAACCCCAGTGTCAGTCACTTAAGTACCATATGTGATACACGTTTCGGCGATCAAGTATCTTTCGTTACATGACAGACGAAGCAGATTTTTCCCGCAGTGGGATGTCATTACTTTCTGCGATAGATTGTTTCCAACCAAGGTGTAAAAGAAAAAAATAGTCTGTCCTGCTATTCAACCCATAACTGGGGGAAGAAGAAATGGTTTCATGCCTTTTCTAAAGGTATTTGTGCATAAGTGAATTTAACGAGCTTGACTGGATTTTGAAATCGGCTCTCCGAGTTCTTGCTCCGAGCTGATATCAATTACATTACAATACTGTAAATAAGGACACCCCTCACAATACTTAAATTCAGCAGAAACATCAGTTAACAAGACGACATTAATACGCCACTAAATAACTTCATTCTTCCAAACACTCACTCAAACACATCAACAAATATGAAAAGTACAAATGGGAAAAGCTTACTAGAACAAATACCATGAAAATATTTATAGAAAAGGCAGAGGGAAACGACTTACGGCGGTGAGAAAGTTACTCCAATGTCAGAAAGAATATTTATTCTTTGGATTTCATCAAGCATTTCTGAATACATAGAAGAATCATTAAACCAGATGTGACAGGAGTAATACGTAAAAGAGATGCCGGCGAGAAAAAAAAAGTGTCAAGCACGAACCAACCTTTCTAGTAACAGAACTAGAAATTGCTTAAATATAATACTTCCGCTCAATGGAAACGAGAGATGTTAATCCGAAGAGCCGTAAGGAGTCATTCTCCTGAAGGTTAGCATTAGTCATGCTGACAGAAGGTAAAAACGGTTCTTTTAGACGATTAATGTAGATTTATCCTTTTAATATCACTACCATCGCCTGTTCTGTCATCTATTTATACAAGATCCTTCTACAAATCTTCCATTCGTCTGTGCATTGAATACTGTTGCCTATATCTGGTCTAGTGTCCCCGCTGTTCATCTCGAAGTTCTCGACAAAATCCAAAGAAGGATCTGCAGTGTAATCGGTCCTGACTTAGCATCTGGGGTTCAGTCACTTCTCACAGACGATATTTGATTTCTCTCTGTCTTTTCTACAAATATCTTCATGGCAGTTGTTCTAACAAGGTTTTTTTCCCTGGTACCCGGACTACATGAATTTAAGCGTACTACTAGATTGGCATATAGGTCCAACCCGTTTACTGTTGAAGTAGTTAAATGTAACCGTCATTTCTATTCCAACACTTTCTTTTCTCGCACTTCCCGGCAGTGAAACTTCCTACCTGCGATGATTACAATCTTTAAAAATTTAAATGCAACATCACTCGCCATTTTATCTTTTATCTTTTCCCCATTCACTGTTTATACCCAGCCCTTTCTCTCACTTTCCCTCTCTGTGACCTCTATTTATATTTAGTATTAATATCTCTAGACATGCGCAGTGAAACGAGTACAATATACACCCATAGATTAAATAAAGGTTTCGGAATTCCCAGAAGCTTACCCAGATCGATATACACTTGAGGAAGGGTGTAGGGTACAACGACAGAAACTCCCGCCTTGCTTTTGATGAAATGCTTAAGAAAATAAAGACGCTACTTAGGTAGGTTGCTCACTCTTTCCCTCTGTCCCTCTGTACTTCATTATGTTCCGCGAGTGACTTTTCTTCTTACATTTCTTTCTTTCTGTCTGAATATCTATAATGAGGAACTATTATTCACACCATTTCTATTCGGACTATTGTCCTCCTCTTTGTTGTTATCACAACGTTTCTGTCGTTGTACCCTACGGCCTTCCTCAGGTGTATATCGATCTGGGTAATCTTCTGGGAATTTCGAACCCTTTATTTAATCTATGGGTGTATATTGTTCTCGTTTCACTGCGCATGTCTAGGGATAACAGTACTAAATAAAAATAATGACGACATGAAAGTTTGAATTGGCTAGTTGCAACATTAAGTTCAATGCTCACAGTTTTCTTTCTCACTTGTGGATCGCCCTTACGGCTTCTTCCTTTCTAAACTAGTTTGATCTTCAAATATTTAAATGCAATATCAATCGTTATCTTATGTCTTCTTAATTTTTGTCCTTTTATTGTTCTCGCTTCTTAATAATATCCATCCTGAGTAAAACGATGAACTACATCCATGTCCTGGGTAAGACGTTGAACTACGTCCAACAGCAAGGCCTCTGATCAGGAGGTTTTGAGGAGCGTTGTACTACCTCTTAATTGCTGGTGTTCCCAGGTCCAGCCTGACCAGGGGTGGTAGCACCTGTTAGAGTTTCAGATATGGCCAAATAATTAACAACAAAACTGGGGGCGAAATACTATGAAAGTGTAAAAATAGGTTTTAAGACCAGAATTACTTTGTAAAATATTATTACCAGCAGTAAACTTTTGAAGGAAATATTATTACCAGCAATACAAAAAATATTACCAGCAATAGATTTCTGAAGAAAAAATATTCCCAGAAATAGATTTTTGAAGAAAAAAATATTACCAGCAATACATTTTTAGAAAAAAAATATTACCAGCAACAGAAATTTTGTCGGCATTAAATAACCCATGAGGGTTGAGATGCCGTAAAACAAAGCAAACAAAACTAAACCAAACCAATCTTAATAATGTTTTTCATATGATCATTCACACTCAGTAATCTCCTTACGTGTTAGTGGCTTTGTTACCTTGCTTGGGGTGAAATGATTAAAAAAAAATGTGGGTTTGTTAAATACTATTTTGGCAACGCCATCTAGCGGTCGTTAGCAAAGGTTTTTTTGGCAGACAATGGGCGTAATCAGACAATGCTTTAATCTAAGCACTGATTCCGATTAAATTCTAATTAGGTTTTATTTATGCATTATTATTTTCTTCTTTATGATTACAGTTGCTTTTCCCGCTTACATTCATTTGATCCTATCTTGAAACGGTGCCAACCGGCGACGATGTTTCTTTGGCTAAGCTTTCAACACGTTCTCCATTCCCCGTCCATTCCTTTTACATCCTCTTTTTTTCTTTGTTTCTTACTGTGCCATGCCGTGGCTATTCGACATCTGTTTGGTCTCTGATCTCCTAATCAATCTGTCATATACTTGCATCTCCCGTCATGCCCGCTTGCCTTTCATCTCGTCCCATTGGTCACCAACCTGATCACGAGACCAAATTAATTATTTTCAGACTGTAAGGATCAATGAAGGTTAGTGGGTAGGACGAAGAAATTAACGATATCACGAGAAACGATGTTTGGAGGAATGAGTGCAAATACCAAAACTTTTGGAAAAAAAATTAATGCTACCCAAATAAATGAGGCTATACTAGAGTTAATCGGGTACGTTGTTTCTGAACCCGTATTCAAAATCGCCCGAACACTTCAGGTTTCCGAAATAACTTATGTATGGTAAGGTTTACTATGTTAAGACAGTAGAATCCCTGACAAATGGGCTAAGAAAGCCTTCCGGATATGAGGAATTGGTTACAAAGTCCGGATAAGAGGGGCTATATTTTGATTAAAATAAAAGAACTGAAATCAGGTTTAAAATTTATTTTCAATGTTTTATATTAAACAAAATAAGCTAATGGTGAGTGAAATATAACGGAATTGATTTTAAGGAAAAAGAAATAAATTATGTAATGTTAATGAAAATTCATTAAATTAAATATGCCACGTATGCAAAACAAATAATGTAACGAGGATTTTTTAATCACTATTTCATGATGATTCTTTCTCTTCTAATGTCATTTTCAACTTTTCCCGCATTTTGTTTTACTTTTGTTCTTTAAATTTTTTAAACGAAAGGCACTTTTTAACTCTTGCTGCGTTATTACTGAATGCTGGCTTAGTTTCCATAAAACTGACAACCTTGTCAATAGCATTTTCAATTTCAGTTCATTTATATAATATTTATATATTCGCAGCTCCTCAAGGCGACTAGAAAACCGAATGCCTCAAGCCTGGATCAAAACCCATCAGTCAGAACCTCTACCACTGAGCCATCTTCTCTCGACAGAACAAATCAGCCAAATCTAGCGTATTGTTTTTAGAAACGTAAACAAACGCCAAATAGCCAAAGTGCTCCATTCATTTTACTGAAGAGCTTCGCATTGACCGTTGTTTTAGAATTAGCTTGTCATATATATATATATATATATATATATATATATATATATATATATATATATATGTGTGTGTATGTGTGTGTGTGTGTGTGTGTGTGTGTGTCAGACGCGCGGAAGTAGTTTGAATTTGCAGACAATTTAGATTTGTTGTTTGCTACGAAATTTTGGAGGATCATTTCAGAATCTGATTAACAATATTTTCCTTCTTAAAACGGATACTTAAACATTGGGAACATATTTATTAATCAATACAATTATGAGTTTAATAAATTTAATTTTTATTTTCTGGAACCGACGTTTCGTTATAATTTCGTGGAACTAGAACAGTCTACCCCAGTGAGCGAAATAAAGGGTTAAGTTCAACATTCCAACCACCTGAAGAAGGCCGGAACGTACAACGGCCGAAAAGTTGTAATAAATATGGCGACAAAGATGAGGACATTAGTCCGAATAATGTAAATAGTGTTATATATCCTATATAAATATAGAATGTTAATATGCTTCTATATCCCCTATAAAGCCGTTGTATTACCCTTAAAGTCGGCTCACCATACAAAATTATGAGATAACAAGATTATTAATTTTAGTATAAACTAGCGTAAAAGCTGCCATATCTGGCGGCATTTAACCTAGCTCCTGCGGATGGCTCTTGATTCACCCTTTGGCATATTCGGGAGTTTGACATTCTCCAAGTTTTTGCATATTCCCAGCATTGGAAACTCTCCTGGCTGCCGTTTGATCTGGGGTCTCATTTGCACGGAACTTTCTTTTCCTCGCTGCAGCCTAGGCTCTTTTGATTGCACTCTGGTCCTCTGTGGGCAGAGATTTCTTTTTGCGAGGCATATTGCTACCGTATGCGATAGGCAAAAATAAACTACAGAAGAACTCAAAATTGATCGCATTAATATTTAAGTTTATCTTTTGAAAGTTCAACGATAATTCTTTTGTCGCCACTTAATTTAAAGACAATTTGATGTAAGTAGGTCCTTACTTTCCGTACGAACATTTATTTTTATTTCATTGATGACTTTCACTGGATTTAGCAATTAATTTCAATTATTCTCAAATTTATTCACAACGTATAAAATTTGTTATCGTACAAAAAATTCGTCTCAAAAAATCACGTAAAAAAATCACCGAAAACAATCGCAGTAATGAAAACTTGAGAATTCAAAATTCCTGTAACATGAAGTATTGAAATTTAGTGAGTTGTGTCCCTTGAATTAAAACAGTGTGACTCGGTGACACACTGATATAGGCATTTACTATATAGTTGAGCTGTTGAGAGTTGTGACCCTTTAATTGAAAAAGTATGACGCACTGATATTGGCATTTATTATATAGAAGAAAAAGATGAGATATTTAAAGTTAGAGAGTTGCGTCCCTTTAATTGAAAAAGCGTGACACGTAGATATTTTCGTATTTATTATATAGCAGAAGATTAGATATTTAAAAGTTAGAGAGTTGTGTCTCTTTAATTGAAAAAGTTTGACGCACAGAGATTTTCGATTTTATTATATAGATTACCCATATTTTAATTTTAACTTATTTTAATAATTATTATTACTTATATTATCCAGTAAAACTCAGATCAAGCCCAATAAGAAATTAATAAATGGAAAAATTATTAGAGAATTTGTAAAAAAAATGCAGGTTCTGATACAGAGAACAAGAGACAAACGCAACTTTCAACATTCTGTTAATATGGTATCATTGAAATACAGGATATCCCTAAATACAGCTAACTCGGATAAAAAGAACATTCGGACATTTTTTATATAATTTATCATCCAAAAGGAAAAAAAAAATATTAGATAGCATAAGAAATTGTATAAAAAACTAAATAAAAGCACCTTGTCTGTCGTATTCAATGAAATGTCCATGAATGGAGAATTGATGAACTACACAAATATTATATATATATATATATATATATATATATATATATATATATATATATATATATATATATGATATAGTTTTTCGGGTATGCTGTATGTATGGATTAAAACGCTTAATACCTGGAATAGAGATTTTTCCAATTGCACACTTGAAACTTTAACACGTTGTTTGATTGTTAAAATTTCCATGGTTGAAATTGCCAAAGTCTTAAGTTGTTAAATCTGAAAGAAAAAGAAAAAAAGAATCATTAGACGCTTAAACTTAATTCACATTTAAAATCGGTCCAACTTAATGGAACACCCTTAAAGCAACACAACGCCAAGGCTCTCTTTTCTTTTTCAACCTCCGACCAAAGCAGCAACAAGTTAATTATGTTCATTTTTGATGTTGTTTCTGCATAGTTGCACCTTGAGCTAACCAGTCTGCCTTATTATCTCATCCTTCAGCTGTTGAAATGTTGTTGGCTTGTTGATATAGACCTTACTTTTGAGATGACCTCAGTTTTTATAGAATTTATCATCCGAAAAGAAAAGAAAATTTTAGGTCCCATAAGAAATTGTATAAATATCTAAATAAAAGCACCTTGTCTGCCGTATTAAATGTAATATGCATGAATGCGGTATTGGTGCCTAAATGCACACACACACACACACACACACACACACACACACACACATATATATATATATATATATATATATATATATATATATATATATATATATGATATAGTTTTTCAGGTATGCTGTATGTATGGGTTAAAATGCTTAATACCTGGGATAGGGTTCATGTAAATATAAAAGTGGATATTGAAGTCAACACCAAGTGGCCACAATCTGTTTCATGCTTAAACGCAATCTTCCGGCCATGTGCATTTTTTCTGCTCAACTATTTATATAGGCTTGTTATTGGTGCATTATGGGTAAATAGCAGGACAGACCATGTTCTATAGCCTTGGATGGCAGCTGTCTACTGCAGAAAGATATGCCAACCTTCTGCGGGAAAAATATCTGCCTCGTCAGTCATGTATCGAAAGATACATGATCGTCTAAGCGTGTATCACGCATAGCACATAATTGCCTGATGTAGGAATGCCGATATTGCATAACAGCTCAGTAGTCCTTTCTTTGTTTCAAATGAGATTTTCCTGCTTCTTAATATTTTACTTAACTTTTGAAAGTCACCTTTCGCTAATCCAATGCGCCTTCTGATTTTCGACGTCGCATATTCAATCCTCTGTTAAAAATATTCGTGGACATTTAAATATTTTCACTTGTTTAATTTTGGTCTCACTAATATTAAATTTGCATGTTGCACCGTTTATTTTTTTTTTTTCTGACAGCCACATATTTTGTCTTTTTACATTTGATGCGTAGTCCTTTCATCTTCCTTTCCTTTGCTACCTTGTGTAGGAATTCTTATATATTCCTTTCTGTGCATGCTATCAACACTGTATATCTAATGATATATCAGTATATCTAATGTTCTTACGGTTGTGGCCGGTAATAATGAATTATGTTTTAAGCTGAACGGCGTAAACGAGCACGCAATGGTGTTTTCAAATCTGCCACCGACCCAGATTTTTTGAATTTACGAACAATTTTTCCAATTGCACTCTTGAAACTTTAACACGTTGTTTGATTTTTAATCTTTCCATGGTTGAAATTGTCAAAGACTTAAGTTGTTAAATCTGAAAGAAAAAGAAAAAAATCATTAGAAGCTTAAACGTAAATTCACATTTAAAATCGCTCCAACTTAATGGAACACCCTTAAAGCAGCACAACGCCAAGGTTCTCTTTTCTTTTTCAACCTCCGACCAGAGCAGCAACAAGTTAATTATGTTCATTTTTGATGTTGTTTCTGCATAGTTGCACCTCAATCTCACCAATATGGCTTATTATCTCATCCTTCAGCTGTTGAAATGTTGTTAGCTTGTTGGTATAGACCTTACTTTTGAGATGACCCCAAAGGAAGAAATCTAAAGGCGTCAAGTCGTATGATCGTTGTGGCCAATTGACTTTTTGTTTCGAGAGATGATGTAACGTGGGAACTTCTGTTTGAACGTCCATTTTCGTATTAGGTTTTGATAACTTTAAAACGTTGTTTGATTTTTAATCTTTCCATGGTTGAAATTGCCAAAGACTTAAGTTGTTAATTCTAAAAAGAAAAAAATAATTAGTCGCTTAAACTTAATTTATATTTAAAATCGGTCCAACTTACTGGAACACCCTATATTTGCATTGATGATACTCTCCTGAGTTGATGACCAATTCGATGCAGTCAAATGTTTTCTTGTCAGTAGAAACTAACAGTGGTGGTGTGTTCAGTCTGGAACTGTAATTTAATCAGTGCTCCAATTATTATAGGTATCACAGCAGTTGTAATGTTCCATTTTTCCAGTTTCAGTATCGAAATGATTATATTAATTTTCATATATCCTTTAACAGATACATATTTTTATCAGATGATATATTTTTAGCTACGTGAAGAGCATCTTTGTTCGCATTTATCACTATAGGCATATCTGTTGTTGATATTATTATTATTAATATTAATGGTAGTAGTAGTAGTAGTAGTTGTTGTTGTTGTTGTTGTCGGTGTATTTGTCGTGTTGGAATGAAGAAGAAATTGTAACAGAAAAGTATTGAAGAAAGTGAATAAGATGAATAGAACGAAGGGAAGAAAACAAAAACAATAATTTGTAGTTTTAGCATAAAACGTAGTAGAGACTGCATTTATTATAGTAGGAGTAGTAGTAGTAGTAGTAGTAGTAGTAGTAGAAAAAAGAAGATAAACAATGGCATTAAGATCAATAAGAAAGTTAATGATGATACTGACAAAGAAAAAGAAACAGTAGATTAACGATTGAAGAAGAAGAAGAAGAAGAAGAAGAAGAAGAAGAAGAAGTAGAAGAATAAATTTAATGATGATGATGAAGAAGAAGAAGAAGAAGAAGAAGAAGAAGAAGAAGAAGAAGAAAGTTAATGATGGGAAGGTCAAAGAAGAAGAAAAAAGTTAATGATGGGAAGGTCAAAGAAGAAGAAGAAAGTTAATGATGAGAAGGACAAAGAAGAAGAAGAAGAAGAAATTTAATGATGAAGAGGAAGAAGAAGAAGAAGAAGAAGAAAGTTAATGATGGGAAGGTCAAAGAAGAAGAAGAAGAAGAAGAAGAAGAAGAAGAAGAAGAAGAAGAAGAAGAAACTTAACGATGAGAAGGACAAAGAAGAAGAAGAAGAAGAAGAAGAAGTAGAAGAAGAAGAAGAAGAAGAAGAAGTAAGTTACGGATGGCAAGGACAAAGAAGAAAGTTAATGATGAGAAGGACAAAGAAGAAGAAGAAGAAGAAGAAGAAGAAGAAGAAGTAAGTTACGGATGGCAAGGACAAAGAAGAAAGTTAATGATGAGAAGGACAAAGAAAAAGAAGAAGAATAAAGTTAAGGAAGGACAAAGAAGAAGAAGAAAACGAAGAAAGTTAATGATGAGAAAGAATAAAATAATAATTATAAGAATTCAAATAATAATAAAGAAAGCGATAAGCGATTCAACCATGTACGCGAAAAAAGTATTAAAATACCAAAAGATGGTCTGGAAACAAAATAAATCATTGAATAAAAAGTAAATCTGAAGAGAGGCAATGAAGACCTAAAGTGAACAATGAGATGAGCAGCTGCTGCAGACTGGTGTACCTGTGTATTTACCATTGCAGATTTATCTAACATCAGCTTATGCGTGTGAGCGTTATAACGAGAATGGAGTCGGGTAGGTGGAGGGGTTAACTCGTTCCTGTGGGTAATTGTAATCTCGCTGAGATCTTTGCCCGCCGAAAACCTCGCATCTTTGAAGTTGCAAATGATTGATGGCATTCTCGACTGCGTTAGCCCGAAAAAAGTCGCAGACCATGGGACATTTTGATTTGAGCTTTCTCGTCCGCCCTACCCGAACCCACGATTCCCGTTTTGTGGCTTGTTTTTCCAATTTTCTTACGTTCAGGAATTTTAGGTCGCTCTGTTGTTCCTCTCGCAGATGCCGACTCAAGTTATTCCTCTTTAACTATCTCTGCCCCACGCGCTTTTTCTCTGTTGCTTCCTATCAGATGTCCTTCTGCCATTTCTCTCGTGAAGACCTTAAGTTTACAAGACAAAGAGAGGATGATTGTGTTCATTTTCAAGCAAGATTAACGAATGGTCGAATAACTAGGCAATAAAATCTTTTTAATCATAACACCCCATGCAAGGGAGTAAAGCCACTAAGACACAAGAGTTTACTGAGTGTGGAAGAACGAAAAAAAAAAGACAAAATTCAGGGAGCGAGAAGAACAGAAGAGTAATTAAGACATTAGATAACGATTGGCATTGCATTTAATTTTTTGAATATCAAAGTTTCCTTGAAAAGCATGAAGCCGGAAGAAAGTTCCACAAGCGGGAAGTGCGAGGAAAGAAACTGTTAGCATAGAAGTTGCGGTTATCTTTAACCAGTTCAACTGTTAATTCATGAGACCTTGTTATGTGCCATGCGTAGTACACGATTACACGATCATGTATCTTTCGATAGATGACTGACGAGGCAGATTTTTCCCACAGTAGGCTGCCATTTCTTTCTGCGGTAGATCAGTTGCCATCCAAGTCTATAGAAGCCGGTCTGTCCTGCTATTTTACCCATAGCTGGAGCGGGGGAGAGAAAAAGAGGATTCATACTTTTCCCAAGGGTATTATTAGCACGTAAGTGAATGTAATGGATTCGACTAGAATTCGAACTCCAAAGTCTAGGTCCCATAGTGAAGAGGTTATCCAAACAATTACAATGAAAATATTTATAGAAATATCACAGGAAAGCTACATTACGGCGGTGGGAAAGTGACTGAAGCCGAGTTGCCAGTTCAGGATCAATAGTATTGCTGATTCTTTTTTCGATTTAATCAAAGATTTTTAAATTTACAGTGGACTATATGTGGTAGAAATATTCGTAGCATGGACGAATGCTAGACTTATAAATATGAAAGAAAATTTCTCTAACACAACACCAATACGCCGACTTTTTAGCAGTAGACATAGCAGTGGATTCAATATGGTCTTTCCACTTCATGTCAGCCGAGAATGTTTGATAGAGAAGGCACAACAAGCCAATTTTGTGGACGTTAGTATCAACCATGCTGGAGAAAAGCAGGATAGAGTATTTTAGGTGATCAATAGAGAGAAGTTTCGTTTTAAAATTAACAAGCCATTCCTTGCCTCAGTTAACAAAAAAATTGTAGGTCTTATTTCTTTTTTTAGTTCCCTGCTAATTTCACCTGATCAAACTCATCAGACTTATTATCGAGACATGAGTAAATGGTTGTGTAATTTTTTTTCTTATAAATATTTGCAGCCGATTTAGATCATGATCATTGTCGTTATAACTTTCTATACAATTCCAATGTAAATTATAAGCTAATAATGAAGTTGATGTAGTAACATATACCAGTAGAAAAATGGCTCCATCCGCTGCCCACAGCTGTAAATATCTTCTGTGTTTGTCGATTTCAAGCCTCACCATGTCAAGTAGCATAAGAATTCTAATACCCTTGTAACGCGGGGAGAGCTAGGGAAGAAAGATTTATTGTTCCGTTTACGTTTCTGCCATTATGGGAATTTTTATATACGTGATATAATAACACCATAATTCACAGACGTAACGGAATGGTTAAAAGGAAAAACAAATAACAAACATGCTTTGTTCTCACAGAGACTTTTATACCACGAAGACATACAGAAAACTATATATATATATATATATATGAAGAAATATAGTCTTAATATGTGCTATATTTATGGGATAAAGTGCTCGATATCAGACACAGAGCGTGTGTAAATATAAAAGTGAACATAGAAGTCAATACTTAGAGGAGACAGTCTGTTTCATGCTAGATGCAATCATCAGGCCATCAGGTGTCCTGACGATTGCATCCAGCATGAAACCGACTGTCGCCTCTAAGTGTTGACTTTTATGTTCACTTTTATATATATATATATATTGTCATCCACAGACAGACTGTTTCGCTGTATCACAGCTCATTAGTATGGATAGACGCCCTGTTGCTCTAGCTAGGATCAAAACCCGACTGAACTGGCATCCGTCGGGGATTCTACTCCTAAGCCGTTGGCGCACGGCAGGGATGAAGGGGAATTTAAGCGTATAATTTTTATTTTTAGATAAACACACAGTGACTGAGAGAACTCGATTCGATTTACTAAAGAGTCTTCCATTATTAGCCGTAATAGTCACTGTTTATAAACCCACACTTCCTCCCCAAAAAGCTCAACCGAAATACATTTTTCAGCGTGTATCATCTCACGTATACCATCCCAGCGGAGAATAATGTATTACATATATGTACGCAGCAAGCAGAGAGTAAGGAGAAACAAAAAGGAAGGCTCTTGCATATAATATGGAGATAATACTGTGTCTGGAGATGTAATGTTTAGAATTCCAGATTCTAACGGGAGGAATTCATCTACTATGTCTCCCGCAAAGATTTATTCCAGGAACGGTAAACAGCGAGTCTTGGGTTTTCCCAAATTGACGACATCGAGCTGGAGTTTCCTTCTACACCTGTCAAAGTTATATTCCCAAATGAAAACAGTAGCACAGAATTGCAAACTGTAGCATTTTGCAGATAGTTGTCCCGGTCGGAAGCCCGTAAAAGATGAACAGACTGGCCGAATGGTCACTTTCGTCACAGTATGAATAGATGGCACGTGACACGTGTAATATATCTCCATCAAAGAAAGATCATCGCCTAATATATTCCTTACATCTTGCTGCGTGGGGGAGAGGGTAAATAATTATATCCCTTACACCGGTATCTAGATTTGGAATTTATCAGTTGTTCATTCTCTCAATCGACTACTACTACGGCCCAACTCGTTTCACTAGTGATTTTGACGTAGACGTCTCTTTACTACTTGATCTCCATTTTTGCCTCTTTCTGTTTCTTTTTTTTTTTTTTTTTTTGCATTCTCCCCAGACGCTTGTTGCGCATTGCAAATCAGCCATTGGTGTAGGGAACAAACTGATAACCCTCAGTATACAAATAACTGATACAACTGGACTGCTCTAGTAGTCGTATAAGTCATATACTGCCCTAGTAGTCATATAAGCGCATGTGGTGTTGGTCTCGGGGGCTTGCTTTCCAGCTTCGCAATTAGTTAGAAATTTGTCTCAAGCTGTGCTAGTCGAACTCTCTGCCTTCAGGCGGAGAGGAACCCACATGACGCTATGCCGAAGGGCAAAGTCTCGTCTGGGGTGGTAGACTGCTAACTGATCCCGTTTTATACGGGCTATACGGGGAATGTTTACCCGCGCATACGGGCTCGGTTTTAACCCCGCATTAAAAAAGGCCTTGTTCCACACCTGACTACGTCGGGTGGTGAGGTAAATAACCTTTCATTCCAGTTTCTGGGCTTGCTTCGCCAATTTGTTGGAGATTCGTCTCCATCTAAGCTAGTCGAACTCTCTGCCTTCAGGCCAAGAGGGACCCAGATAAGGCTATGCCGAAGGACAGAGCCTCGTTTGGGGTGGTAGATAGCTACTCGACTCCGTTTTTACGGGGAATTTTTACGACTCCGTTTTTACGGGGAATTTTTGTCCGAGTCCGCGGGCTCGGTTTTACCCCGCATTAAATAACGGCCGCGTGCAACATCCTACCTCGTGGTGGGCAGGAGGTAAATAACCTTGCTTTCCAGCTTCCCCTTGAGCAAGCATCAAGACGTTGAACACTTTTTCTTTCGGGCAAAGTGGAACCCGGACGAGTATGCGGGCTCTACAGGGAATATTTGCCCGAGCTTACAGGCTCTGATCGTCCTACATAAAAATCGTCCTTGTGCCACATCCTGCCTCGTGAGGAGGTCAGATATATACGGGATTGCTTTCCAGATTCAAAGTGCGTCAGGTATCTGAGTTTGGATTGCTCTGCTTGTCAACCTCTCTGTCTTCGGGAAGGCAGGCACCCAAACGAAGCTATGCCGAAGAGCAGAGTCTCTTCTTGGGAGATAGACAAACCCGACACCGTGTATACTTGGTCAACAGGGAATTTTTATCCGAGCCTACGGTCCCGGAAATATTCACGTAAAGCCAGCCTTGTGCAACACTCCGCTCAGTGGGTAGCTCGCGTAATTACCGCATGCGTTCCAGCAAGCATCAAAACGTCGAACTCTCTGCCTTTGTGCAGAGAGAAACCCAGACGAGGACTATGTCAAAGGTCAGAGTCTCATCTGGGGAGGTTGACAAATCCGACCTCGTGTATGGGGGGGTCTACAGAGAATTTCTGCTCGAGCCAACGGGCTCGGATCGTCTCACATAAAAATTGGTCTTGTGCTACATCTTGCCTCGTGGGAACGTCGGGTAAATATCGTTTGCTTTTCAGCCTCAGACGAACTTGTAGATATCTACTTGTATTGTTCTTGTTTAAAATAAACCCTTTGTAAGTTGCCGTTCTAGTTATTATTTCAGTAACCACACCGGACGACATTACAAAATCCATAATGAAGATACGGTCGTCAAATAACCATAACACGTTAAAACGCTTTAGAACGAAACAACCGGTAACTACAAATTACGTATCGACATATTCCTACTAATGAAACAAAACTTAGTCAGTTTTTGACGCATTGGGTGGAACTACATGGCTTTTATTCTGGGAAGGAGCAAAATTATGGCCGTAATGTATGTAATATACATTATATAAATGCCAGAGTTTGTAAGCCAATGATGATTATAGGGCGAAACACTCACTATCTTTTAAATGCTCTCATGACTTCTAATTTTATATGCCGTGTACCTTCAAGACGTAGGCGATCATTGCCCTTCACATCTACCTGTCCTTTGTAGCTTTCAATAAATTTTGTTTTTTTCTTATTTCGCCAAAAACATGTTCTAACATTTTCTCAATCCCATCAACTATGTCATGCGCTGCTTTCCTCTGTCCCTCTTTCACTCTATCCGCCCTGTGAGTATCAGATATTCCTAGCCTTCCTTCCTCATTACGGGCCCCAGAAATATCAGCTGCCTCTTCCTGCTGTTAAGTATAAGTTTTCTTTTTTTTTTTAACATTCTCTCCTAAACTTCGTCGTTGCTCACATGTTCGGCGCATGTTATCCTCATCATCTTTTTGTAGAACACCATTTCCGTTACTTCAGGTCTCTTCTTCATGTTTGAGGAGATTGGACAGTATTCGTTGTCATGCAAGAGGACAGATATCACGTAACAGTTCAGTACTTTTTTCTTTGTTTCCAATGAAATTTTCCTGTCTCTTAATACTTTGCTTAGCTTTTAGCCATCCCAATACGTGTCCGTATCCCAATGTCGCACGTTCTGTCCTCTGTTAGAACACTTACCAGATATTTGAATAACTGAACCTGCTTGATTTTAGTGACCTGTATTTTGCATTTTGGACTCATCCTTTTGCTGATGTGCATGCATTCTGTGTTCTTGTAGTTTATGCTTAGTACATTCATCTCGTTTTCCTTTGCTACCTCCTGCAAGAGATTTTGCATTTTCCTTTCCATGTCTGCTCTCAGAACTGTGCCATCTGCATATCTTATATTAAGATTGTGACCGCCAATAATAAATCCTGGTAGTACTTCTAATTCTCCTATAATTGTCTCGCTGTATAGATTAAATTAATCTGGTGAGAAGACACATCTTTTTATTACACCATTTCTATTTTTGCATATGTGCTGAACTTATTTGCTAATCGTAGGCAGGCTGTTAACTGCAAGTATAGATTCTTGATTATTCTAATGTCTTTTCTAAATATATCATGGCTGCTGAGCAGCTCCAACAGATCTTTGTAGCGTACTTTGTTGAACGCCTTTGCTTAGTCTATAAAACGCACATACACGTACTTGTTCCTGTGTCTTCGGGTAGAAGTTCTGTTTTTTTAATTAAACATTATTTTTATCCAACTACATCCACCGGCTTGAATATTAGTGATATCTTGTCAGAAAAATATGCGTCCTCTGGCAGGATTCGAACATATATCCCCTATGGGGAACCGTCATTGGAGCTGACGTTTGATCCTTTTTTGCTTACTGATGACCGTAATTTCTATATTCTTGCAGTTGATGTTCAGTCGTTTTTTTTCTCGCTGTACTTCCATTTCTTCTGTAGGAGGTTTTCTAGTTTCCTTTACGCGTCTTCTATCAACACTATGTCATCTGCATATCTTATACTAGCTGCCATACCCAGCTGGTCGATCAGAAAAAGCGTTCAAATAGAATGGAGCAAAAACAGCATCATGTTTAGTTGTAACAGCGTCTAGCTTCTTCAATTACTTTAAAGTCAGTTATACGCTTTCGATATATGACTGAAGTGGCAGATTTTTCCCGTAGTAGTTTGCCATTTCTTTCTGTGATAAACCAGTTGCTATCCAAGACTAAAAAACCTGGTCTGTCCTGCTATTTACCCATAGCTGTAGGGAGAAGAAGAGGACTCATACATTTTCCAAGTGTATTATCTCGTAAGTGAATGTAATGGATTCGAGTGGAATTCGAACTCGGCTCTCCTATTCCTCATTCTGAGCCGTTATCCATTACTGCACTTTAAAGTACTTTCATTAAAAAAATATTTTGAATTAATGCAGTTACTGATATAATAGAGGTAGTCTGTATTTATTCAATCGAAGTTAGCCGGTAAAACTAGGGGTAAAGTTAGGGGTAAAACAGGCAACATGAAGACCCACTTCACACCACAATTATTTTGAAGTTTATGAAATTGTAAAAGAGGATACATATATAAAGCAATTGTTAAGTTTGATGAAAATTCGTTGAAAGATCAACGGAAAATAAGAAAGAAACCAGTAAAAATCGTTATTTACGCGGGTTTTATGGGTGTACTCAATTATCAAGTTAAATGACTGTTAAACAATCAACTTATTGTTGGTTACAATTGAGTGACGTTTGTAATAGATTGCTTGAAAATTAAGGCAGTTTTTAGTTTGAACTTTGTCTTGAAATATATTTGTGTTGAAAACGGTTTTTCGTTTTTCGCGGTCTTTTTTCGGTAAACGCAATGGCGTAGAAATAAAGATGAGGCATCATTGAGCTCGTCATGATGTAAGTAAACTACATGCCGAGTTTGAACGAAATCGGAAGAAAAAAGTTGAATTTATCGATTTTGATTGGCTTCATTGATTATTGATTTTTTACGCTAATACCTATCTCTTACATCTTACAATGTATGTGCCAAGTTTGGTCAAAATCGGTTGAATGGATCTCAAGTGAAAAGTTATCACACAAACAGACACAAACACACACATACACAGACAGACAGACATCATCTATTTTTATATATAGATTAAGATTGAGGCCGTCAGTAATAAATCCTGGTAGGATTTATAATTCTCTCAGAATCGCCTCGCTGTATAGGTCAAATAAATCCGGTGAGATGACATATTCTTGTCTTACACCACATTCTGTATTTGTATGTCTGCTAAACTAATTTATTTCCGGATGCAGGCTGTTTATGCGTCTCAAATAATCTCTGACAACTAAGTCCAGTTTCAAGTCGAAGAAGAGGTGAATGCGGACAATTGAGGCTTCATGATAAGGTAGGGAAGCGTTTCATCTGCAGAAAGGAAAACCATGATCTTAATCTCCCGTTGCTTTGAGGCCATATCCAACATAGAATATACTGTGGAAGTGAATCCAGATTGAACCCCGCAGTGGAGCTCGATAGGCGGTTGGCTGTCAACTTCAGCGAAGGCGAGTAAATGCCTTTTATTCCTTGGTATCTTGCCGGTACAGCCGCGTGAGGGAACCATTTGGTATGGGCAGCACACACACACACACACACACACACACACACACACACACATATATATATATATAGTTAAACCTAGAGAGCCAGGCAAACCTACCAAGGTTTCACCTAAGCGGATCGTCAGGGAAGACTGGCTTCCCTGACGATCCGCTTAGGTGAAACATTGGTAGGTTTGTCCGACTCTCTAGGTTTCACTAGGTCTGCTCTACTTACTGTATCGAGCACTTTATTTAATTATTTTGCCTACTCGAATCGTTTTTTTTGTGGGGGGGGAGGGGTTTTGGACTTGCATGCTGGACGATTATTTTCGGTTAACGTACATGTTCTTGGTTCTTTCTTTTTTTATACCTCCCCCCCATATTTGCAAATCAAAACACTGAACGAGTATAATTTCTTATACTTATAAGATCACTACTACTAATATATATATATATATATATATATATATATATATATATATATATGTATGTATAGATAGATAGATAGATAGATCATAATAAAATCCAAAATTTCCTCATATGGGGAAGAGGCCTATTTCAAACGACTAAAACTTCATCACACTTATTCAACCCCGATATAGACTGAGTTTGTGTCGGAATCAGAAATTTAACTGGTCACAATTACATTTCTAATTCCGACATGAACTCACTCTATGCCGGGGTTGAATAAGTGTGATGAAGATTTTGTCGGTTGAAATAGTCCTCTTCCTCAAATGAGGGAATTTTGGATTTTATTGTGTATTAATTATTTGCTTTGTAATAATGAATACACTGATTATGTATTACTAGGATCCACTTGGGTTATATACCAACGGTGTTATTACCTTTACTATATATATATATATATATATATATATATATATATATATATGTGTGTGTGTGTGTGTGTGTGTGTGTGTGTGTGTGTTTCTTTCGCAGACAGTACTGTTTCGCTGTATAACGGCTCTTAAGTGCGTTTAGACATCCGAATGCCTCATATCAGGACTGAAATTCAATCGATTTGTTTTCAATCAGAGTTTCTACCAATGAGCTATCTTCATTCGACTCAATGAAGCAGCTAAATCTAGCGTATTGTTTTTACATATGTAAACGATTGTCAAATCAGCTGGAGTGCTCCATCCATTTTACTGAAGAGCTTCGCATTTACGCAGGTGGCTGTTGTTTGTATATGAATTGGGATCAAATACAAATGTAATATGGATGGGAATCCTACATAATGAGAGGAAAAAGGAACAAATAGGAAACGTTTATAAATCTCACATGTTCAGATTTTATTAAAGGTTCATCAGAAATCCTGTTATTTTTATTTTTTCGTTGTTTGATTTTCATTGATTAAGCAGGCTTCACGTGCATTTGACTTGTGAAGCAACATTAGTGTGTATAATTTATGTCTAAGTTTATCATAATTCTAGTTTCTCTATGCGGTTTCGGGTGATAATGTATATTCGTATGTGTGAGTGTATGTATATTTTGAAACCCAATGTGGCTGGGTGAGTAACCAGACTGATTGCATTAAGATATCTATTTTTTCTGTTTTGTTTTGTTTTTTTTTACGTTTATTTTCATTGTTGTCGTTCACTTGCCTGTCTTGATAGAGTTCAAAAGTATCTACGGGGCCTAGTGAGTGATGGATTGTTTCCCATCCTACAACCTCTTTCGTGCAGGCAAAAAGTCGCAAATCACACGCCATTCTACCATTAATTCCTTGCTTCACCCGTGATTTACGACCTCGTCATAGCAGTCATCTGTGTTAACATAATAAAATATTATTTACAGCTTTACTTGCCTATTATGTAGGTTTAAAAAGATACAGAGGTCATAAAAAGTTCAGAACAAAGACCTCCTTCCATCTGCCCTTTCTCTGACCAATCGTAATTGTTTTATTACCCCTCATGCAAAAGAAAATTTGGATTACTTCTACGCACAAAAGACAATGGTTGAACATAGGAAAACGCGAGAAAAATTAATTCCTTTTAATAATATGTGGTAATACCCACACTTCGCCTGATGAAAGTCGCGAGACCGGAAACCTGTGTAGCAAATATATGGAAAATAAAGTATAATATATATTTTAAAAATCCACTTTTTAATCCAAAATGTTTGCGGCTTCACTCTTCTCTTTATTATATATATATATATATATATATATATATCACGTACAGACGTATGAATCATCTTCATTCTCCATATTCTGTTAATAAGTCTAGGATTAATCACTAGCTTTCTTATATATATATATATATATATATATATATATATATAGAGAGAGAGAGAGAGGGAGGGAGAAAGAGGAAAGTGGGTGTAACAGCAAAATTGACCAATTGTTAGATTAAGCTCTGAACCGTTGTATCTTAGAAATGATTAGAAATATCTTACTGGAATTCCCTGAGGTCTTTATGCACTATTGGACTCTACTTTGAGCAATAAGAATGTTAATTTCTCTCTAAGCTTAACAGAAGAATTGTGATGAAATCGATCATAAACGAAAAGGATATGTTCATCATTAATTCGTAATAGCTCAGGATAGGAAGCTCATGAAGGATTTAAATAAAGTTCAACATATATATATATATATATATATATATCTATTAGGTTGGGGTAAAAATAATGACGTAATAATGTCGTTTTTGACGTATTTTTCAACGTCAAAAAACGACATTATTACATCATTATTTTTGCACCAACCTAATATTATTTCAGGATCATTTTCCAACTTATTCATTATGATTTTCGTCCTCTCTCACCTTCTATATTTATGCCCTGGAGTAAAAAATGTGCCTCTCAATTTTAATCTATGATTTCATTTTCAAGTCTTTTTTCACTGCTCTTTGGAGTATCATAGCTGAAACCCCTCTATCACGTGACAGACGTTTTATGAATTGAGTTGGATCTTTTCTAATTGATCTCTTTAGCTCTAAGTTGAAATGATGATGCCTTTTCCTAATGTGACCTCATGATCCAGTTTTCTCTCAACTGTTCCCTCTTTTTTAAACTTATTCACCATTCCCTTGCCTTAACCGGGTATTGAACTCACACTCTTTGCATCCTGTCGCTGGATCTAACCAACGACTTTATCCACTGTGCCATGTGTCCTTGAATTAACAGGAACTAACTGATAACTGACATCCATTAAACATGGCACGTGGAACTAGAACAGTCTACCCTAGTGAGCGAAATAAAGGGTTGAGTTCGACATTCCAACCACCTGAAGAAGGCGGCAGCGTACAACGGCCGAAACGTTGTAATAAATATGTCGACAAAGATGAGGACAATAGTCAGAAATAGAGACAGATACCAAATCAGAGATAAGGCGAATAATTACAAGAAAGGAATATTTCAATGAAATAAGACAAAGCCAATAAATCAAAAGAGAGTAGCCCTATTCAGAAAATAAAATAAAAATAATTTTCAACCGACAAAAACAAGGGAAATAAATTATTTGACAAATAAGATAAACGCTCAGAAAGTTTAATAAAATGCAGTTCATCTTAGATTTAAGAACACAATAAGTAAAAAGAGGTAACGATGAAGTGATACGTCAGAGAACGTGTCAAGCGCGTCTGTCAGCCAAACTTGCTGTCAGTCTGTCCGTATGTCTGTCTGTCCGTTTGTCCGTTTGTTCGTCCGCCATCGCGAACGACTCTGGATTTCGCCACTCACGTTCTCCAACACCAGGCCGCGTTAAACCTCAATTTCCGGAAATTTCACCGGTCTCTTGACACGTGACCTACCACTATCGGAAATTAGATGTCATCTTGCTTCCGGCTAATAATCTCGTTTCGTTGTCAAAAGAGCCGAGGAAAAGCAAGAACGGGTTGAAAGAAAGAAAGAAAGAAAGGAAAAAAAGAAAGAAACAAGGAAAAAAAGAAACAAGGAAAAGAGGATAACAAGATGTGAGATTTCCCCCGGCTTATATTTATTTATTTAAACCACGACCATCAAAAACATATTCTTTCTTCTAATATCTTCTTGCCTTCCGGGTAAAGAGGTACTCTTCTGGCCAAACGCTTGCTTATAGGGAAAGTGTAATCACAGGTTCGTATCCAGTTCTTTCTTTTCTCCTCTTAGTGATACCCTTAGATAAGGCATGAACACGACTCCCCTAACACGTAAGGTCAGCATTTATTTCTTTTTAGAAGTACCAAATAAATGAATATAAATTATGTTATCTGGAGAGCAGATGGACACCTCTCAATAATATCCGTCATCTCATAAATGCTATGACGATCTCAACAGGACGATTTACGATATGATGGAGTACTTTAATTCGAATACTGCTTGGGAATGCCAGGTGTTGTAAACTTGCGTGTGCGGATGGGGAAATTGATAGTAGTTCGGAATTGTTAAATAGAAAAATGTAGGGATCTCTACTAAATCACTAAGAAAAGAGCTTGATAAAAACGGCCTTAAACTTCATGAAAATTATTTTGTATCATTTAAATGTTTATATTATTATTAAGAGGAAAGACCAAAATATTTTTTTGTTATTTTTTTACATATTTAATCCTTCCAAGGACGTCCGAAATTTTAGTTAAAAAACTTGTTTTTGTTAGTCAACGAAATTACCATAAAACCGATGATGTCCGTCATTTTGTACACATAAGTTAAATTCTCCGTTTAAAAACCTTGTAAAAAATCAGATATACATTTTCAAAATCAGAAAATTTTAAGTTTATTTAATATATTTGGAAAGAAACATTACTTTCTTCCCGGAAAAAAAGGTCAAGGACACACGGCACAGTGGATAAAGGCGTTCGTTAGATCCAGTGATAGGACCCAAAGAGTGTGAGTTCAATAGCCGGATAAGGCAGAACTTTCAGAGGGAAATTAGCAGGAGATAACTGATAACTGACATCCATCAAACACGGCACGTGGAACTAGAACAGTCTACCACAGTGAGCGAAATAAAGTGTTCAGTTCGAAATTCCAACCACCTGAAGAAAGCCGGAACGTACAACGGCCGAAATGTTGTGATAAATATGGCGACAAAGATGAGGACAATAGTCCGAATAATGTAAATAATGTAAAAAAAAGTAGTTTAAATTAAAAGAAAGCATATCTTAACAACAGTGACCATTGACAAGTGATTGTTTCGTCGCCAGCTAACGTTAGGGGAAGTTATCGTACAGAAGTGACGTAATATTTTCTAGTTTAAGTTATTTTTTAACGTTTAAGTGAGACAACTTATTTACCTTGTAAGTTTAAATAAGTAACAAATACTTTCAGTAGTTTAATATTTTACTATTTTCTAGGTACTTTAGTATTAACCTTACGTTTATTGAAGATGCTTTGTGGAAAAATTAAAAATACTAAATTTATAATTTCATAACTATTGAGAGCGAGATAAAATTTCATAAGAAAGGTAATTTTTTATGTACATCTCATGAAATTTTAGTGTATTATTTTTATTAATTTTTATTTTATATCCTTTATCTTTGTTATTCATTTTTATATTATCTCATTCATGAAAAAATTTAATAACTGACATGACATAAAAATAAGACCATATAAATTTCATAATATACGTAGCTAATAATTAGGTAATCTTCTCATATTTGAAATGTAATACATTTTGAATGTGTCATTTTTTTCTTAGATTTTAGCAGTTTAAAAAAAGCAATTTATTTCAAATAATTCCTTTTTTTTTATTTTCAAGTTACTTGAAACTAAAAAAAAGTAATTGGTGACTCTCGCTATAAAACTGTACAAAATTCATTTTGTCTTCATGCTTCTTGCAGTCATACGTACATTTGAAATAAAACCACTTTTACGGACACAAAAAATATAACATTCTATTTATATACTGAGGGTTTCAGATTGTAATAAGCTTTAAATATATGATTTGAAAACATAGATTACTTAATGATATGATTGCCTAGAAGCTCAGTTTTGATAATTAATTTTAAAATATTTTACAACTTTAAAGTAAAATTGTAAAAAAAAAAACAAATAATAAACAATTTGTAAAAATTCACTTTTCATCGCAAAATTTTTACCTTCAGACAATATTGTCTTTATTCATAAAAGCAACTAAAAGCTTTCGAAATTAAATAATATCTGTCTTTTATTAGATTTTGTAAGTTACAATTCAAAGCTGATTTTCGTCAAAACAGGGTCCGATTAAAAAAAAAAAAATGAAACATGATTTAAATTCACTAAGGATTCCGGTTTTAAGTAATATAATCAGTAAAAATCTCAGCGTTGAATTTCTAGAGTTTTCATAAAAATAGTTATGGAGTTGGTAACGGATGTAAAAAAGAATATTTTTACTATGACTTTCAAAAAATAAACAGATTTTTTAAAAAAAACTTTCAATCATTTCGGAATAGTTTCTGAAAGTTTCATTAAAATACGACAATTTCGTTTATTTTTGCAAGAAATTCTAAATTATTGTCTGTCACTGCAAAAAAATGGGCTAAAATTTGCTGTTATTTAGTGGTTACGCTGACGCAAAGAGAAACAAGTTTTTTTTTAACTAAACGTTAGTATGTTCTAAAATGGATGGAAGAATTTAATAAAATAATCCCCAAATACGTTGGTCATTCCTTTTAATAATAACATAATTATTGTTACGATAAAACTTTATTTTTATGAAGTTTAAGGCCGTTTTTATCCTGCCATGCTCTTTATTTAAGCGATTACGTAGAGAATCCCTAGAAAAATGTGATGTAATGTTTTAAGTATTTTCCCAACCTACAGAAGCGATTTCCTAAAAGCATCTGCCGAAGAACTAAATGTGTAGGAAAAATTAACCACTTAAAAAGTCAGAACTCCTGGGCTGCAGCTTAAAAAAAAAGAACGTTGTAACAAAGCTGGAAATACCTCAACTACACCAAACGATGAAATAAATGAATGACAATGAAAACAACAAACTGAGGCAATGACTCAACAACGCAACAACAGTATGTGGGAATATTTTGCAAAGCAATAGAAAATCCGTCGAATATAAAATTTTCCAATACAGAATGAGAAGACAAAGGAGACATAGTAGACAATATAGTAAAAAATCATAAACAAAAAACGATTCCGAATGAAAGGTTTCTGATATGTCCCGGAAACGGATATATTTGTTCGAAGTAGCAAAGTGGTTGTTAACTACTGTAACCGGGTAGAACAATCTAGCAGGTAACCATAATGGACTGGTCCTCGTCGTAGTGGTAGGCAATAGGCGTAGACAATAAACGTAGCCAATAGGCGTCCACGACAGGCGTAGTCCACATCAGTCTGTATTTATGGCTGACACCAGCCAATCATATTACTGTGAGGGGGAACACAGGTGTATGCATATTCATTACATCAGTTTCATTCTAGGCAAAATCATTAGTACTATAGAAACCAACAATGAAAATACCTTGCCATAGTGACACCTAAATACACTGAAGAACCTACTGAGAAATAACAAAATTCACATCACTTCTTCAAACAATGGGCGTGGGATTGTGATCATGAACAATCATAAATATAAAAAATTAACACACTACTTAACTAGACCGACGCATAGGAATAAATAAACGAACAAGAAGTAAATACTGAAACCCGAAAATTTAACAAAGAAATTAGGAAACATATTAAAAATGAAAATAAACCTTGCTATATACACATAAAACATCACACTAGAATACCCAAAAGTTTACGGTTACCCTAAACCCCACAAAACAGGTACCCGATGAGCACCATCATCTCAGGAACAGAGAGCCCCCCCAATTAACTGGCGAAAGCAATAACAAAAATTGTAAGCCCTCTTCTTGAAACAATCAGTCGATCTCTTATAAAGAATTTAGGCAGTCTTGTTGAAAAACTATGGGAAATGAATATGACTGTTAAACGCACAGCCAGTATAGATATAAAATCCCTTTACGCCAACGTTCCACTTGAATAATGCCTAAATCTCTTCAAAAGTATCTAACACAATCAAAAAAAAAACCTCTCTGTGCCAATAGGTAAAATAATAAAAATCTGCCGTCTCATCACCAATTAATTCTATTTCACATTTAATAATGTTTGTAACTAACAAAAATTTGAATTACCAATGGGATCACCTCTCAGTCTCAGTGAATTTTCTTAGAATTCCTTGTATCTGGTTCTTTCCAAAATAATTTACCCAAATAATGTAGCCATAATCACTGCCTTCAGTTCATCTTTGATATTGCAAGGAATTTTGTTTGTCTCTCGCTCAACTGCACCCCACACATAATAATCAGGAGGGTTGCAGTCTGGGGAGTGAGGTTGCCCGATGTATGGGGTGAGATGATCGTAGAAATTGTCTAACAGCCATGAATGGGATCTTCTGCTTGTGCGGCATAAAGCAGAGTCCTGTTGCCAGACATAGGGTCGTCCAGCAGTCACTTTCTTGACCCAGGGCAGCACTACCTCCGAAAGGCACTTGACGTTGAATGTGAGATCCTGGCCAAAAAATTCGGAATATTTTTGTTATCAGAACGACCCGAGTGAGCTTTTCGAACTGTCGTACCTTCGTAATCACAATTAGAGTCATCCAACTTTTTCCGAATCCTCTACACTGTCTTAAGTTTGAAACAATCTGAAATGTCCGTATTGAAGTTTACGGCGCGAATACCAAGCAGTACAGAGTGCGGCTTCCAAATTTCTGGCGGAGTGAATTACATCATAGTGATCTTCTTCTGACAGATGTTGCCCAACTGGCACTACGATACTGTGCAGTAGACAAATTGAAAAACAAGCAACTAAAAAATATAAAATGGCGACAATTTACACATCGTACCCTGCGCATATAACAGAAACTACATCATTTGAAGATTTCAACAAAAGCAACAATTAAGATGGATAAGACATATAAATCGACGAAGAATAATGATTTAATAAAGATTTTGACGTGCCACCTTAAATCTACGAAAAGTTTCGGAAGGAAGCCATCGTCATTACTGTAAAGAGCAATAACAGTATGGGAACTTAAGAAACCCATATTTCTGAAAATTTGTTTTCATGTGAAGATTTTCTAAATGGCAAACAAATTTAGCTGCGGCTGCTAGACCAATGAATACCGAAAGCTTGCTGATAAATAAATAGCTTATATTAACATTAATTATCCTCACTATATATATATATATATATATATATGTGTGTGTGGGGGGGGTGTATTACAAAAATAAAAGTGTGTAGCTTAATATTGCAAGACATGTTAAAAGCGAAGCAACCAGTTTCGCTCCCGCTCTTCAGGCCTCTACGGGAGATTTAACTTAAATTAAAACAACAGAAATTGTGTAATGAGAAAGAGAATGGAAAAAAAAAGTTGGAAACAAGGTCCTAGAGACAGATAACAGCTAGATCCAACAAACACTCACGCTGCTTACACAGGGAAGGCTTGCAGAACTCGATATAAAGTGCCTCCAGAAATGAAATAACAGAGGATGTGCAGCTAATTTTAGTGCTGATTGGTTCACTGTTCTGTCCCGGACGCACTCATTATTTTATCTCAAGGTGCTGGAGGGACTTTATATCGGATCCCGCAAGCCTTCCCTGTGTAAACAGCGTGAGTGTTTGTTGGGTCACCCTGTTGTCTCTAGGTCCTTGTTTTCAATTTTTTTCCCCTTATATATATATATATATATATATATATATTAGGTTGGTGCAAAAATAATGACGTAATAATGTCGTTTTTTGAATATTTTTAACGTCAAAAAACGACATTATTACGTCATTATTTTTGCACCAACCTAATATATATCTGTGTGTGTGTGTGTGTGTGTGTTTGGGGGGGGGGCTCGCACGTGACCGAGTGGCTAGAACGTTTGCTTTCTGACGATGAGACCCGGGTTCGAATTTCACTATGGTCGATTTGTCAGGAAGGAGAATTTCCTTAGAGGCCGTCGATATTTGTGCACGAAGTCACAATTTTGCTGTTCAAATGCACATTACTCTCTCCCTCTCTCCTCTGTCTCTCTCTTTCTTTCTCCCTATATATATATATATATATATATATATAGGAAACTTTATTTTAGTCTTGTTTTATTGAGGACACATTCACAATTCTTATGGGCAGGCAGAAAAAAAGGCGCCTGTTGTGATCCGAAGTCTCACGTTGGTACAGCCTGAAAAAGATCTCCTCGTGGACTATAGTGTTTGAACAGGCAGGTATAAATCAATGGGAAGCTTGTGGTTTCACCTTGTATTTCCAAGAAGGCATGAACGCATCGATACCTACTTTTCCCCATAAGAAATCTCAATGATACAATTTTCAATAGGAGGTTTACAAATATCACACCAAAAGAGGTCTTTCGAAATAACTTCCGATCAGTACGCTGGTAAAAGGGAGAAGTCTTGTGAATAGACGTCTCAAGAGGATTGGCAACAGATACTACAGTATGATCCTAACTGCGAAGAGGACAAAGTTACGATAATCGACAGGTGCTAGAAGAGGAGGTAAGGAACAAACCAAGTCAAGAAGCATATTATTATGGAAATACGTATGGAAATCCACTATTTGACTGACACACTGAGCAACGGAGAAATTAAAGCATCACTAACACTAGAATTATTATGTTTTATTGGTAAAGTATAATTGAGTCTTTATTGCGGGTAACATTGACCATGAATTCTGATATAATTTCTAAACGTAATCCTCACAAAGTGTGTGGACTTGACAGTATCCCCGCAATGTATATATAGCTGGCCACTCGTATTCGAGGGTATCGGTGTACTAGGGCGGTCAGCCAATCCCTATTGCAGACGCTTACTCAGGCGCATTTGTGTTTATTCAACACTCACAGAGCCCAACTATTGTTTATACTGCAACTATGCTGAGCAGACCTTAGTTACAGTTTCTGTGTTATCTAGGCTGATCAACAATTTGAACAAAGCTATCACGCTCAAGTCCTCAGGCACGATGACTTATGACTTCATCTCATCTAGTTTCTTCTAACCAATTTTCACTCACAAGGATTGGGGAAACCCGTGGTATGGTTTTTAAGTACTTTCCAACGGTGCTTCACGGTGGGATCGACCCCTCTACTCCGATAACATCAGTAATTCTCCTTCCTAATAAATCGACCCTAGTGAGATTCATACTCGGATCTCACGGTCAGAATTCGAAGATTCTAACCACTTGGCCATGTGCCAATATCCCCGCGATAGTCTTTATGGGATGTGAGGCTATTCCCTCTAAACTCTACAATAAATACTTTGATGCTTCTTACTTTCCTGCTTATTTGAAATCTCCTTCTGTTATTCCAGGTTTTAAGAATTCAGGCGAACCATGTGATCCGTTCAGCTATCTGCCTTCTACCTCTTTTTGACTAAGTACTAGAAGTTCTAATTAACTTTGAATTGGTTAAGCACCTCACATCGCAGGGTCTTCTTTCAGATAATCAATATAGCTTACAATTCTCTGGATTAACTGCTGATGTGTTAACGCATATTGCTGAAAGAGTAGATAAGCTTTAGATAAGAATGACGAAACTCGGATTGTTGCTTTGGATATCCTGAAGGCATTTGATAGGGTTTGACATACTGTTCATCTTTACAATTTGAAAGGTTAGGGTATTTCTGGACGAACTTTTGAACTGATTCAGTATTTCTTCTCAAATCGCGAAATGAAAGTTGTCATGAATGGTCACTCTTAAGAATTTTGTGAATAAATACAATTGTTCCCCAGGGGTCTATCCCTGGACATACGTTGTTTCTGATTTTTATAAATAGACCTTCCTGATGTCATCAGTTATTAACTTGGAATCAATGCTGATGAAACATCTATTTAATCCTGTTTTACTGGTAAGTCTGATCGGTTCGACAAGATTAAAATAGCAACTGATCTAAAAAAAATTACCTAACATCCTTTGGGGGCAAGGAGTAGCTTGTTCATTTAATGTCTCAAAAACGAAACTACTTTCTTTTAATCACCTGAGGGAACCCTTTTTAAATTTTGATTTTGGCTGATGCTAAAATCCAGACAGTGACACAATGCGCCTTCTTGGACTAATGTTTTCAGCTGACATCAAGTGGAAAGAGTATATTGAATTAATTGCTAAGTCTGTAGCTAAGAAATTGTGTTCGATATGCCGTGCTAGAACATATCTTACATGCTTGTGAGTTTATCATTCGTCTTTACTTTGTAAAATACTGCCATATCTGACTTGGTGCTCCTGTTATATATTTAGAAAAATCTGCGATGTTATTGTTCCTGGCCTGGCATCTCACCTTCCTTTCCTTTCCTTTCCCACCAGTGTATTGTAGCTTCTCGTACCTTTTCTATAAATAATTACATGATAATTGTTGATGAACTTTACGCTATGGTACCTTGATTTTATCAATTCAAGCGCAGTACTAGATTGGCGGCAAGGTCTCATCATATTTACAGTTGGGATAACTAGATGTAACCGTAAGTTCTACATTAACTGTTTCTTCTATCGCACTTCTCGCTTGTGGAAATCTAAACCGAGTTCTTGCTTCCCGTTCAACGTTCATCTTCAAAACATTACATCCAATGTCAATCGTTAAATTACATCCAGTGTCATTACATCCAATGTGAATCTTCTAAATTCTTGATATTGTCTCTCATTAATATTAATTTTCCATATATTCTCTAACACTTGCGTATTAGTGGTTTTATTGCCTTGCTAGGTGTGAAATGCTTTTAGAAAAAATTCTTCTAATTCTATGATAGCAGAATCCGATCATTCAGATGTGTCAATATTTCTTCTTTTTTTTTTTTCTTTTCACTTGAACTTTCGATGTAATCCTTTGTATTTCAGCCCTCTCATCAATGCCCTTTATTTTCTGATCCAAACAATTCGTTACTTGCCTGGTTTGGTAGGGTTTTGAATTCCTAAATGGTTAATGCACCCGTATTTATAACTGCATAATAATTGTTCTGATGAAATTTACGCTATAATAACTAGTCCTTACGAATTCAAGTTCAGTACTAGATTGGCGGCAAGGTCTCATCATTTTTACAGTTGGAATGGGTAGATGTAACCGTAAGTCCTATGCTACCAGTTTCTTCTATCGCACTTCTCGCTTGTGGAAATCTAAAGTGTGTTCTTGCTTCTCGTTCAACTTTCATCTTCAAAACATTACATCCAATGTCAATCGTTATCTTCTGTCTTCTTAAGTCTTGTTCTTTTATTGTCTCTCTTTAATATTGATTTTCCTCATATTCTCTAACACTTGCGTATTAGTGGCTTTATTGCCTTCCTAGGTGTGAAATGCTTCTAAAAAATGTCTTCTAATTCTATGATAGCAGAATCCGGTCAGTTGGATGTGTCAATATTTCTTTTTCACTTTACTTTTCGATCTTATCCTTTGTATTTCAGCCCCTCTTTATCAACACCCTTGTTTTCTGATCCAAACAATTCGTCACTTGTCCGGTTTTGGTAGGGTTTTGAATTCCTAAATGGTTAATACACGAGTATTTATATATTTAACCATGTCTTTTAACTGGGTTTAGTTTTCGTTATTTTCCTTGATCATTATTATTATTATTATTATTATTATTATTATTATTATTATTAGTAGTAGTAGTAGTAGTAGTAGTAGTAGTAGTAGTAGCAGTAGCAGTAGTAATAGTAGTAGTAGTAGTAATTTGTTTTGATTTGGTTTGGTTTGTTTTACGGCATATCAACCAAATTGGGTTATGTAATGCCGACAAAATTTCCTTTTTTTTTTTTTTTAAATACGTATAGCTGGTAATTTTTTCAGAAATGTATAGCAGGTAATATTTTTTTTTAAAAATGTATAGTTTGGTTTGTTTTACGGCATATCAACCACAATGGGTTATTTAATACCGACAAAATTTCCTTTTTTTTCAAAAAATAAAGCTGGTAATATTTTATTTAAAAAATGTATAGGTTGGTTTGTTTTGTTTTGTTTTGTGGCATATTAACCTCAATGAGTTATTTAATGCTGACAAGATTTTTATTTCTAGTAATATTTTCTTTTTTCAAATATTTATTGCTGATACAAATTTTTTTTTAAGTATTTCTGGTATTAAAATCTATTTTTACACTTTCATAGTGTTTTGAGTCAGGTTGTGGGGTCAACTATTTACCCATAGCTGGGACCCCCTAACAGGTGCTATCAGCTCGAGTCAGGGTGGAACTGGGAACACCAGCAATTAAGAGGTGGTTCCAAGCTCCTCAAAACATCCTGATCACAGGCCGTGCTGTTGGACGTAGTTTATCGTCTTACCCAGGACGGAGTAGTAGTAGTAGTAGTAGCAATTGTAGTTGTACAAGTAGTAATAATAACGGTAATTATATTAGTAATATTGTCAGAGAAATGGTGATCTATCTATCACAGTGTGTTCATATCTATCTATCTATCTATCTATCTATCTATCTATCTATCTATCTATCTATCTATCTATCTCAGTTTGTTCATATCTATCTATCTCAATCTGTTCATATCTATCTATCTATCTATCTATCTATCTATCTATCTATCTATCTATCTATCTATCTCAGTCTGTTCATACCTATCTATCTATCTCATGCTGTTCATATCTGTCTATCTATCTATCTATCTATCTATCTCAGTCTGCTCATATATATATATATATATATATATATATATATATATATATATATATATATATATATATATATATCTCCATCTATCTCATTCTGTTCATATCTATCTATCTATCTATCTATCTATCTATCTATCTCAGTTTGTTCATATCTATCTATCTCAATCTGTTCATATCTATCTATCTATCTATCTCAGTCTGTTCATACCTATCTATCTATCTCATGCTGTTCATATCTATATATCTATCTATCTATCTATCTCAGTCTGCTCATATATATATATATATATATATATATATATATATATATATATATATATATATATCTCCATCTATCTCAGTCTGTTCATATCTATCTATCTATCTATCTATATATATATATATATATATATATATATATATATATATATATATCTCATTCTGTTTCATATATCTATCTATCTATCTATCTATCTATCTATCTATCTATCATAACATATACAATGAAAAGTTCTCTTACCTGTCTATTTTGTATCTCGCGTAACTGAGCTTGATAGGAAATTGAAATTCATTTACAGAATTCCGAAGAAAACAAAAATAATTTCAATTTTAGTACAAAATTAAACTCAATAAATTGTGAAAATTTTTTAATCACTAAATTTTAAATAAATTCAATTATAATATTTACTTTTATCCATTCAATTTATTTCTTTTCATTCATTTTCTCTTTTTTCTTTCATTCATTCATTTTAAATCACATGATTCTCTTTCTTTTTCAAAGAAACTTTTTTCTGTTTTTCTTTCTTTTTTCAGTTCTTGAATTCATTTTGTTTCTTTTTTTTATGTAAATTGTCATTATAATCTATTTTTCAATTCTGTTTTCTCTATTATTTAGAAAAAAAATGTTATTTCCTCTCTTCTTTACCACGGCACCTAATACTTCCTCCTTCATTATTTTTCTCTGTTTATTTCTCTCTTCTGATTTATGTCCTGGGACATTTTCCAGTATTCTTCGACATTCACCTTTACACATTTTATTTTTGAATTATCGTTAATCTCTTAAATTTTCGTCCACCATCCTCTCGTCATTTGAAAAAAAAAGTATTTCTTTCATATCACGCTGTTTGTTTCACTCTTTTGGTTCACTTCACTATATGTACATTTTGTCATTATACTTTTTCAAATTGGTTATTCTTCATCCTTACATTTGTTATCATATTATTCTTATTGTTATTATTATTATTATTATTATTATTATTATTATTATTATTATTATTATTATTATTATTATTGTTATTATTATTCTTAACGTTAAGCTATTCTCCGTCCTTACATTTATTATCATATTATTTTAAATTTTAAGTTATTCTTCATCCTTATTTATAAATCTTATTATTCTTAACGTTAAGCTATTCTCCGTCCTTACATTTATTATCATATTATTTTAAATTTTAAGTTATTCTCCATCCTTATTTATAAATCTTATTATTCTTAACGTTAAGCTATTCGCCATCCTTACATTTATTATCATATTATTTTAAATTTTAAGTTATTCTTCATCCTTATTTATAAATCTTATTATTCTTAACGTTAAGCTATTCTCCATCCTTACATTTATTATCATATTATTTTAAATTTTAAGTTATTCTTCATCCTTATTTATAAATCTTATTATTCTTAACGTTAAGCTATTCTCCGTCCTTACATTTTTTATCATATTATTTTAAATTTTAAGTTAATCTTCATCCTTATTTATAAATCTTATTATTCTTAACGTTAAGCTATTCTCCGTCCTTACATTTATTATCATATTATTTTAAATTTTAAGTTATTCTTCATCCTTATTTATAAATCTTATTATTCTTAACGTTAAGCTATTCTCCGTCCTTACATTTATTATCATATTATTTTAAATTTTAAGTTATTCTCCATCCTTATTTATAAATCTTATTATTCTTAACGTTAAGCTATTCGCCATCCTTACATTTATTATCATATTATTTTAAATTTTAAGTTATTCTTCATCCTTATTTATAAATCTTATTATTCTTAACGTTAAGCTATTCTCCGTCCTTACATTTATTATCATATTATTTTAAATTTTAAGTTATTCTTCATCCTTATTTATAAATCTTATTATTCTTAACGTTAAGCTATTCTCCATCCTTACATTTATTATCATATTATTTTAAATTTTAAGTTATTCTTCATCCTTATTTATAAATCTTATTATTCTTAACGTTAAGCTATTCTCCGTCCTTACATTTATTATCATATTATTTTAAATTTTAAGTTATTCTTCATCCTTATTTATAAATCTTATTATTCTTAACGTTAAGCTATTCTCCATCCTTACATTTATTATCATATTATTTTAAATTTTAAGTTATTCTTCATCCTTATTTATAAATCTTATTATTCTTAACGTTAAGCTATTCTCCGTCCTTACATTTATTATCATATTATTTTAAATTTTAAGTTATTCTTCATCCTTATTTATAAATCTTATTATTCTTAACGTTAAGCTATTCCCCGTCCTTACATTTATTATCATATTATTTTAAATTTTAAGTTATTCTTCATCCTTATTTATAAATCTTATTATTCTTAACGTTAAGCTATTCCCCGTCCTTACATTTATTATCATATTATTTTAAATTTTAAGTTATTCTTCATCCTTATTTATAAATCTTATTATTCTTAACGTTAAGCTATTCCCCGTCCTTACATTTATTATCATATTATTTTAAATTTTAAGTTATTCTTCATCCTTATTTATAAATCTTATTATTCTTAACGTTAAGCTATTCTCCGTCCTTACATTTATTATCATATTATTTTAATTTTTAAGTTATTCTTCATCCTTATTTATAAATCTTATTATTCTTAACGTTAAGCTATTCTCCGTCCTTACATTTATTATCATATTATTTTAAATTTTAAGTTATTCTTCATCCTTATTTATAAATCTTATTATTCTTAACGTTAAGCTATTCTCCATCCTTACATTTATTATCATATTATTTTAAATTTTAAGTTATTCTTCATCCTTATTTATAAATCTTATTATTCTTAACGTTAAGCTATTCTCCATCCTTACATTTATTATCATATTATTTTAAATTTTAAGTTATTCTTCATCCTTATTTATAAATCTTATTATTCTTAACGTTAAGCTATTCTCCGTCCTTACATTTATTATCATATTATTTTAAATTTTAAGTTATTCTTCATCCTTATTTATAAATCTTATTATTCTTAACGTTAAGCTATTCTCCGTCCTTACATTTATTATCATATTATTTTAAATTTTAAGTTATTCTTCATCCTTATTTATAAATCTTATTATTCTTAACGTTAAGCTATTCTCCGTCCTTACATTTATTATCATATTATTTTAAATTTTAAGTTATTCTTCATCCTTATTTATAAATCTTATTATTCTTAACGTTAAGCTATTCTCCGTCCTTACATTTATTATCATATTATTTTAAATTTTAAGTTATTCTTCATCCTTATTTATAAATCTTATTATTCTTAACGTTAAGCTATTCTCCATCCTTACATTTATTATGATATTATTTTAAATTTTAAGTTATTCTTCATCCTTATTTATAAATCTTATTATTCTTAACGTTAAGCTATTCTCCGTCCTTACATTTATTATCATATTATTTTAAATTTTAAGTTATTCTTCATCCTTATTTATAAATCTTATTATTCTTAACGTTAAGCTATTCTCCATCCTTACATTTATTATCATATTATTTTAAATTTTAAGTTATTCTTCATCCTTATTTATAAATCTTATTATTCTTAACGTTAAGCTATTCTCCGTCCTTACATTTATTATCATATTATTTTAAATTTTAAGTTATTCTTCATCCTTATTTATAAATCTTATTATTCTTAACGTTAAGCTATTCCCCGTCCTTACATTTATTATCATATTATTTTAAATTTTAAGTTATTCTTCATCCTTATTTATAAATCTTATTATTCTTAACGTTAAGCTATTCCCCGTCCTTACATTTATTATCATATTATTTTAAATTTTAAGTTATTCTTCATCCTTATTTATAAATCTTATTATTCCTAACGTTAAGCTATTCCCCGTCCTTACATTTATTATCATATTATTTTAAATTTTAAGTTATTCTTCATCCTTATTTATAAATCTTATTATTCTTAACGTTAAGCTATTCTCCGTCCTTACATTTATTATCATATTATTTTAAATTTTAAGTTATTCTTCATCCTTATTTATAAATCTTATTATTCTTAACGTTAAGCTATTCTCCGTCCTTACATTTATTATCATATTATTTTAAATTTTAAGTTATTCTTCATCCTTATTTATAAATCTTATTATTCTTAACGTTAAGCTATTCTCCGTCCTTACATTTATTATCATATTATTTTAAATTTTAAGTTATTCTTCATCCTTATTTATAAATCTTATTATTCTTAACGTTAAGCTATTCTCCGTCCTTACATTTATTATCATATTATTTTAAATTTTAAGTTATTCTTCATCCTTATTTATAAATCTTATTATTCTTAACGTTAAGCTATTCTCCGTCCTTACATTTATTATCATATTATTTTAAATTTTAAGTTATTCTTCATCCTTACATTTTACTCAATCTTTTTCTTTCACTTTATCATTTTTCCCCTTTTTTTTTATTTTAGTTACTATTTATTTTTATTTTCTTCACTTTCATCGTTTTTTCTGTATTAATTATTTACATTGCAAATCCCATTTTCCTTATCTCCCCCACTCCAATACATTTCTTCTATTTTTACCTCTTTTTCATTTCATCAAATTCTTGCTTTACTTCGTTTGTTCATTTTTCTTTCCCCTTCACGAGACATTTTCAATTATTTCCTTTTGTTCGGATTTTTATATTTTTAAGCTATTTTTTTTTTATTATTTTTAATTTATTCCCGATAATTAAAATTATTTTAAATTCTCATTCTACTCTTACAGAAAATATTCCATGCAGTTGATAACGTGTCGAATAATTCTTATTTGAGAAAACCTCTCTACTTGGAGTTCTTTTGTCCTGTAAAGAATTTATTTGCCTTTTTTTTCCCCTTTATCTATTTAGTTTTTATCTTCGTTTGTTTTTGTTGACAATCAGAAACTTTAAAATTATTTTTAAAACCGCGAAGAAGAATAGGCGCAGCGAAATGCAAAAGTAAATTGAAATAAAATAATGATTCTATTCGTTGCGTGTCATGAATTAGTTTCCCAACCAGGTTAAGGGCAAAAACAGTTGGAGTGAAGAATCGAAAAATTAATTCACTCAAGCATATGAAAAGGAGTTGTCTAAAGCATAACGCATTAAATGTCAAGAAAATTGATCGATCTATCTATAGAATAACCTTTTAACGTTTTTATTTTGTTTTATTCTTCAGGGCTATGCATTGAAAGATGACTGAGGATTGGTGCTGAAAATAGTATATTAAAACACCACTTAATGTTTTATTTCTGATTCGTAAAAAGAATTTGGTTTTGGTAGGGATGTTGACGCGTACTAATTAAACAAACGGCAATATGGTTCTTCTTAGCTTTGTCACAATTTCTGAAATGCCGAAAAATTGGAACAAACTTTAAAATAAAGCGGGCTTATTTAAAATGGAGTATTCTCTTTGGATGGAACATAAATACAGCATTTGATGGAATCAAAGAGTATTTACTTTCTAGCAAATTGGATGGCAATAGTGGGGGATCTAGAGGAGGCGAATTGAGCTTCACACTCCTGATGGCAAATGCTTGAGGGGGAGAAGCGGCATTTAGAGGAATTAGTATAACTAGAGATTATTTCTTCAGTTAACGATTGAATAAGCTCATGGCGAGTTCGATGAGAAAATATTCGTAGAAATTCCCTTATGACAACTTTAAATATTTGAGCTTAATATCTTTAGAAAGATATTGTAATAGCAATCATACACATGAATACTGGTAGGTACAAATGAAAAAAATAAATAAATTCACAACATTTCCATTTCACTGGATCAGTTAGCTTCCCTTCTTTCTTTTGATTTCTTTCTTTCATTTTCTCACTGAAACCAAGTAGCGTCTCTTATGCTTGTTTTTTTTTTTACGCAATCACATCGGAATAATCCATTATTTATGAGCAGGAGACATTAAACACTTCTGTCTTCCATTCTTTCCTTCTTTCTTTCTTTCTAGCCAGATATTAGTCTTACGAACATTTCTCTTCATAAGAATTTTAAAATATTTCAGCAGAAGATGTCATTTTACTTCTGGTAACTGAATATTTGCGATTGTCTTACACGGTTTTCGTCATTCAATATTGTGTGTCTGAAAAATGGCGAAAATGATAACAAACTTAATATCAAAAGAAACAGTTAGAGTGTCTAGGGCACACAATAAGGAGAGCAGGTTTGGAAAATCTGATGCTCACAGGACAGATTGAAGGCAAGAGAGATAGAGGAAATAAGCGCATGACATACTTAGTGATCATTCGTAAACGGTGTTTAAAAAAGATAAAAAATACATAAATTAAGAGCTATGAAGGACAGAAAGTTCTGGAGAGCCATGATCGCTTACATTCTGATAGGAAACAGCATATAAAGATCTATCAGTCTTAAGTCGTTTGAATTTCTTATATGAATCATTGTCAATTATTATTAATTTTTGACTAGTATTTCTTTCATGTTATTTTCCTTGTCAAGAATAATAAGATTTAAAAGGCATAAATTGTCTGATTTACTTATATGAAACATTGGCAATACTTATTAATTTTTGTCTAGTGTAATTCAACCCAAGTCTATAGAATTTCTCCAGTCTGTTTATTTAGAAAGAATTATGAAGACATATGCGTTCATGTATCGACAAAACTTCCTTTGCCTTCTCTAGTCATCTGTCTTTGCAAGAGCCAGATCAAGCCAAAAATAGTGTACTGAAGCCATATATAGGAGGAAGCTGGTCAGTCTTCACTTTCCACTCTCGATAGCGTCCCAAGAGCGTCTCCGCGTCCTTGTAGGCGATGAATTATTATCCAAACTGCAACCCCTTTATCACAGACGAGACGTCGCAAGTCTCGTTTGGTTTGCTTTGTTTTGTTTTACGGTATATCAACTTCAATGGGTTATTTAATGCCGACAAGATTTTTTATTGTTGGTAAAATTGTTTTTCAAAAATTAATTGCTAGCAATGTATTGCTGGTAATTCTTTTTCCAAAAATGTATTGGTGGTGATGTATTGCTGTTAATATTTTTTTCAAAAATGTATTGCTGGTAAAATTTATTTCAATAATTTACTGCTGTTAATGTTTGTTTTTTTTTAATAATAATAATTTTTTTCAAAAATGTATTGCTGTTAATGTTTTTTTTTGTTTTGTTTTTTTTAATTATTGCTGGTAATGTATTACTGCTAATATTTTTTTTCAAAAATGTATTGCTGGTAATGTATTGCTAGTAATATATTTTTTTTCAAAAATTTATTTCTGATAATAATTTTTTTTACAAAGTATTTCTAGTATTAAAACCTATTTTTCACGTTCATAGTGTTTTGACCTCAGTTTGTAGGTTACTTATTTACCCATAGCTGTGACACTAACAGGTGCTACCACCCCGAGTCAGGCTGGATCTGAGAACGCCAGCAATTAAGAGGTGGTTCCACGCTCCTCAAAACCTCCTGATCAGAGGCCTTGATATTGGATGTGGTTTATCGTCTTACCCGGGACGCGGATGTAGTTTATTGTCATACCCTGGACGCGGATGTAGTTTATCGTCTTACCCAGGACGGGCCACAAACCTCTCACTGCTCTATTGCTATTTTCATGTTGAGTGTTCAGGTGAACTAAACTAATTAGTTCCACCAGTCCTAACCTTTACGGCTAAGACCCACCATGCCAAACACATTGTAACGAAGCACCCCCATTCACTTCATATTGTCCTAGTGGGCAGCTTCTTCTCAAGAACCATTGCCTTGTGGAACCGACGCCAAAGAGGCTTCTTCTCCGATCACTACAATCTTAACTCATGTCTAGGGTTATCTTCTGCACATATTCGCAGAAGCTATACTTCTTAATCTGTAAACCTTTACCTCGACTGGCGCCAGGGCCTTGATCAGGGTAAACACTACTGTAAAATATATACCATTAATATATTGGAATGGCTTCCGGTTGCCTTCTCTACGATTTTCATTCCTATGCATTAGTTTCTATTCAAAGCTAGACTGTCTACTCTACTCTGTTATTTTACAAGTAGGTGTGGGGATTCGAGATGAATTCCAGCCTGTCAAGGGTATTAGTACGAAAGTCAAAGCAACAGATTCGGCCTGTATTTGAACTCAGCTTGTCGATTCCACTTTCCGTTCCGATAATCGTTACACTACCAGCACAAAACTCCGGGTGTGTGGGGAGTGGATGATACAGAGCTCTTCAACCATTACCGCTTGCTTTTCTTTCCTTCATCCACATTCGCAAATGTATTTTGAAGTAACAATTTTGCTAAATGATTTCTGCATCAACAGGTTTTTTGTTTAAGTTTTAGTATGCTTTAACGGTATCTCCTTTAGCTCAGAATCGAGGAACACCCGAGAGGAATCACACTTCGAAGCATCTGCTCGAGAGAATTCATATTTCTTTTAATTGTTTCACTCCCAGGTAAGGCGAATATGCCACTATGACGCAAGCGGATACTTGGATTGGAAGAGAATGAGATTTTAGCGAGGAGAAAGGACAATAAAATATCAAGATACAGGAAGACAGAAGATAACGATTGACGTTGCCTTTATTTTTTTATTTTTTGAAGATCGTAGATGGCAGTGTGTTATATAGGAATAAAGTGTCGCTGCTTACACTTCAGTTTGAACATAGATCACCAGTGAGCAAACAGAGGCGATCCCATAATGAAATTAAGTAGACCACGTGACCATAGAAATAAGTAGGAAGTCGCGTGACGTCTAAATAATCGCTATTTCTAGTCTATCCTCTATCACTATTCGGATCCCCCATTTCTAGTCTATCCTCTATTACTATACGGGCCGTTACTCTCTACTCTATTCACTATACTATTTCTCTATTCGGATCATTATACGCAATATTGTTCGAGCTAGTATTATCGAGCAAGTACTATTAGTGCGAGTGATATTCGAAGGCGTCTGACACCAGTATTGTTCAACGGCGTTACTATAGTTGTATCTGCGATTACAAAGTCTCTACTACAACGAGTATTACGAAAGTGACAGAGAGAATTTGTTGGTATTACAAAAGTGGCAACGAGTGTTCGTTGACATCAAAAAACAGGGAATCAAAAATTCGGAAGAAGTTTCCATGGGTGCTAAATGCGAGAACAGAACTTACAGATGAATCTAATTATTTCAACAATAAAACAATGAGACCTATTTGCCACTCCAGCAGTACACTTATATTCATGCGACCGGGGTACCAAGGAGGAGAGCTCATTAGAAGAACTGCCATGAAAATATTTATAGAAAAGACAGAGGGAAGCCACATCACGGCGGTAGGAAAGTGACTGAAGTCGAGATGCCAGGTCAGGATTGATAATATTACAGTGCATACTTTGAATTTTGTAGAGAATTTCGAGATATGTGGGCGTATCAACAGATCAAATATGGCAATAATATTGAATGCACGGAGGAATTGTAGATTATAAATGTGAAAGATGGATTTTGATGCGAAAAAATAGTCTGGAATTAGCAATTAATTCAAAATAATCGCTTCACTTCAAGTTAGTCGAAAACGTTAGACCAAACAGGCACAATGAGTTGATCTCCCGAATTTTAGCATCAGCAATGCTAAAAGTGGCCAAAAATAATTCTCTCTGATGATTAAAGGAAAGCAGGTTCGTCTTGAAGGTGTTAAAATTTTCTTACCCCGGTTAACAACTGATTGGTGGTCATTTTCGAATGTAACTGTTACGTTTACTTTGACTGACCAACTATTAAGAAAGGAGTAAATTGTATTGTCATCTCCATGGATACCTAGTTGAGAACAGATGCCATCGGGAAGGCTGTAGATGAAGAAACGATGTATTTACAATAGTTTCCTTAAAGCTGACTTTCTGAAAAGTCTAGAGTGACAAAAAGTCTAACAGAATCATCGAACGCAGAAGGCTCCTTCCAAATAACACCAAAAGACTACATAAATTCAAAAAAAGGTTATTGATTCCATTTACATGTACAAAAAACTACCCTGTATGAATAGAAATAATTATAGTTTCTAATCCTGCATTTTCCAATGAATAATAATAATAATAATAATAATAATAATAATAATAATAATAATAATAATACAAGGACTTTGGAAACGAAATCTCAAAAGTGGGGCACATGAGCACAACGGCTGAAATTGGAGTCCTTGAATTGATTGACTCATCGAATGGATTCTTGATAGCACAAGCCTTAAAGAAATAAAAAAAATTACACTCATATTTACAGCCGACATCTTACGAACGACTTTAGCTATGTAAAATATATGTGATCTTAGTTATTTTTTTGTTTTGTTTTTTCCTCAAAGGATGCTGATTGGAAAATGTCTTGATGCCATTTCTGACCTTAGGTCTCTTGTTAGGACCCGGAAAGAAATGAGTATACACCAGAAACTAACAATAATAATAATAATAATAATAATAATAATAATAATAATAATAATAATAATAATAATAATAAAATGATTAGACATATTTACTAATCCAGCAGTACACTTACGTTTATGTGATCGCGGTACCAACGAGAAGAGCTTATTAGAACAACTGTCATGAAAATATTTATAGAAAAGACAGAGGGAAGCCACGTCACGTCGGTAGGAAAGTGACTGAAGTAGAGATGCCAAGTGAGGTTTTCTCTAGCACCGGTAAAGTGGTGGCCAATGCACATAGGGCTGATATCGGCGGTAATCAAGCGTTTGATAAGGAAACCTTTACACACCCGCCTCAGGGCTAACCCAGATATTTTGTATACGCTTGTCTTTAGGATTCTTAGCATTGTTGGTGTGAGTCGCTGCGATGTTATTTTTCTTTAAACATTAATTCACATTACCGTTGTTCGAATCGTGCTACAGATGAGGAAAAAAGATGTATATTGATTAATATATAGTTTTTTAGCTGTGTTATATTGCGTGGAGCACTCTTATCAACACCAGCCTCCAATGCCAATATTCTGCATATGGAAGTGCGTATTTCGGCATAGATATAAGTGAAGAAATGAACTCAATAACACCAACTATAAACACGGTCACAATCTGCTGACAGTGTCTGGAAAAAAAAATCCTATAACTATATACACATAGATCAAGTAAAAATAAATATCATCTTCGAAAATGGCTAAAAGAATCGCTGAAAGTGCTTGGAAATGCAGAACATTTGGACAATTCTTAAATACTTTGTATCCAGAAAAGAAAACACTTGTTTGAACAGAAGAAAAATTAAATAAAAACCTTAATTGCATTACTCTGTCAGCAGTCGTTAGTGAAACCTATCAGCGTGAATTTTTAAACAGTGACTATTACTGCTGATAATGTAAGACTCTCCAGCCGGATTGAGTTCTCTAGTTCACTTGCGTGTTTATGAAATGATGAATACGCAAACGTTCGCTTTTTTCTTTGCAGGTGCACCTAGCCTAGAGGTTATATATATGTGTGTGTGAGTGTGTGTGTGTGTGTGTGTATGTGTATATATATATATATATATATATATATATATATATATATATATATATATTGTGTATATTTAGGCATCTATTTTTCATTGACGAATGTTTCATTAACTAATATAGACAAGTTTTCTCTATTTATTTTAAATAAGTTCCTTTCATATTGTCGGATAAGCTAAATTACATCGTCGAAAGACGAAAGGAAAACACCATATTGATACATGTTTAAATCCAATCTAGGCTTTCGGCTTACATATACCATTCTCAAAGATGACAATTCCAATAAATCAAAGAAGACACAGACAAAACCACAATGATAATACGCGCTTACTGCTTGAAAAATTTCAAAGTAATGACAAATCGTGTATACGAGACGCGGAAGCAAAAATCGCGTCGCAGCTCGTAACGTCACACATGACCACGTAAGAGTGAAAAACGAGGAGTATTAAGTATGGGAAGCCATTGGTTTTGTTATAAATTATAGGCATTTAAGGATATTTGTGGAGATTTCATAGTTTATTTTTTTCAGGTTAGGTTTCAACTGTTTTATGTATAAAGGTTAAGGAAATTTTAATTTTTGTTTATTGTTTTCATGTTTAAGTATAGTTATGTTTTCAACAAGGATTTTCCGGAATTGAGTACGCGGGCAGGCATGTTGTTTTAAATGTCTAAAAATGTTAGAGTTATTATTTAAAAGAAGAGTTAAGCGCCGTGAAAATGTGTTTGTGGTGTGACCAACATAAATATTATTTAATCCATTGGAGATACAATCTCCCAAAGGGCACTTGAATTTATAAACTATGTTGGTTTTTTGCAAATCGCTAACGGGGTGGGGAAGAATCGTCGCGAATAGTTAAGTTGGATATACTAGATTTAGTGTAGTATATGGAAGATTGAAGACAATATGAACGGAACTTACTTAAAATAAATAGACAAAACTTGTCTATGTTATTTAATGAAACATACATTAATACATATATATATATATATATATATATATATATATATATATATATATATATGTATGTATGTATGTATGTATTGTTGTAACCAAGGAAAGGTTACTGAATAAGGAATAACCAAAACGGAGACTGGGAATAAAATGGTAATCTTTATAGCATTAACGAAATGCAATCCTCGCCAGCGACGTGCAGTAAGTAAACCACTGCAAGTAGTACACTATTTTAGACAACATATTACCCCACTTACAATAATGTCCAACGAATTCATGGGGATCGGGCCATACCCATTATTGTTCTTAGGTACGGCATATAACATATCCAATCATTCAGACAGGGGCGGTAGCGTGTTCCTTTTTATTAACTATTGTTGTATCAATTTTGAGTTACATTCGAAAAAGAGGTTAAGTTTAGGAAGGGTAGGGGTGTATTTTTCAACGAATTCTGACATCCGTTAAGCGCATGTCGTCTGTTTTTTTGTTTTTTTTTGTAGTTTTTTTTGCTTTTTTTTTTATTAACGACAAAAAGGTTTTCGGCATTTTTTCGTACTTTTATACGTAAAGATTCTTTCTAAAAGGGGTGTTTGGGCTAGAAAACGTTATATTTAACTACAATTTTAAAATATTTTTACTCTTAATTATTAATAGACTATATTTCTTTTTAAATCAAGTAAATGTAATAGAATTACTTAAAATATTTAAAATTATTTTTTCATATCAAATGTAAGTAGGTATGTGACCAGATCCCATTTTTTTTTTTTTAAATATTATTTAAGGGAAATTTTTGACAATGACGGCAAGGAATAGCTATTTCATTTCTTTGATTCAGTATTTTTTATAAACTTAGTAATATATAGTTTCTCATGTATGCACAAAGACATGGGCCATTTAATGACATACATATTCTTATTAATTTCCATTTTACTGTAGGCATATCATTTGATTCTTTTAAGTGCCAGAAATATTTTGAAAGGGATGTCTGATTTCTGTATTTATTTAACCTAAATGAAGTTTGATGTTGATTGAACCTCTGCTTGATCTCATCGCTTTTGAAACCTATACAAATTTTTATGTTTCCGGGATTCTCAATAGATGGGATATTGCATATATATATATATATATATATATATATATATATATATATATATATATATATATATATATATATATGCAATATATGTTGAACATACATCTATGTTACATAAAAACAATAGCAAGCAAAAACTAAAAGCCCTTTATATAAGAGAGTTAAAGCCCAAAACAAAGTCAACTATGAGTATAGCAACAAAGTTTTTAAATGCATATGAAAAAATGTTATATACTGATGAACAAAAACAACAAAAACAAACTTGCTGGCATTACACTGAAATAAAGAACACCTGAACTTTGAACTTTGAAATCTAGAACCCTGCATAAGCATTAAAAAGACGAACAGTTGAAATGTTTAAAATTCGCAGAAACACATATACATAATCACAGACAACTTAACCAACTGAAGATGGTCTCAGATGAGATTGAAACTATTCGAAAGAAAATTTTGGTATTTTTCTCACTCAATTTTCAAAATGTACCAAAATTTAAACCACGAACTTGAAAGGATCACAACGAAAACTAATCGACTGTTTGATTGAAAATATCTTGTCTAAGTCTCTGTCTCTGTCTCTCTCCATACACACACACACACACACACACACACACACACACACACATATATATATATATATATATATATATATATATATATGAAGAAATATAGTCTTAAGATGTGCTATATTTATGAAATAAAGTGTTCAATATCAGAGATAGAGCGTGTGTAAATATAACAGTGAACATATGACGTCGCCTGACGATTGTGTCTAGCATGAAACTGTCTGTCGCCTCTAACTGTTGACTTCTGTGTTCATTTATATATATATATATATATATATATATATATATATATAACAGAGTGTAATATATAACAGAGTGTAACAGCAAAATTGTTAAAATCGTGTAACAGCATAATTGTCCATCCAACAAAATGTTTAATATCCAAAAAAAAAAAAAAAATCTAAACTAATTGAGTTTCTTTTCAGCTATCTTGATACCATTTTTCGTGGGAATCACTGAAAACCCCTTTTACTTACTCAGCTATAAATAGAATAGGTTAAAACTGTTTTGTGTCAGCCCCACTATGTCTTCCCAACTGTGCTATGGTGAGACAAAAAAAAAAAAACGATTATTCAGGCCTATAGTAATGGCACCAGCATTCGTACTCTGGCTTATATCTTTAAAGCTCTTTCAAGAACCTTCAAGAGAACGGCGAATAAGTTCTAAAAAAGAATGAACAATAGAGAGGACAACTGGATCAGGAGGTCACAACAGCAAGAGGGATCATCATTTCAACTTTGAGCTAAAAACATTCTTATTGTTCAAAGTGGAGTCCAATAGTCTTATAAAAACCTCGGAGAATCCAAGAGAAATATTTCTAAGATACAACGGTTCAAATCTTAATCTAATAATTGGACAATTTTGCTGTTACACGATTTGGACAATTTTTCTGTTACACCCGGCATATATATATATATATATATATATATATATATATATATATATATATATATATATATATATATATATAGGTTTTTAGGAGTAATTTAGCAAGTTTAGTTTAATCTTGTTACTGCCAATTCGGTCCTTGAAATTGTTAAGTCAGTCCTTGTAAAATGAATTGTAAAACATTTTCCGCTTTCTTTTCTACTTTAAAAATCGCATTTGTCTGTTTATCTGTTTTCCTGTTACTTTAATCCTTAAATTATTTCTAAATATATAATTAAAATATTTCTCTTGTTCAAAAATGTAATCACTGGCTGTATCTATTGCGTGATTATTCTGTTCATGTGTAAGCGGTTGTAAGAATTTTAAGAAGAGTTATTATACTTCTGATGTTGCCAAATCTTATGCCACAAGAGTCACCTCATTTTTTTCAGTTCTTACAATCCTTGCAGAGCATCAGGACACCCTTCAGCGACAGATTAATCTTCTGGAGGTCCTAATAAACAACATCCTTCCTACGTCTACGCTTTCTGTCATGTAGTCGCCTCCGGTCTGCAGACGACATGTGGTAGATGACTTTGATGGGTGGTCAACATATCGTCGCAGGACGTGACCGAGTGATGTTGCTGACGATGCCCGTTTGGCCGGTCCTTCGGCGAAGCACATCGCTGGGCATAATATGGGATCAGTGTACCGACATGACCTCACCCAGACCAAATTCACGTGAGGTTTCGCCAGTCGGGGTTTTCATCATAGGCAATTATATCATCTCAACTTGCACGAGTTCCACTCCTTCGATGTCGACGGGCCAGGACACCATATAGTTAGCTACCATGGTTGCAGACCAACCATCTGTC
>OZ010587.1:93365979-93413479 GCA_963932145.1 Acanthosepion lycidas
AACTTCATTTTGGAAGGAAAGTACAAGAAATATGGTCCAAGCTTTCGACTTTGTCAAGTCATCATCCGGGTAAGTAGATACAATTTGTAAGTTTTGTACAACTAGTGAGTGATTTGACGTAAGCGATCTGCGAAGTGTTTTTATGCAAAGATTCGTGTTTTGTTGTAATTGTTTTTATTTTTTTGATGATTGATTCTCTTAAGTATTGCTTCCATCAAAATATCTGTGAACTTTCAATAATATTCGCCTCAAAGAACACACACACACACACGCACACACAGATATATACATATATATATATATATATATATATATATATATATATATATATATATATATATTGGCATTTTTTTCATTGAGACATATTGAATAATTTAGACAAATTTTCTTTAATTATTTTCAATTGGATCCTTTCATATTCATAGACCAGCTTTTTGTTATCATTATTAAAGGGAGAAAAGATCACCGCGTTGATATATGTTTTTTTTTTATTCCGAGTACTTTCGACATAGCACAAAATCATCATCAAGTTGTTGTTCATATGAAGACAAATAATGACAAAACCTACTTAAGTTATTAAATTAAACAGGGCTCAATATACATATATATATATATATATATATATATATGCATGTGTGTGTCTGTGTATTAGAAATGTTTTGTTGTATATTTTAGACATGTTCTGCCAGTGCGGGATGCAGCGTTCCTCATTCCATTTGTAAGAAATTTAACTTCCAAATAACAAAAGAATTTGTCTCTGACAATAATGAATACTACAATATTAATTTTGTAATAACCAATACCCTGATGATGACATGGATATGCCGAAAGTACTCGGAAATAAAAGAAATATGTATCAACATGGCGATTTTCTCTCGTCTTTCAATAATGACACCGAAAAGCATATCATTATGAAAGGATCTTATCGAAAACAAGTAGACACAGTAGGTCTAAATTATTCAATAAACCATGTCATAATGAAAACATGGTTCCGAAATATATGCCCATATATATATATATATATATATATATATATATATATATATAGTAAAGGTAATAAATCCGTTGGTATATAAACCAAGTGGACCCTAGTAATATAAATTATTAAAACTGATCCACAAAAAGAGCTCAATGTATTTATTATTACAGCACAAATAAATAGTGGTACACTATAAAATTCCAAATTACCTCATATGGATAATAGACCTATTTCAATCGACGAAAACTTTGTCTCTATAGTCTCTATATACCGTGGTTGAATAAGAAGTTTTCGTCGGTTGAAATCGCTCTATTTCTCATATGAGTTAATTTTGTATTTTACTCTTTACTATATATATATATATATATATATATATATATATATATATATATATATATATATATATATACCGATCTACGGATAAGTTATAAATAATTTAGCATCGAGGTGAGGAAAATGAACACGGGATAAGTTGCTCTACGTTCGGCTTTGTCCAACACCCGTAAGATTTATCTGAGAATTCAAATAATGTTCATAAAAAACCTCTCCAAATGTAGACTCTCATATGGATATGATGCATAACGCCCAACTCAATCAGAAATGTCTAAACTCTCACCTACATAGAACCATTTTCTCAGATCATTGATCTTCAAATCTCATCAAAAAACCGTATACTACATGTCTTAAAGAAGACAGTCGTTCATTTGATGTGTAAAGAACTACAGAGTCCTACACGTAACAAATAAAACATGTCTTGAAGACTTTCAACTGCGGTAACAGCTAAAAAGTTATAAACTCTGATTACACACACACACACACACACACACATATATATATATATATATATATATATATATATATATATATATATATATATATATGTATATATATATATATATATATATATATATATATATATATAATTACTATTATTATCACTTATAATTCTGATACCCAGTGAAAAATTACTTTCACCATAAAATATCTTTACGTCTGTCATACTGCCTTCTGCTCATGCGGGCTTATAAAGGGTGTTTCCTTAAGACGGATTATATATACGGGTATTTCATTAAGACGGCAAAGTCAGAATAAATAAAACCGTGTTATTGATGAACATTTATTTATTTTCTCTATTGGATCATGTTATTTAAGTCATAGCAATTATGTGTGAAAAATAATATCGCCCAAATGTTAGCCAACTCTGAAAAAATCAAAAGAAAAATCATTAGATGCTTAAACATTTAAAATCGGCCCAAGTTATTGGAACAGCATTTAGTCGGTACTTTTGTGGCCACGTTATCGGACTTTGAGCTTGATCTAGCCAGTTTTGTTATAACGTAAGCATGACCGCTCCGCCGGCAGTGTGCACCAAGGGAGGAACAAAAAACAGTGATCCGAATATCCAGAAAACATGCTACCTCATCGATGATAACTCATCGGTTCGCAATTCTCATCTCTAAAGCTTGCTGAGTCATCTCGTCAATGGTGCAAGTTGACAATTTATTAAAGACATTTTTATGTTTAACGTTCTTTTTATAGATACAAGTATTTTAATTAAAATTGTCGGACTTTGTCCATTTCGTAATAGATGACGTCATTTGTTTACATTTGATACGCCAATGAGCAGTTATGAATGTACGAGATTCATGGAAGATTGAAGTTTATAAGCAGTAAATTCAACCTTGTCCACCGAACGATCCTTGGTGGCCGAATCGGTTAGGTACGTCAGCGTAAATGACGGTTCCGTATAGGATACAGGTTCGAATCCTGTCCAAGGACGAGTATATATATATATATATATATCGAAAAATATGACAAACTGGAAAAATTCTCATGATGCGTATCATCCTTTAGAATTTCCTTAGACATGGCTTTGTTGTTAGCACGTTTACGCATGCGCGCGGGACGAAGGTAGTTTCAAAATATTTGAACGAATATGTTTTTTTTTGTATCACTCCAGACAAATTCATCTGTATTCTTTTTCTTTTTTCTCTCCATAACTTTTTTTCCCGACTATCCCACACTGTGACAATATAAAATCTACCAAGAATGGTGAACGATCAAGTCACTTTCCAGACATTTTCGTCTCAGTGGATTATTTTCTTTTTTTAAACAAAGTATTATACCGTATGCCAAAATTCTTTATTTTTTTATTTTTTTTACGGGGAACAACCAATGCGTTTTTTGTGTTGTTATTTGTTGATATATAAAATGTATTTATTTAATTTAAGTAACTGTAATGTATTCGACTGGAATTCGAACCCGGCTCTCCGATTGTGATATATTGTTATTTAAAAATGTCTTTTTGTATTTCTTCCAAATTTTCATTTGAATCGACATTAATCAGGTTCGTCTGGGCAGCATCTGTTGTTAGGCTTACGTCTTTCTTCATCATCCTCTATGCGTCGTGTTCCTGCAGGATGAGAACGATCATGGCTCTCGACGATATTCTATCCTTTGGAGCTCTTAGTTAGTTTTGTCTTTGCCAAGGTTACGCCCATCGGCCATAAAACTTGCTAGTTCCTGTAGCTGACATAATCACAACCAATAATGCAATTATAATATGGCATCTATATTCATTTAAAAGTTAAAACGAGACGATTACTTGATTACTTTTTTTAGTGTGTCATTATACTTAAAATTGTTGCACCTTGACGCAAACACTCTGTGATGAATTAAACAAATTCGGCGTAAACAACAGTGTCTTTTTTATATGCAAATAACACTTATGTTTTTTACAATTAAGATTGTATTTAGACTTTACGACGTCTTTAATCCGGCATAATTCGAACCAGGCCACAGCCGGACTACAGAAAATTCCGGATGAGAAGAAATCACCTCTAAAAATCCCGATGTAAATACGGTCTTGCCAGCTGATTCCGCATTTATATTGTTGGATGAAAAAGGTTACAAGAAAGTTTAAAGCAGGAAATTTAAACAATCATTAATGCTTATTTTTTGATCTCATCCAATAGAAAGATTTATTAGGTCGGTGCAAAAATAATGACGGTTTTTGACGTATTTTTTAAAACCGACATTATTTTTGCACCAACCGAATAAAAAGGCATAAAACCAAAATATAATATATAATTACTATCCTGAATGGGTAAATATGCAGCTATATATAATAAATGAGCAAGTCCGTCTCACAAAAACACTCTGCTGCTGTCGGCTGTTGCGGAAAGTGGTAATCAACATATGGCGCTGCCGTCATTGTTGGTCAACTAACGGCACCAGATTAAAACAAGTAACGAACTATAGGATTTTGCCGGACTATGGAGTGCCGATTGAAACATATCAGACCGTATTTGCATAACTAGCCAATTAGTCGATTTAAGTCAACATTGCTTGCCCCATGCACCGATTTCAACTTTTGTCAGAATGCCGTTCCCACCCCCTTTTTAAGGGGACAGGATAGATAGGCCAAATTCTATAATTGCTCTCCTACTCCCGCTGAAATTACTGTAGTAACAATTCACGTCTGAAAATCCAAAAATCACCCCCTGGAGATGAATTTCACCCCTGTTGAGAACTTCCGGTCTAAGTAATCGTTCCAAGTAGTCAAGCAATCGTTTTAAGTAGTGTGCTTAATCGAACTTAGTGCGGCGTAATTTCTTAAGCCAGTGTTAGTCACCTCGGATTTTCGAAAATGTATAGTTCCCTGGCGTCTGCCTCCGACGAGGACTGGACTACAACCGCGCCACACTGCGATCTACACACCCTCATTGAGTCAAGAGAGTTGTTGGAGGAAGCAAGAGAAACAAATTGCCAACTAAGAATTACGAGAACTTGGGTAACGAAACGCTCACTGTGACTAGCACAGGGTCAAGGAAAGGACAGGACAAATATTGATAATGAAAATATCACATCTATAGGTTCAATTACTAAGACATCCTGGGTATGACGATGAAATACATCGGCACCAAGGCCACTGATCAGAAAGTTTTCAGATGCGTGGAACCACCTCTTAATTGCTGTTGCTCTCAAGTCACCCCTGATTCGGGTTGGTAGTACCTGTTAGGGTTCTAGTTATGGGCAAATAGTTAATCTCCAAACTGGGATCAAAACACTATGAAAGTGTAAAAAAAAAAGATTTTAATACCAGTAATACATTTCTGGAAAAAATTATTACCAATAAAACATTATAACCAGCAATACATTTTCTGAAAGAAAATTTAAAAAAAAATTACTAGCAATACAGTTTTAGAAAAGAAATTATTAGAAATTCATTATTACCAGTAATACATTTTTTAACTGTAAGAACAATCTTGACAGCATTAAAGAAGCTATTGACGTTGGCATGCCGTAAACCAAAACAAACCAAATCAATATATATATATATATATATATATATATATATATATATATATATATATATATAGATAGAGAGAGAGAGAGAGAGGGAGAGAGAGAGATATATGAAGAGACCAAGTGAGACAGATAGACATAAAGAGATCAAGATAGATAGATAGATAGATAAAAAATATTACCAGCAATAAAAATCTTGTCGGCATTAAATAACCCATTAAGGTTGATACGGCCTAAAACAAAACAAACAAATCAATAGATAGATAGATAGATAGATAGATAGATAGATAGATAGATAGATAGATAGATAGATATGAAGAGACCAAGAGAGACAGATAGACATGAAGAGATCAAGATAGATAGATAGATAGATAGATAGATAGATAGATAGATAGATAGATAGATAGATAAAAAAAATATTACCAGCAATAAAAATCTTGTCGGCATTAAATAACCCATTAAGTTTGATACGCCGTAAAACAAAACAAACCAAATCAATAGATAGATATATAGATAGATAGATAGATAGATAGATAGATAGATAGATAGATAGATAGATATGAAAAGACCAAGAGAGACAGATAGACATGAAGAGATCAAGGTAGATAGATAGATAGATAGATAGATAGATAGATAGATAGATAGATAGATAGATAGATAAAACAATTACCAGCGATAAAAATCTTGTCGGCATTAAATAACCCATTGAGGATGATATGCCGTAAAACAAAACAAACCAAATCAATATATACTTAGATAGATAGATAGATAGATAGATAGATAGATAGATAGATAGATAGATAGATAGATAGATAATATTACCATATAGATAATATCTTGTCGGCATTAAATAACCCATTGAGGTTGATATGCCGTAAAACGAAAAAAAAAAAAAAAAACAAATTACGAAGATCTACAATGCATAGGAAGTTGTGGAGAGCTATGATCACTCACGTCCTGAAGAAACACGGCATATAGAAGAAGATTGTTTGGATAATAGTCACTAACTTGCATTGAAATTGGTTTGCTATTTCTGCTATTTGATGTTCTTATAAGACAATTTTTCCTCCTGTGCGCTTGTAAGAGAAGACGTAAAAGAAAGAAACTTGATAGATGTTGGGTTGGTTTGTAAATAGGTGTGCGTGAGTGCGTAAGGGGGATGGATAGATTACAAAAGGGAGAAAGAAAAAGAGAAGAAAATGGCGAGGATAGGGGGTCTGTATGCGTGCGTGTGCGCTAATGCGTGAGGGATTATAATGGACAAATGAAGGGAGGGAAGGTGATGGTGAGCAACGTTCGTAACGAGGCCCCGAAGAAGAGCTCAAGCAGGTTGATGAAGCGAGTGACTGACAGAACAAAGATGGCCGTCAATTTTTGAGACAGGAAAGACTCCCAGACTCATTTAGATCCCTTCATGGCAAACTTGTCAAACTTCTAACTTTTCATTTTCACGTTTGCGTTTCGGGATCCGTGTTTCTTGAAAGCCGCACACTTCCTCACGCCAAGTTAATCTGCGCCTTTCTCCTCTACACGATTTCATCACCACCCGACCCGTTACCACCGTCACTGTTCTATCAGTGGGCTTTTATCTCTCGCGCGCGTTTTCGGTCTTCCGGTCTTTCCTCTCGGTCACACACGCCGTTTTCCGTTTCTTGCAATCCAACAGTGCTTTCATTTATATACATTCACTTTGATACAGTGATCGAAGCTTCTTGCTTGTAGCAACACATTCTTTCTTTTTTCCTTAATCTTTCATTCTTTTTCTTTCTTTTTTTTCTTTCTATCTTTTTCATTCTTTTGTACGATTTTTCTTTCTTTTTCTTTCATCCTTTCTTTTTCTTTCTTTCTTGTGTTAGTTTTTTTTCTTTCTTTTTCTTTCTTCTTTCTTTTTCTTTCTTTCATTTGTCCTTTTTTTTCTTAATTTTCTTTCTTTCATTTTCTTTCTTTCTTTTTCTTTGTTTCTTTTGTCCGTTTTTTTTCTTTCTTTTTCTTTCTTTCAGTCTTTTTCTTTCTTTCTTTTGTTCGATTTTTTTCTTTCTTTTTCTTTCTTTCCTTCTTTTTCTTTCTTTCATTTGTTCTTGTTTTTCTTAATTTTCTTTCTTTTTTTTCTTTCTTTTTCTTTCTTTCTTTTGTTATCTTTTTCTTTATTTTTCTTTCTTACTTTTTCTTTCTTTCTTTTGTTCGTTTTTTTATTTATTTTTAAAGATTTCTTCCTTTATTTTTTCTTTGCTACTCTTATTCCTTGTATCATTCTCTTTCTTTTCAATTTATTTTTTTTTTACTTTGTTCTTTCTATCTATCACTTTTTAACTCTTTCTGTCTTTATTTATTTATTTTTCAAGTTTTTTTTTCATACTTTCTTTTTCACCATTTCTAGCTTTTATATATTTCTTAATTTTTTGTTGCTTTATTCCTTCCAACTTTTTCACTTTTTCTTTCAACTTCTTTCCTTTTATATCTGTCCATATCTGCGAGATGAGCTATTAAGTTTACTTGTATTATTTGCATTATTTGGACTGTTATCCTCATCTTCATTGCCATATTCACAACGTTTCGGCCGTTGTACGCTCCGGCCTTTATGTCGTATTTCTATGTCTATTCCTCTGTCTATATCTCCGAGATGAGCTATTAAGTTTACTTGTATTATTTGCATTATTTGGACTGTTATCCTCATCTTCATTGCCATATTCACAACGTTTCGGCCGTTGTACGCTCCGGCCTTTATGTCGTATTTCTATGTCTATTCCTCTGTCTATATCTCCGAGATGAGCTATTAAGTTTACTTGTATTATTTGCATTATTTGGACTGTTATCCTCATCTTCATTGCCATATTCACAACGTTTCGGCCGTTGTACGCTCCGGCCTTTATGTCGTATTTCTATGTCTATTCCTCTGTCTATATCTCCGAGATGAGCTATTAAGATTACTTGTATTATTTGCATTATTTAGACTGTAATACTCACCACCTACCCATATTCCGGGATTTACATCGTATTTCTATGTCTATTCTTCTGTCTATATCACAGACATGAGCTATTAACATTACTTGCATTATTTGCATTTTTTGAACTGTTATCCTCATCTTCATTGCCATATTAACAACGCTTCGGCCGTTGTATGCTCCAGCCTTTATGTCGTATTGTTATGTCTATTCCTCTGTCTATATCTCTGAGATGAGCTATTAAGATTACTTCGATTATTTGCATTGTTCGGACGGTTATCCTCATCTTCATTGCCATATTCACAGCACTTCGGCCGTTGTACGCTCCGGCCTTTATGCCGTATTTCTATGTCTATTCCTCTGTCTATATCTCTGAGATGAGCTATTAAGATTAACTGCATTATTTGCATTATTTGGACTGTTATCCTCATCTTCATTGCCATATTCACAACGCTTCGGCCGTTGTACGCTCCGGCCTTTATGTCATATTTCTATGTATATTCCTCTGTCTATATCTCTGAGATGGGCTGTTAAGATTACTTGTATTTTTTGCATTATTTGGACTGTTATCCTCATCTTCATTGCTATATTCACAACGTTTCAGCCGTTGTATGCTTCGGCCTTTTTGCCATATTTCTCTGTCTTTATCTCTGACATTAGGAAATATGATTACTTGTGTCATTTATATTATTGGGACTATTATCCTCATCTTCTTTCCCATATTCGCAACGTTTCGGCCATCTTCCGCTGATTGGAATTTCGAACTGAACCCTTTATTCTTTACTTTTTTCTTTCTTTTCCTTTATTTCTTCCACCGGGGTAGATTGTTCTAGATCCACGTGCCATACCTCATCCCAAATAAAGGTTTCGGTTCAAAATTTCAATCACCTGAAGAACGCCGGAGCGTATAACGGCCGAAATGTTGTGAATATGACAATGAAGTTCAGGATAATAGTCCGAATAATGTAAATAATGTAAGTAATTCTCCCCCCCCTCTCTCTCTCTCTCTCTTTTTCTCTTTCTCTTTTTCTGTATCCCTTTTGTTCGCACATTTTTTTTTTAATTCTCTTTCTTTCTGATTTTTCTTATTTTATTCTCTTTTTCTACCCCCCCCCACTCTGTCACTTTTATTTTTCTGCATCTTTTTTCTCTCTTTTTTTGCATTACTTTCCCTTTTTCTCTTTCTTCTCGAACTTTTTTCTCTTCCTTTTCACCATTTCTCTTCCTATATATTTATTGCAATATTCTTAAATTTATTTTGCAAATACTTTATTTTTTTATGATATCATCTCAAAATACACACAAATCTCCAGACCTTCGTCGCAACAAACGTTATCATAATTTCAACTTAAAAAATAGTTTTAAATTAAAAAAAGGAATGTAATTTATTAAAGCAAAATATATTTAAAGTGCAGTTATTTCTGGTTCAGATTTGAAAAAAGCACACAATCAGTAATATCAACTCTGAACATGTCCACTATGTGCTGGCCGTGTTTGTAAAATAAAATAAACATTCCCCTAGCCACACATATATAAAAAAAAAAGCTGCATACTAAGTTTAAAAATTTCCTGTTAATTGTTAATAGGATAGAATAGCCGAAAGCGCTCGTATATATAGAACATTTACAGAGAAAAGGAAACACTAATAGCGATGCAAGAAAAAAATGAATAAAATGTACATTTCAGACGTTTTTAATGAATCTTATATATATATATATATATATATATATATATATATATATATATATATATATATATATATATATATCCACAAAAGTAAGAATAAAGTTTTGCATGACAAGTCTTCAGGGAAGTTTTGCGATAAAAACTCTTCTTTCATTTGAAGACAAACATATCTCCACAAATTTGCTGATAAAAGTGCATACCATGAAGAAAAAATGACTGAAACTTGATAAAATAAGTTTTGTCGTCAAAATCTTAATTTCATTATTATAGGAAAAACACACGTATTATTTGATTACTTAAGTAAATTCTTTTAATCCATTCAATGCCGTTTGTAAAAATCTTGTTTTTCTTACGTCAGCGAGGGTGGGACAAATCTAGTCTAATATATTTTAGCGTTTTTCGTTTTTTGTTTTTTTTGTTTTTTTTTGGTAAAAAACATTGATTTGGAAATTCTTGCAAAATTCAAATAATGATTGTATTTTAATGAAACTTTCCGGACAAATGAATGAACATATTTTATTATGGTAATTTTTTTTACACCTTTTAGCACCCATGTACTTAATATATATATATATATATATATATATATATATATATATATATATATATGTGTGTGTGTGTGTGTGTGTGTGTAAAATATATAGGTTAGTTAATACATTAAGGACAAACAATAGGGTACCAATGTAATCAGTACGATAAACATTTATTAAATATTAATTATTAACCAAATGACAGAAATGAAGCAAAATGCTTAATAATTAATATTTAATAAAATTAAGTAACTCATCTATTTTACATATTATAAGAAGCACGCGTACACCCCACTTTTCTAATTATAGGTGTGTGTGTGTATGTGTGTGTATAGGTGTGGGTGTGTAAAATGATGAGAGCGGTTTTAACGCAGTAAGGAGCGAACGCACTATTGCAGTTATGGTATGTCTATTTTATTGCTTCACAAAAGAACTGAAATGAAAAAAGTGCTGGTTTTCCGTCGATCTAAGGTAGGTACCTTACTGCCATTTTTTTAAGTTGTTATAGTACAACAGAAGACTGAAAGTATACATGACTAGCTATTTAACTATTACTTCACTACTCAATTTGTCTTCCATACGACCTTTCTTCTACGAAGCTGGCTTAGTTATCTGTCTATATTTTTGAGATGAGGTATCATGTACACTATTTACATTATTCGGACTATTCTCCTCATCTTTGTCGCCATATTTATTACAATGTTTCGGCCTTTCAGTATCTGTCTATATTTCTGAGATGAGGTATTATGTACACTATTTAGATTATTCAGACTATTGTCCTCATCTTTGTCTCCATATTTATTACAACATTTCCGCCCTTCAGTATCTGTCTATATTTCTGAGATGAGGTATTATGTACACTATTTAGATTATTCAGACTATTGTACTCATCTTTGTCGCCATATTTATTACAACGTTTCGGCCGTCGTACGCTCCGGACTTCTTCTTCCAGGACACATGGCATAGTGGATAAAGGCGTTAGTTAGATCCAGTGACAGGACCCAAAGTGTGTGAGTTCAATACCCGGTTAAGGCAGTGGAGAACTTGGAGAGGGGAATTAACAGGAGATAACTAATAACTGATATCCTTTAGACATGGCACGTGGAACTAGAACAGTCTGCCCCAGTGAGCCAAATAAAGGGTTCAGTTCGACATTCCAACCACCTGAAGAAGGCCGGAGCGTACAACGGTCGAAACTTTGTAATAAATATGGCGACAAAGATAAGGAAAATAGTTCGAATAATGTAAATACTGGCTTAGTAATAAAATTTGTAAAATTCTAATGTACACTATTTAGATTATTCAGACTATTGTCCTCATCTTTGTCGCCATATTTATTACAACGTTTCGGCCGTTGTACGCTCCGGACTTCTTCTTCAAGGACACATGGCATAGTGGATAAAGGCGTTAGTTAGATTCAGTGGTATTATCTGAGATGAGATATTATGATTACTTGCATTATTTACAAGAAGACAAGAAGACGCAAATGATGTTATCTGCAGCTGAACATGTTCCTACCTCTCATTCGCCGAGAAATCCAAGAATTCGTGTAAAAAAGAAAGGAAAGCTGCATCACTGAGAATCGACAGAACGGTTGATAAAGACGAAAATCTGGCGAAGCAATACAGTCGGCAGCGAAGAAATGAAGAATCGAGGAAGGTCCGATCTTCGCTAATCTACTAGCAGACTTGAAACGAAACGGTTAGTGAAACTGACAGACACGCGAAGAGGGAAAAGCATCCGAGGAGATAGTAGGGCGCTAGCAGGCATCCGTTTTAAGTGGTTCTAAACGTGACGTTGAGACTCTGATTGCTGACACCAACAGTTAAATGGCTACGATAGAAAGGCAGAGGATAAGACTGAAAGACACATCAAATAATGGCTAAGTACGCTCACCGATTCTCGTAGCTTCGAAACAAGTATCCGTGTACGTCTGTGTGTGCTTGTGCGTGTGTGTGTTTGTGCGCACGTGTTTATGTGTGTGTGTTTGTATGTGTGTGTGTTTGTATGCGTGTGTGTGCCTGTATGTGTGTGTGTTTGGATGTGCGTTTGTGTTTGTATGTGTGTATTTGTTTGTGTGTATGTGTGTGTCTTTGCATGTGTTTGTGTGTGTGTTTGTATGTGTGTGTGTTTGAATGTGCGTGTGTTTTTATGTGTTTTTGTTTGTGTGTATGTGTGTGTGTTTGTATGTGTGTGTTTCTTTGCATGTGTTTGTGTGTGTTTGTATGTGTGTGTGTTTGTATGAGTGTGTGTCTATGTCTGTATGTGGATGTTTGTATGTGTCTTTGTATGTGTGTGTTTGTATATGTGTGTGTGTTTGTGTGTGCTTGTATGAGTTTTTATGTATGTGTGTGTGCTTGTATGCGTGTGTGTGCGTGTGATCATTGTTCAGCTGTGGCTGTTGTTGAACAATCTTTAGGAAGCAAGTTTCGAAACTCCATTGAAATTTCGTCAGAGTTCGATCCTTACAAGACGCAGCAGTAGTTTTTAGCCCTTATAAAATATTTGATTAACCAACACTTAATACTTCGGGGAATGGCATAGCATTATTACCGTATCCAGGTGGTTATCACGTCCGCTTTCCGACCATGAGGCCCGTGTCCGAATCTCGCATACAGTCGATTTGTCTGAAAGGTTACTGGCTGTTGTTATCGGCCATGACAGTTGCTTGCTTTACATAGTTGCAGTATAAACCACAGTAAGACTCTAGGTATTGAATAAACACGGACGTGTCTGAGCAAGCACCAGTAATAGGGATTGTATATCCGTATTACTAGAAAGGAATACTCGGATATGAGCAGCTAGCGGGGCGGGTTTTCAAGTACCTCATTTAAAAGACATATTATTTCGTTCTTCATTTTACTGTTAGACTCACAGCCGTAATGTAGTTTCGCTGTACTTTTTCTATAAATAATTTCATCGTAATTGTTTGAACTTCGGTATATGGTACCTAGTCTTTATAAATTCAAGTGCAGTACGAAATTATTAGGTTGGTGCAAAAATAATATCGTTTTTTCTTTTGAAGTTGAACGTCAAAAACGACATTATTTTTGCACCAACCTAATAGCAACAGGGTTTGATTAAATCAAAGATGAAATGGTTAGATGGAAACGTAAGTTCTTTGCTAACAGTTTCTTTTCTCAGACTTTTCGCCTGTAGAAATCTCTCCCAGCTTCTTGCTTTCCTGCCAATTTTGATCTTTAAAACTTTAAATACAATCTCAGTTGTTATCTGCTGCCTTTTTGATTTCTCTTCTTTTATTGTTCTTGCTACTTAAAAATGTTTTTCCTTTTCTTATTCATAAACACTTGGTAACTCCTTGTTGCTTTGTGACTTTGTTGGCTTGCTTGGGGTGAAATAGCTACTAAATATATTATATCTACCGAGGTATTTGCGACCTAACGTAAATGAAGAGGAACTCATTATGCCTGGAAAATGTTCAGGAAAAAAACGATGTCCTGTTTAATGTTTTCTTTAATGACATAAAATCAGTTTACAAACATTAAATTCACTATTTGATGATTATTTTATATAAAAAAAAATTGTTAATGATTTTTAATACATAACCAGTTCACTATCCACTGCCTTTGACCCTAACCCTAATTCTAGCCACTAACCCTATGACCTACCCCTAGCCCTAACATATTTCATCATACTATAGTAGAAAATGAACAGTAGAAATTATATTATAGCAGAAAATGGTTGGTAGATATACTAGAATAGCACTGTAAAATGATAAAAAAATATTTTGACTGTCTTTTCTGGTTTTATGAGATAAATAATATCGAAAAGTATGTCTTACTTTGAAAACAGAAAACACAATGATCTTTAAACGGCTTATCCATCCTTTATGTGTTATTTAAAGCCGGAATGTATTTGGGATTTTATGAAGAAATCTGTTTATTCATTTTTTTTTTGTTAGTTTTTTTGCGAGTGAACATTGCAGTTAGAATAATTTTGGACATAAAGATTTTTCTAGAAATATGTGCTACTATTTAACATTCGAAGGGTAAGAAAGTAATGGATTAATAACTTTCAAAGACTATTTGCCAGTAAGTTAAAAAAAAAAAAAAGGTTTACCTTTGCCCGTTTTACGGCGTAGGGTATCAGATCCCTGAAGTGATACCCTTTTTTATTACCTGCAAATTACAATGATTTCTTGAGAAAGATAATAGAGAGGTTCCCCGTTACCTATTCCGCAGATTTGAACGCAGTGCTGTTTTCTCTTAAACTGTCTTCTACTGAAAGCTACAGAACCAAATGAAACCGTATTGGGTTGATTAGGTTCTGTTCTTATAAGCTAAAACACTATCTACTTTGTATTGATTGATTCTTTTTTGTGGTTTATTTGCAAGTTATTTAAAGTCGGAAAATATTTTTGGGTTGTAAGAATTTTTTTGAAAGGGTAATAATGAATTAATAATACACGTTTTACTAATTAACCCGTAGCTGGAGGGATAAGAAGTGTATTCATGCCTTTCCAGTGAATATAACGAGCCCAAGTGTAATTATAACTAGGTTCTATGACTAACAATTATCCATTATACCATCTGCACGCACAGGCTTACAGCACCTGGTATCCCTATGCAGTCACCAATCTAGGAACTGACAAGGATCCTTGTTGCTTAGCTTCGGTGATCGTACGGTAACCATTCATTCAACGAGATGTGGCCGTAAACCCCTGAAATCTCTATCTATAAAAGGCAGGATGTGTGTGTGTGTGTGTGTGTGTGTGTGTGTGTGTGTGTGTGTAACGAATGCACGGCCGCAATTTTCGACGGATTTGCACCAAAATTTACATGCACATGCTCCAAGTTAGCGGGAAGCCTAAGACCGACTTTGCATTTTCCAAATCCCATCGATAGTGGAAATAATCGATTTTTTCATGCTTCTACGGCACTTTTCATGTACTTTGTACTAGCCAGAGTGAGAGCCAACAGCTGACTGACACGAATGTTTACTAGCATGCTAGCATGCCAAAAAAATCGATAGCTGCATTCGTCACAAGTGGGAAAAATTTAAATCTGCATGGCACTTTACTCCAATTGGCTCATTCGTTTTCTTAAACTCAACGTTGATTCTGATTCCTCAGAACTGGGTTGGGTGTGAAAAAGTATTTGTCGTTAACATTCTTTTTTCATTCGGTTTTTCCAGTTACGAGTCCTTTTTTAAAGCTGATCGTTTTGTGTTCATTTTGTTTAGTTCTTTTTTCGTAACAGATTTAATGTTTAGTATAGAGCTTAGAAAAAATTCGCAGTATGAAATAGACAAGAAGTAAGGCATGTAGCAACATCAGCACGGCAAAGGGCACTCCTTTAAAGGCAAGGAAGGGCAAAAATATTTTAAGTCAAGTGATAGCGATTGCTGTATGAGTCGTACGATTTTTGAATCAAGTATGGGCAACACCGGGCCATGCTGCTAGTTATCTATATTGGGCATTTATAGAAGTTTAGAATGCTTAACTTGCAGACGGTTGCTAGTGATGTAAGTTCGATTCCCAGTAATATTTGCTAGTTTCGAAGCAAAGCATAGCTTTGTTCATCTCTTTTTAAAAACGATTCTCCCTGATAAGTGTTTGTAGATTGAGTTGGATTATCTCCACCATATTACCGCCATATTAGTAAGTATCTAAGTAAAATTCCTGTCGTAAAACAACGGCCCGTCAGCTAATTCTTCTGATTAGGATACATGTATTTCATAGGTTACCTTATTATCAATGTGATACAGATAACAAAAAGGCGGTTAAAAATAACGAAAGATGTCTTCCGGAAACTAAGCAACGTATTAAGACATAAAAATATCGTTAGAAACAAAGAAAAGAATACTGAACTATGTAATATATTATATTATTATCATCATCCTCATCGTCTTCATCATCAGTCCATTGACTGCTTCAATCTTCATGCGGTCCTAATAGAAGAAATACAGACAACCTTCCCCACCTAAAGATAAACTACATCTGCGTTTGGGGTATGACGATAAACTACATCCGCGTCCTGGGTAAGACGATAAACTGCATCCGCGTCCTCGGTAAGACGATAAACTAAATCCGCATCCTGGGTAAGACGATAAAACTACGTCCAACAGCAACGTCTCTGATCGGGGAGGATTTTGAGGAGCGTGGAATCACCTCTTAATTGCTGTTTCCCAGGTCCGCCCAGCGTGGTAACACCTGTTAGGGTCCCAGCTATGGGCAAATAGTTAACCCCCAAACTGGGGTCAAAACACTATGAAAGTTTAAAAATAGGTTTTAATGCCAGTAATACTTTTTTTTTGTAAAACATATTACTAGCAATATATTTCTGAAGAGAAATTATTACCAGCAATACATTTTTGGAAAAACATTACCAGAAATAAAAAATCTGAGGTTGATAGGCCTTAAAATAAAATAAAATAAACCAAACCAACCTCCTTTATGATGAATTGTTGTCGGTGTCTTTCAGGTGTTTCGACATTGTCATATCCGTCCACTATTTGGTGTTGCCTGACCAACTTTTGCATTGCCATCACTGCTTGCATCAGTTTTCAACAGTGTCTTGCACGGTTGTCTTGCAGAGGTTGTTATGCCGCGTCAAGTGTCCAAACCATGACATCTTTTGGCAGTCAATAGTGGAGGAGAGATTCCTATTGACCCACGAGATCTTTGATCTTGCCCCATAGTCACTGGTTGTGTGCAGGAGATTAAAAAGAGCTTTCCCAAGCACTTTGTCCTCGAACGCCTGGATCCATTTCTCCTGCCTCAACCAGGAGTATCTCTCACACTTGCTGGGACTGTAGCGATCTGTGTGTGGTTTACTGCGCTGCAAGTGCCGTCATTTGTCAGTGTTGCTCCCACGTATGCAATATAAAGTATTCTATATGGCAGTAAATGCAGGAAAATCTCAAAGAAGAGGCTTGAATCGGCAGATATATGGTTCTACCGAGGAATGCTTAGAATGACATGGACAGAGTATGTGAGCAAGGACGGAGTCTTAAAAATAATTAGAACTACAAGGAAACTTACATTTATCATCTGTTGCAACCTTGGGAAAGTTACTGAATAGAATAATCGCACAAAGGTTGGTAATGAACGATAATACTTAGGACAAGAACAACACATATAAGATTCGCCAGCGGCGCGTAGAAGTAGTAGTCAACTGCTAGAAGTGAATCAAATAAATTCCACAATGAATCTCCAACTACAGGGTCAGATGTGGCACAAGGTCCGTAATCTCAGCCAAAAATACCCCGTAGATAAAACGAGGTTGGGTAGCTGTTTCCCGAGAGGAGACACTGCCCTTCGACATAGCCTTGTCTGTGGATCAACTCTATCCGGAGGCAGAGACTTTGACCAGCACAGCCAGAGATGAATATCCAATTACAGACCAACATACAGTATTTACTATTGTATTTATGAGACTGGGGACATACACATTATCGTCAGTAGGTATGCTAAAACGTAATCAGAAAGAGATATTTGAAGTTTCTGGTACACATTGACAAAAGAAAGAGAGACTAGTGAATTTACCACTCACAGCAAATAATGAACGCAAGAAATGTTAGGACATATGGAGAATAAATTACATGAACATATTAAAAAACAGAGTTAAAGATGGATATTAATCATTCTCAAGTTACTTATACAAGAAAAGAAAGGAAGTTCTAGAGAGATATTGATATAATGGAATATGCATACAACTGCGTTCCCTCTCACTGGAATATGATTGGCTGGTGTCCGTCATAAATACCGACGGACGTGTAGGAGAGTCAAGAGCCTTAGCCTGAGAGCTAAGTCTCTAACGACGCCCATTGGACTACACCATTGATCTACACTTCTTACCTGTGACTACGCCGCGTACCAGTCGATTACTGCTACCGTATTCTACTTGGTTATAGTAGCCAAAACTACTTAGCTACTTCGTTCAAATATATCCCTTTCCGGGACATATCAGATTTGATCTCCTCTGCCCTGAAGAGATATGGCACATAAAAGAAGACAATGGCACCTCGAGGAGGCAGTGTATTGGCTAATAAGCTAGTCTTGCTAGAACAATTAGGATAGAGTAGTGAGTTCGATCCTCACTGGGTGCCCCATACTTTCAGCCTTGTTTCACATCTAAGCTACGCTAGAAAAATCACTATAAATATTTGTAATCGAATCAGTTAATTATGCTAGACTATATTATATTTAGTAAATATCTTTGTTGTACTGTCTTTCCTCTAATGAGGCTATTGTGGACTCTTCCACTTACTATAACGCAGTAGGAAGGCAAACGTTGGGAGAATAGCGATATAGACTATTCGACCGAGGCTGTGACTGTTCGCCTTAAACGTGGGTATAAGTAAATATTTTGATTTTTAAAACCCCATATGACTTGAACTTTTCATCCTTTAGAAATATTTCAGATCCTTTTAAAAACATTTTTGTAAAATAGTTTTGGTGACCAAACACTTAGCGTAAATTTTCTTTTAATTAAATTAGTCTTAGATTGAGACAACCATTGCAAATACTGTGTAAGTTATGTGTAACAAGACATAAAATGTAAATTTTAAATTTTTTCTAAAAACAGAACTAAGCATATGCCACTTTTAAGATCCCAGCCGCAGCTCCTAACAAAGAACAAAGCCCAAGCATTATGCATGTTTGTGCGTTTGTAATTTTTGTAAAAGATGTACAATTCTGCCGTTTTTGTCATTAATGTTTTAAGTCACTTAAATAACACGAAAATAATACAAGAATATTTTAAATAATTTATATCGGAAAAAAACGCGAGTCTAGGGAGTTCTCAGTGAATAACAAGTACATATGTTCTAAAGAAAACTCCGCGAATGTGTCAAGCCACAAATGCTGAAACGCGGGGTCTGACTGTATTGCACATTTGCAGAAAAAAAAGTGCCTATCATTGGTTAATTGTAAAGTCGATAACTCAAGACTACATATTGCTGAGTCAGTCAGGAAAAGACTATAGGAGGAAACATGGATGTTTTATTCAATCCTCCTTACGACGTCTATCATCTTTTTAGATTCTTGCAAGATACTTTTAGAGGGGAAACTTTATTAATAGTGAAGAGATTAAAACTGATATCCAACGTACCTTTGCATCGAAACCTGACGCATTTTACGCCCGAGGAATCATTAATATGATCTTCATAAAGTCAGTTAGTCAAGTGCAATATGCGATGCACGCTTGGACGATCATGTTTGTTTTTGATTTTTGACTGCCTAGGCAGAAGATATTCCCGCAGTAGGCTGCGGTTACATTCTGCGGTAGACTGGTTGTCAAACAAGGCTTGAAAACAAACCAAGCCACAAGAGTTCAGTCTTTCCTGTCTAGGAGTGAGTAGAAGAGATGGATTCACAATTTTTTCAAGTGTATTTACGTATAAGTAAATATAAAGATCCCAAATGGAATTTGAACTCGGTTATCCGATTTCTAATTCCGAGCCGTTATACATTACACCGCGCATCCATCTTGATCAGATATATCAATTAAGCCTGTCTCTTTTAATTATGTGACAAGATTTTCTTCCCAAGCTAATATTTGATTATTGGTTAATAGTTATTAAAGACGAGCCGAATTACCCGCGCCTTGTTGCGTTTCACGCATATTTTGATGACTTTAAATCATTGTTATAATTTATGGAAAAAATATTGCATTTCAATATTCCTGAATAATCTTGCCAATGTGACCTCCATCTTCTGGATTTCTCCTTCTATATTTTGGATAAGAGTCATTCCCTTGCTCAAATTTAAATTCAGTTTAAATCAAAGGGAAAAAATTTCAGTTCGGGTTTTGTGCAAAAACAGCTTGGTCTTGATCCCACTTTGATGTGTATTTGATGCAATTCTTCATTAAATGAATTGATGAGCAGATTTCAACATTGATATGACAGTTGAATTGTCGCAACAAATATATATTGTAAGGCATTACCTATTGATTGCTGATTTCTTGTTCATCTTCACGTTTATATTGTTTCATTCTGATCTTGCCAATGTGACCTCCATCTTCTGGCTTTCTCCTATATTGTGGATAGGAGTCATTCCCTTGTTCAAATTTAAATTTTATTTAAATCAATCAGAAAAATATTTCAGTGGAGTGTTTGTGCCCTCCGAGGACCGACTTTGATCAAAATGAAATATACTTATCCAAGTACCCAAGGAGTCATTCCCTTGTGCAAATTTAAATTTAATTTATATCAAAGGGAAAAAATTCAGTGGGGTGGTTTGTTCCCTCCCCAGGTAGACCTCCTCTGATCAAAATGAAATATACTTATCCGAGTACTCTGGGAGTCATTCTCTTGTTAAAATTTAAATTTAATTTTGATCAAAGGAAAAAAAAAAATATCTCAGTGAGGATTTGTACCGACCCCGGGAACCCCTTTGATCAAAATGAAATATACTTATAAAAGTAACCTGGGAAATGTAGTTTCAGAATATATATAGTTATGGAACGTCTATTGCCAAAACTTTAGAAGGAGTTCGATAACAGACACGCAGACAAAGACTACAACTTTATTTATAAAAATTTTATTAATTGGTGTTACTGTGTTTCTAACTAAAAGTTGTAGGTTTTGTATAACGTGATATGACTTAAAACCATTTATTCAACAGTAAGCAAAAAGTGATTATTTTTTTATAATCATTTCACCTTCAAGCAAGGCGATAATGCCACTAAGTTTTACAGGGAGTGAAAGAGAATGAGAAGACTTTAGTGAGAAGAAATGAGAAAAGGACACTGTTCAGGAAGACAGAAAATAGCGATTTACGTTGCGTTGAACGTTTTGAAGACTGTAGATGTTAGGGAAACAAGACACCCTAAAGGAGTACAAGTGAAAAATGCGAGAATAGAAATGACGATTGTATCTAACTAGTTCAAAATTTAAAAAAATGTTTTCTGGCTTTAAATAACCTAAAATGTGTTGATAAGCAGTAGAAAACATATCAATCAATGAAATATACTGTCCTTATGCCAGACTATGTTCAACTTTAAATATCGGTTTACAGTCTCTGAGGCTGTTAATAGAATCCTTATTTTAAATCATTTTACAAGTTGTGTTCGATCCTCACTCTGTGGTCCACAGTTTAAACTAATTTTCTGAAATCATCTGTCGCACTGTCTTTTCCCTCTATTCTCGTTTTTCCCTTTCTTTTTTGTTTCCTGGTTATTTTTTTTTTCTTGTTTTTTTTTCTTCTCGTTCTCTCTTTACTTTTTCTCGACACTTCCTTCGTCTGCTTCTTCATTCTCCTCTCTTCTCTCCAACCAGCCCCATTCATGCCAGCAACCAATCAGTTTCCCCTTCAATTCTGGCTATCCCCAATTCCAAATCTCGTTGTTTGTCTGTATTCATCGCATAGTCATGCGACCTTGCCAGCGATATAGTCCCACGACGATTCTTTTTTCGTATAAGAATTCCTTCCCGTCTAATACCGGACGACACGCGCTTGGCGCTTCCAATCTACGGACCGGAACTAGTTTGCATTTCGCTTCCTGGTTTCTGGAACCACTTCCAGCAGTCTGTAGACGCTATCAACAGCAACAACAACGAATAGGGCAAGAGTGTGTGTGGGACCCAGTTGGAGGAGGGGAAAATGAGAGAAAGTAGAATTGAAGCTTCAGTCAGTGCAAGAATAACAATTCTAACGATAGTAGAAGAAACGAATCTGACAAGACCAAATCACTACGTCACATTGAATTTCACAACAGCTGTTGTCGGGGCATCCCAAGAAACAAAGCTGTAGCAAGATTTCGTATCAGACGTATTCCAACTCCAAAGAGCCCAATTGGTAGAACGATGGGCAAGAAGCGAAAAGGATTTTTTGTTTTAAAATTAATCCAAGAAGTCGAATTCTTGAGTACGAATACCTCAAAATCGGCACCATGAGATAATTCTGTAGGTCAGTGCATTGAGTTTGAGGGCATATGTCGATGGATCATTAAGTCAGTAACCTTACAGTCGTTAGCTCTAATTTGGTGAAAATTGTTTAGTTTACTCTTTAATCAATTTGATTAATAGGGAAGTGATGGATTGATTGCTTTGGTTTTACCAAACCTTTGCAGGTTATTTAAATCCAGGAAATACTTTTAGATTTTAAGAATTTATTGAAGATAATAATGATTTACAGATACAAGTCTTACTAATTAACCCATAGATGGGGGGAGTAAATGAAAATTGAAACATCGAATAATCCGCCTAACGAGCTTGTGTGAATCGATAACAGACTAGAGACACAAAGAGAGTAATGGCTATATGTCTGTTTTTATTTAGCTGCATATCAACATCTCTGTGAGTTATTTAATGCTGAAACCTGAATAGTTTGTACGCAGTTTTATTTCATTTTTGGAGATAATCATCGTTTAGTGAAACAAGTTTTACTAAATTAACCCATAGCTGGAGGGGTTAGGAGTAGGACTCATACCTTTCTCAAGGGGATGTACACATAAGTGAATATAACGAAACCAACGTGAATTCAAACTCTTGTCTCCAAAAAATTCCGAGACATTAACTATTACACCAACCGAACATGCAAGCTTACAGCACCTGATATTACCAAGCGGTCACTCATCTAGTTATTGAACAGGTTTGCCGTTGCTTAACTTCGGTGATCGTACGAGAACCGGTGTTTCAAAGTGATATAGTCGGAAGCCTTGTGTAGAGGGGAAGACTTGAGATTATTGTATGACCAATGAAGGAAATTATGTTGAAGGATATATATATATATATATATATATATATATATATATATATATATATATATATATATATATATATATATATATATATATATATATATATATATATATATATATACTTGCTCCATATGTGGCCTCCTTTGTAAATCCCTAGCGGGTCTTAAATGCCACTTAAGATTATCGCATAAACCTTCATAACTGAATCAATAAACTGGCAGATCCTCATACCTCGAAACCGACGGGAGAGTCCATTATATATATATATATATATATATATATATATATATATATATATATATATATGTATGTATAGTTAGTATAATTTTTCCTAAATTGGCTACTTGCTTGTTTTGACAACGCAAAATTTTCTCAATCTAACGATAAATATCAATGTCACCACTAAAAATAATAATTAATTATAATATAAAAAATATTTAATGAAAAAAAAAATACATGTAGAAAAACAAAACAATGGAGAATAAAGTATGTTTTTCATTATTAATTATTTCATCCCGAGCAATGCGCTAATAACACTAAGACACAAGGGGTTTAATGGGAATGAAAGGGAATGTGAAGGATTTAATTAGGAGAAAGGACAATAAAGAAACAGGTTTCATGAAGGCAGAAAATAGCGATTGACATTGCATTTAATTTTTTAAGTTGAGGCAGAATGATTCAGATAAAATCAAAAACAGTTTTAAAAAAATCCATATGCCAAAAATAAATATGATTATAAAATTTAAAATATTATTATGGATTACTTGCAATCTTATGCATGAATCCCAATATAAGTTGTTGTAAATAATTATTGACCGATTTTATCATTGTGATATTTATGTATTATATCAAGTATTAAGAATAGAAAAACTAGGGGACCGCAAATTGGAGGACAGAGTTATCAATGATAATATTTGAAATTCGAATCCGCAGTTATCTCCCTTTAAATCTTTTACTGATTTTATTTTTGGTTTTTAATTTTTCAATGTACTATTTATCACATAAAATTTGGTGAGGCGAGAGCCAATTTTAATTCGGAAAATGCGGCCCAGAGAGAAAAAAAAGGTTGGGGATCAAGGCTTAGATACATGCAGTCGATTGACATTAGAATATTTCTAGAAAAGAAACAGGGAAGCCACGTCAAGGCGGTGAGAGAGTAACTGAAGATATCAGGTCAGAAGCAATTATATTGCATAACCTTCTTTGTATGTTGTCAATAACCTCAAGATATATAACAGGAATACCAGACTATGTATGACACCAATATTCGAAGCACGGGTGAATAGTAGATTTATAAACATACAAGATGGCGTCTGACTTTACCATCTATAATAAGTAGGAGTAGTAAGAGTAACGAGTGAGTCGACCTTTGACTTTTTATCGTTATTTTTTTTTTTTTTTTGACCGTTGCTGACATCTCTTTATCGCCCGACTCTTTTTGTTGGATTTTACCCTTTTGCGTTTGAATTTTATTTTCATTAAGTTTGTTTATTTTATTATTACATTTTTACGACTGTATTGAAAAAGTTTTTTGATTTTTCTTTCTTTTCTCCATTTTATTTTTAACCCACCATTAATTTTTGCTCTTTTTCTTTTTATTCTAATTTACACTTTTGATTTTGATTTTTACCCCCTTTTAATTCTAGTTTTCCTTTTTGAGTTTCATTTTCTTTAATTTCTGTTTTTAAATCTATCTTCGTTTTCTTTATTCCGTGTTTCGCTTTATTTTTTGATTAATTTTAATCTCTTGTTATTTATTTAATTGTTTCTTTCCTTCTTTTAATTTTTACGTGTTTTTGTCTGTACTCGTTGTATTGTCCAATTTATCTGTTTATTTTCTATTTTGTTTATTGGTTCGACACGCTTTTTCTGGTGTCGGCCATTTTGAATTTTTGTGACTAGCTTCGGCTTTTGTCCACATTTTCGTATAGTCTTTTATTGGTGCGACTCGCTTTTCTTAGCGTCGGTCATTTTGATTTTTTTTAACTAGCTTCGGCTTTCGTCGAAGTTTCGTATATTCTTTGTTTTCCTTTTTCTTTGTTTAACGTTTTTGTTTTATTGTTTATTTTCCTTGTCATGTTTTCTTTTTTTTTGTTTCGCCTTTAGGCGATATTTGTCTTTTATTGTTTTTTTTTCTAATTTTTACTGTATTTTTTAAATTTGTTATATGTATAAGCGAACCTTGTTTGATCTGTTCACCCTCATTTTTTTTTTTTTTTTGTGTGCGCTTTCAGATGAGCCTGTTTATTTTTTGACTGTTAATTTTTTTTCCCCTATAAGGCGAATCTTGTTTAATTATTCCCCACTTTTACACCCCTCCCCTTCTCTTTGAAAAATGGATAAGAAGGAAAAAAAGTACCTTCTTTCTTAATTTTAAAGAAAAAACCTAAAATCGCGTCATTCCGCAGAACTGTTAGAAAACACTTATTTAACCCGAAAAAAGATACGCCGGACAAGGATAATGTCGAAGAATATCCCGCTCTTCCCACAGTACCTACTAACGAAGAAATTGTAGAAGTACTCAAAAAAGCCTCCAAAAATACGGAGGCCGAAAAGAGCAACAACGTAGATAAGTCAAATGACAACTCAACTACTAATGTAGAGGCCGGGGAATCGCCATCTTGTTGGAAGTCCCCTCCTAAATGCATTATCGATATTGCGGAGTTCTTGGAGCGTTCCAAGGGTTACGCACACCTTGTGGTGAAAGGTAGGCTCTTGCAGGATCCAATAGAACTGAAGAAAATCGAAAAAAGAATAGTGTCAGTTTTTGTCGTCGACAAGCGATCTCGCAAAATTTTCGTTCGACTAAAGACACAGTGATCAAATCACTGGAGTCCCTGGGGTTTAAGCCCCACCGAATTGTTAAGGGCAAGGGATTTTTTATGTGAGACGTGCTGTTACCCACCGCCGAAGACTGCGTAAGAGCCACAACGATGGATCTTATAACAAAACAATTGATCTTCCGTACAGAGTACGAGGTCCGGCGAAGGACCAGTGTAACGGTATATGAGGTTATCGGAGAGCACCTGGCGGCTTTCTTGTCCCAATACGGGGAGATTCTGGGTGCTTCTTGTGATAGCCTGACCTGGGGATGGAGCTTTGACATGATGCTCGATCATAACGCCTTCGGCTCTATCCCTAACTTTCTTGACGTTGGTGACCTGAAGCTGCCAGTCATTGTGACGGGCCGTAAACCAGTTTGCTGGAAGTGTGGAGTAAATGATCACCTCTCCTCTTCCTGCCCAGAGAAGAAGGCCTCTGGATCTCAGGTCGCAATCGACCAAACTCCCACTCTGACCGCGTCTTCAAAAACCGCCAAGCCTGTGATGGGCATACCGGCTAACAGGACCGGAGCGGTTATACCCCCGCTCGAGTCTTCATCAAAGCCCCCATTCCCCGAATAGCCTTCTTCCACTGTAAGTGTGGTTGAGAAGAATGAAAAGGGGGAATGGCAGGTAGTTGGCAGAACCAGAGGGAAGCGTCAGACAGCGGGGCCTCAGTCCCCTGAAGCCCCGGGGACTAAAGACACATACAGCCCCACTCCCTCTGACAACAGTAAGGGCGATGCCCCGGCCTTTATTAAGACCATCGAAGAGTTACAAAAAAAGTACGATCCTGGAATAACCGAGAAAATTAAGGAGTTGAAAAATAAATTAGATGAACAAAGGAAAAAAAAATCGTCTCCATCCAAGAGCACTCTCATATCACAATCTCCACAACCTTGTACATCCCGTCTACCAAAGTCCCCCTCTACAAAGAAATCCATACCCTCTACATTCTTCGACCCATCACCTTCTCCCCCTCCCTCAAACTCTCTTTGTAGAGGGAAACCTCCACTTGCTTCTCTCCAGTCCCAAATTCCTCTCAGTAGAGACCCCAGTCCATTTAGACAACCATATACGCCCCGCAATACACCTATTCCTTCCCCTACTAAATCTCCGGTAATGCCGCCTCAAGTTAACAAAAGACATAGGAGTCCCAGACTAGATTCCACAAGAGACAACAAGAAAAAGCCTAAACAAGTTTTTAACCCAGGTACTGAGGTATGCACAATTTCCCCATTACAAGCGGAGAAGGCCAAAGACTATGGCAATAGAATTACAAATTTAATATGCCTACTGTCGATAAAGCAGTTTGCCGATAAGGACATAGATGATCCTAACAATTTCCCTAACGCGAAAAGGGTTTTAACAGTGATTAGATCTGAGCCGGGGGCGAAACAGATTTAAGCCATGTTGGACGAGGCAATAACGTCGTTCAGCATGACCCCGCCCATTGCCATCATAGATACGGAAAAATTAAGAAAAATGAAGCAATTTTGTACAGGGAGTGTCCCGGTTTTTGTTCACCCCTCCCTTTATAGAGCACTAAAATTGACTTTCTCTTGGGATATCGGCGGAATCTCTCAAGACGGTACCATCAAGACTGAGATGGGCCATGGGTCTATGGGAGAGGTTGTCGGTATCCTTACCCCTGCCATGTTCAATTCAGGTAAATCGGACTTCTCTATGGCGCTCTGGTTAGCTAGTTTAAAAGTACGGGGCCTGAGGTCCGAGTCTCGCAGGGCGAGGCTCTCTCGTGACCTTCAGCGCCTCGGGGTGAATGTTTGCTGTGTGCAAGAGACCCGGTTTTCTTCTCATGACCGTGGGAATATACTGTCTAGGGGGTTTGCCCTTTATTCAGTATGTTTTGATGGTCGTTCGCAGGGTGTCTCTTGGCTAGTGAGCAGGTCTTTGAAGGCCGCATGTACCCTTGTCTTCGCAGATCCGGCGGGCAGGTTTTGTGTGCTGGATGTTACCATAAAAGATAAGGCTTTGCGTCTCATTGGGGTTTATGCGCCCAATAACCATGCTGAGCGGCCTGCTTTGTTTCGGCAGATCGAGCCGTTTTTGATGACATCTCGTCGGGTAGTTTTAGCGGGGGATTGGAATGCCGTCCTTGACCCCGATATAGATCGTATAGGGCAAAATCCGGATGAAGCAGGTGTCTATACTTCAACGCTTTACGAGGAGTGTGATCAAGTTGCTGCGTAAGAACAAGAACGGTGGGGATGGGTTAGGGAATTTTCGGCCTTTAACCATGTTAAACACTTTAAAGTTAAAGGTTTTGGCGAAGATCTTAGGCAACCGTTTGCAACTTGTCCTGTCTAGTCTGATTGGCCCCGAACAGACTTGTGCTGTGCTGTGAAGGGCAGGGCTATTCAGGATAAACTTCATATGGTACGCTTGATCTTAGAACAAGTCGACAGTGAAGCCGCCCTGATCAGTTTAGATCAGTCCAAGGCCTTCGATAGGGTTGACCATCGTTTTCTGGAGGCTGTCCTTACGGCAGCCGGTTTCGGAGCCGATTTCGCTCCTGGATCCGACTTTTGTATGCGACCCCCGGTGTGCTGGTGGAGGTGGATGGGGTAAGATCGAAACCTTTCGTATTGTCTCACTCCATTCGTCAAGGTTGCCTGCTCTCGCCTCTGCTTTACGTTCTTGCGTTGGAACCTTTCCTTCGCAAATTAAAGGCGAATCCGGTCCTGCGCGGAATTTCCCTGCTTGGGGCTTCCACCTCAGCCAGGTATTCTGCCTATGCTGACGACGTTTCGGTTCTTGTGTCGAGCAGAGCTGAGATTGACGAAGTCAGCAAAGAGATCAGTGGCTATGAGATGGTGACAGGGGCCAAGATCAACCGCAATAAGTCTGTTGGCTTGCGGTTGGGTGCGTAGAAGGGAGTTTCTCTTCCCGGACCTTTCCTCTGGACGGATGGGCCGATCAAGATACTCGGCGTCTGGTTCGATCCTGATCTCCAGTTGGAAATTAATTGGTCGGAGGTACAAGGGAAGGCCGAGATCGCGGTTAATCTGTGGTCTCGGAGGAGACTTTCCCTGAAGGGAAGGGCGGAAGTATGTGTTTCACACATCTACCCGATTCTCCTATACCGACTCTCTGTACTTCCACTCCCGTATGCCAGACTAATATTATTAGTACGGATCTTTTTCTCTTTGTTGTGGAGAGACAAGGCCCCTATGGTATCTCGCGAGATCTGTTGCCTTCATCCCTCAAAGGGCGGCCTGGGTATGCCTAGCATTGAGATTCGTCAACATATGCTTCGCATCACCTTTCTACACCGAATGTGTCGCGGATCGGATGAGGAGGATGCCTTTTGGAAAGAAGACCTCCGTAAACATTTCCCATCCCTGAGAAGTGTGCATTCGTGCGAGGAGGAGGCCCGCCATACACACCGAGCCAAGTTCTCCTTCTACCGCGAATGTCGTTGTGCTCTGAAGCTCCTCTTACGGGTTTCGGATGGCCTCTCCAACGCCCAGGCGTTGTCTCATAAGGCATTGTATCAACTGTTAGTTAGGGGTGGAGCCGTTCAATATGATCTGATTGGCGAGCTCGGTCTTACGAAGCAGGAGGCTCGCTCGATATGGCCTTGGGCGCCTGGGTTGAAATGCCTCAATAATGATGAGGCATCACTCACCTGGCTGATGATTCGTGGGGCCCTCTGGGTCGGCAAGAGACTTTGTTCAGCAGACTTGGAGAAATATCCAAACTGTCGTCGCTGTACGGGGGAAGTCGAGGGCCTCATGGTTTGCATGTTGCAGGGAAAGTTTTTTGTCCTTGAAGCCAGTTCTGTTTGTAGCTATGTGGTGCCGCAGATGACGAAGGCTGAACACTGTTATGTTGCTTACTAGGGGTTATGAGAGTCGTGATTTGGACGACGCGTCAGAAGGAATTCTATGAGGGCGAGAAGTTCACCTCTTCCCAAATGATCTTTTTCTTTAAGCATCAGATTAAAGTCAAGATTAGGACGTAAAGGGGGCGGCTCATCTCATCAGAATTTGACAAAAGATGGGTGAATCTTGCACGTATGTACCCAGTAAAAGGGGCTGACCTTGAGTGGCATTTTGATGCCGGTTAGGCATCAGGATATTGTTTGCCTGGGTTGAACTTCGGCAACCCATCCCTGCTATTAGGCTAGAGTAGGTTTTTGGTTTTGAATTTTTAGTTTTCTTTTCTCTTTCTGTAAACTTAGCGAGGGTATGTTTGCTCATTGGCCCCCATTTTTTTCTGTCCCCTTTTCTTTTCGTTTAGTTTAACTCGCCATCCCATCCCTCGTTAGGTGGTCAGTGTCTTCAATTCTCTGGTGGATGCGGGACGTCTTTCGTTTCGAGGGTGTGTTTTTTCGTATCTGTTGTTGTGTCTGAATCAGTGCGTGTTTGTGTGAGTGTTTGGGAGGGAGGAATGTTTTTATATAGATATTTTTTAAAAGTCTCGTGTCGATTTCGTCCAGTTAATTGATTTTAATGCGACATTTAGGGTTTGTGGTTTTTTTTATAAATAACATGATTTTGTTTAGTTTCATGCAAATAATTTTAAGTCATATTGTATATATTCATTGGGGTTCTTTTACTTGTTTTATTTTATCCCCCCCCACAGACAATTATTTGTACATATGGGGTTAATTAGGATTCTCATTGAGACGATGATGTATTTTGATGATTGTAGTAAGAAAGGTAATTATGAATGTGGTGTTTTGGTGATAGGATTATTGTTTTGTATGTTTGGGTCAGTGGTTGTGGCTAGCTAAGATTAAAATTAAGACAAGTGATGACCGTCCTTTACCCCAACCCCCTTTTTGGCCTTGTGCCACATTTTCTGTACATACAGTAATAAATATCGTCGCTCAGTGAGTCAGTCAGGCTGACCGGCTGATCGGTTGAACTCTCTGCCTTCGGGCGGGGAGGAACCCGGAGGGGGCTGCGCCGAGGGGTGGACTCTCTTTCGGGGAGGTAGACCGACCCGTAACCCGTTTATACGGGTTTTAAAAGGGCATATTTTTGGCCGAGCCCACGGGCTCGGAGATCCCACATTAAACCGGCCTTGTGTCACATGGTGCCCTCGTGGGGGGGGGTGACTGAATATCGCTCAGTGACTCGGTCTGAGTTCAGTCTGAAGTCGGACGACCGGCTGAGCGGTTGAACTATCTGCCTTCGGGCGGGGAGGATCCCGAAGGAGGCTACGCCGAAGGGCGGATTCTCTTTCGGGGAGGTAAACCGACCCTGAGCCCGTTTATACGGGTTTAATGTGCATATTTTTTGGCCGAGTCCACGGGCTCGGAGATCCCACATTAAACCGACCTTATGCCCCATGATGCCCACGTGGGCGGGTGACTAAATATAGTCGCTCAGTGAGACGGTTAGTCAGTCGGTGAGTGAGTCGATGCCGGACGATAGTTAGTCGAATATTGAAGTATCAGCGATTCAGTTCGGGTTAACTCGGCTCGGCAATGTTGTTCGAGAACCGAAATTTTGTTCGATAACCGAGGCATTTTCATCTCAAATTTTCTGGTCGAAGACCGATTTATTCGACATGTAAAACTTTCGAGAACCGAGGCTGAACTGTATTTTTTTTTAATAGATTGCTTTATTTGTTTTATTTTTTATGGTTTTCAAATATATCTTGAATTGTAAGAATAACACTTCCATTTTTTGGACGAGTAAATATATCATCAGCAGATTACAGATACAAGCCGTGTCCACAACGAAGGCTTTCTATGTGCGTCTTTGTATCTGCGTATATGATTATGTGCGTGTTATACGTGTGAATAAATAGAGTAATAATACATTCCTCTACCACTCAGTCTAGACAACCCCTACCATTGACTGAGCAATAAAATCATAAATACTTGCATTATTTACACTAACTGGGGACCCAACCCTTAACTCTCGTAAAACAGATAATACTTTGTTTTTATATTTCCTTAAAATCATTTAATCACCAATTACTTAACATCCTCTGATGAAGTTCAGTCATAGTATTGAAACATGAAAGATTTTTTGTAGTAATTTCAATATTTTTTATTATAATCTCTTATAATAAAAACATAATAATAATATATGGCTCTACTTTATATTGAGCACTTTAAGAGATTATAATAAAAACGTTGACAGCCAAGCATTTTGATATATATAGTCAGTGGAATCAAGCTAAACACCTCTCATACCACGGTCGAGTAAAGTTTGTATTTTCTTTGATTTCAGATCAAACTTTATTCAACGTATTTCAAAGAAAGTTACATTTTGCAAAATCATAATTATTTGTTTAGCCATGTGAAAAAAAGACATGGCATTTTAAACACACATCCGAAAAAAATGGTTGAAAGTGACTACCTTTTTTTCCATATACAGGGTGTAATGGGTAAATTATGTTATGCATTTAATTTCACAGATGCATGTTGTTTGTTGTTTTTTAGTTTATTTTGTCGACTGCACAGTATAATAGTATCAGTTGATCACCGTCTATAAGAGAAAAGATCACCATGACGCAATTCACACCAACAGGAATTTGGAAACTTCATTCTGTGCTGCTTGGCATTCACACCGGAGGCTCCAATATGGAAATTTCAGAGTATCGGGATGACAATCTGAGGACTGTGCAGAGAATGAATTAGAAGAGTCTAATGGTGATTACGAAGGTGTTTGAAATGATCACTAGTGATGGCGACGTTATGCCTCCATTCAATTTCCCACAAGGACTCAGACTTAAAACGGAGGCCTACACCAAGTGCCTTGAGGAGGTAGTGTTGTTCTAGGTTAAGAGGGTGGCTGCTGGAGGACCTTATGTCTAGCAACAGAAATCTGCACTATACCACACAAGCAGGAGAACTCAGTCATGGCTGTCAGAAAATTTCTGTGACCACATCATCCCTTGTATCTGGCTACCTACCCCCCACCCCAAGACTGTAGCCTCTCTTGATTATTATGACTCGGGCGCAGTTAAGCAATAGACCAACAAAACACCTTGTAACACGAAAATTGAACTGAAAGCAAGGATAATGGCAGCATACACCAGCATAAACAGGGAGACCGCCCAGAAGAGTTGTGGGAGATTCCGAAGTCCTCTGGAGGCCGTGGTTGAAGTCAATGACAATTTTATTGATTAAATTTACTCTTTGATATTTCAAGATTTTTTTTTGTGCAATTTTGGTAAATATATCTCTTAAAATCAGATGCCGGAAGTGTTATTTTCAGTCTGCCTAATTTAAACGACAATTTATTCATCGCACCCTGTATTGAAACCTGACGATGCTTTCTTCCTTTGCCATGAAAAAATTCTTCAATTTGTCAACATGTTTATAGTTTAGAATTACAATTGAGAATAGTTGTTTAGAAATATGGATAAAAAAGAATGTTAAATGTCTCTGCTTCCTTGTTTTCCGGAAACTAATCATTTGAATTCAGTGTTTTCTTTCTCATAGACTGGCTACCAACCAAGATAAGAAAGCCTAACCTTCGCTGATACTTAATCTAAGGTGATTTTTTAAAGCGCAGCTTAGATATGGCACAAGGGGGAAATTATGGGTCACTCAGTGAGGAACGAACTCACAACTCATTTGTAATGGTTCTGAGCAAGACAAACATGCTAACGAATACACCAGACCGAGGTGCCACTGATACCTAATCTATGCATGAAAGAAATGAATTCCCACCTTTTGCTCGGGCATTACAACCAAGTATTATGAAAGGAAAGACAAGAATTTGAACTCGGCTCGCTCTATGCCAGTTTCCGTACCGATACCCGAACATTTATTTTAAAAACATTTTTATCTTTATACATTCTTTTTATAGATACAAATATTTAAGTAAATGCTCTGTTTGTAATAAACAGTATTAAACAACATTTACCAGCCTGAATGTCCGAGAAATTTTCACAGAACATATTCGTCCTCCGACAGGATTCGAACCTGTATCCTATACGGAACCGTCATTTAGATTGACGCGCCTTTACCGATTTGGCAAGGTCGAATTTACTGTATTTAAACTTCAATATTCCGTGAATCTCTCACGTACATTCATGTCTGCTCATGGCGTAATAAATGTAAACAAATGATGGTTCCGTATATGATACAGGTTCGAATCCTGTAGGAGAACGAATATTTTCTGTGAAAATTTCTCGGGCATTCAGGCAGGTAAATGTTGTTTAATACTGTTTATTATAAACAGAGCATTTACTTAAATATTTGCATCTATAAAAAGAATGTATAAACATAAAAATATCTTAAAATAATTCTCGGACTTTGTCCATATCATAATTTATTTTTATATACTTATATTTTATCAAATTAAATCATAGTAAACATAGGATATATACAGATGTCATTTTTCTGTAAGGTTAAAAAAAAACATACAAAATATGTTTTGTTTTTAAAATAGATTTATTATTGAATGATTTTTTTTTCATTATTTTCGTGTTTTTTATATGGGTCTTTAGGTTGTTTTTTAGTTTTTCTTTTAATTCCGAAATGCTTTTCCTTGAAACAGTGGAAAGGGATTGGTGTTTTTCTGCATGGATGTTGCCGGTCCTAGAACTTAAACAAGAGAACTTTTCTTTTTTTTATTTCGGATTGACGAGTCGCTCGTCTAAAACGACAATGTTTACTTTCCCTTTATTTATATTTATTATTCGAGTTCGCAGATAGGGTTTCATTTGTTTTGCAAGAGATAATAATTATTATTTTTTAATTCCTTATTGTTTTCGTTGTTCTTATATCGAGATTTTTAAGTTTGTTCTTAATTTACTTTCGAAAGGCTTTTCCTGGAAATACTGGAAACCGATCAGTGCTTTACTGCTCGGAAGTTCCTACGGTTTAATTTGTTTTGCAAGAGAGAACTCAGATTAAACAGTTTTTTCATATATATATATATATATATATATATATATATATATATATATATATATATATTATTCATATAGATGAGTGGCATGTGAGTTTGGCAGGTGCGTCAAAATATATATTTTAAAAAGTTTGAAGTAAGCGGAAACATAATTCTTATGTATGATATAGTGAATATATTTATCTCTGTTAAATATTTTCTTTAAAATATAACACAGGATATATATATATATATATATATATATATATATATATATATATATATATATATATATATATATATATAACATCATGGGAAATTTGTTGTTTATATATATATATATATATATATATATATATATATATATGTATGTATATATATAATTTTATATAAATATATATAAATCACGGTCAATTCGTTTTTAAAATATATATACATATATATATATATATATATATATATATATATATATATATATATATATATATATATATAAATCATGGGATATTTGCTTAAATATTTATATATATGAAGAAATATATTTTAATGCGTGCTATGTATATAGGACAATATCAGATATAGAGCGTATGTAAATATAAAAGTAAACTTTGAAGTCAGCACTCAAAGGCGAATGACGGTTTCATGCTAGACGAGATCATTAGGCCACACACACACACAGATATATAAATAATGGGAAATTTGATGTTTATATATATATATATATATATATATATATATATATATATATAATTAATGGGAAATTTGTCGTTTAAATACATACATATATATATATATATATATATATATATATATATATATATATATATATCATCCACAGACAGACTGTTTCGCTCTCTCATCAGTGTAGGTAGACGTCCGGCTGCCTCTAGCTAAGATCGAAACCAGGCTGAACAAGCGTCAATCGGAGATTTTCCTAAGCGCACGGCAGAGATGAAGATGTAAGTATATCTGCATATGTATGTGTTTCAAGCGTAATATCTATATAATAATCAAACACTGATCTTGTATCTATATATGTATGTAGTTATGCATATGTGTTCCCGAGATAGAGCTTAGACGATACATAATACCCGAACCAATTTAGAAGCATATTTTATTATCCATCCCTGCCGAGTACAGTGCCAAATTTCATTCACATTAGACAAGAAGTTCTTGAGCTAGTGGCGTTTTTTTTCGGTTTTTGCGGCATTTTAATAGGAAATTCAGAATTTGTTTTCAATACACATTCCGACATCAATCCGTGTATATAAACAAACGCATGTATATTATATTCTAAATTTTATGTTTGCTAAAAATAATAAACATGTATAATGATTTATAGCAACATTATTAAATATATTTAAATAAGCATAACACAACATATATTTATACAATTCCCGACAATACATTAGCACATTTTAATAAAAAAATATCTCGGATATATACAATTGATAGATGAAATGTGTGTGTGCCATTTTAAAACTTAATTGGTATGGCTAGAAAATTGTGCCCCTTTTCTTGATGGTAAAAATATAAATAGAATCATGCTGGTTTGCCGCCGTTACGTATTTTTAAATAAATGTAAGGAAGAAATAAGTACTTACAATAAAAAATATATTTATTTGAACAAAATGCACAAAAAGTAGGCGTTTATATTTTATGTTATTTCCACATTTATAGATTACCCTAAGGCGAAGATTGCTGGTTGTTTTTGTTTTATTTTCGCAATGGCCTTCAACTTTGAAAATTATAATAAGGTTAATGCAAAATATTAGTAAAAATTGTCACGGCGAGGCTACTGCCAGGTTGTAATTTCATTAAAAAAAAAAAGGTAAACATGGCCGAGTGGTTAGAACGTTCGCATTCTAACAATGAGACACGGGTTCGAATCACAACCATACAATGAAAGTGAAATTGGGTAGACGGTACCCGTTGGTGCCGTCGATAGCTGTGCTATCACAAGTCATCATTTAGCTACAGAGGAAACATTTCGTTAGGCAGGTTAAATTACTATTATATATATATATATAACCAAATTTCACATCATATATGATGTGGCTGATAATTGCGTCTAGCATGAAATAGTCTGCTGACTTCAAATTTCTCTTTTATATTTACATACTCTCTACCTCTATTGAGGACTTTATACCATAAATATAGCACAACTTAAAACTATATTTCTTCATATATATATATATATATATATATATATATATATGTGTGTGTGTGTGTGTGTGTGTGTTTAAATTTAAAGTACGTCGGATATAGCAACGGTTTCTTCCTGCCCATGTAGATGCAGATTCGAATCCCGCCGGAAAGCTTACATTTGAATATTCGGGACGGTAGATGAAAATAAATATACTCTTTAACCAATAAACGGAGTGTACATCTATGAGTAGCTACTAAAAATAACGTTTAAGTGATAAAAAATCTGTGTGTGTGCGTATATATATATAATATATATATATATATATATATATATATATAATTGGCAGACAGCGCTGTTTCGCTGTATCTCAGCTCTTCAGCTTGATTGGAAATCCGAATGCCTCAAGCCAGGTTGTAGGTACCGCTAAAACATTAGCATATATAATGAAAAAATATCTCAAACTCAATAAAAATAAACTTTTATCAAGAGGAAAGACGAAAAGATATTTTTTATTAAACTATACTGTTTTATCCTTTTTAGAACTTTCGAAATTTTTGTTGAAAATATTGTTTTTCTTGCGTCTGCGAGGTAACTAAATATTCATATAGAAAATCTTTTTTCGGCGAAAAACCCATTGTTTTGAAAATTCATGTAAAAATCAAATAATTGTCGATTTTTAATGAAACCTTCTGGTCTTATTCATCAATTAATAAAATTATTTTAGAATAAACTATTTTTATTTTAGAAAATCTTGGAAAAATTTTTTTTTTAGATATGTTAACTCCCACTTATTTAATTTTAAGAAATTTTGAGAAATTCATTTTTGTATTGCTTAAATTTTTATTGGTTATAAGCAGAAGTCTTTGGAAAATTTAAATAATCATTTTTTTTTTATTGTAGAACAAAACTTCCAGCTACCGAAATTTTTTTTGAATCGTTAAATTAAAAAAAATGGACACGCAGATATAATTTACTAAAAAATCTTTTAAATTTTTTTTAAGATATACTATGGACATTATTGTATTGCAAAACATTCTTTCAAGGAACAATGATTTTTACGAGTGTCGTTTTCATTTAAATAAAAAGAAGAATTAATCAGAATAATTTAGAAAGTTTTAAAACTTTTAAATTAAGTATTAATTTGTACCGGTTAGGTGATATTGTTATTAAGTAAAATTATATTTACTAATCATAGATGGAAAAACATATTAGTAAGCGATCCCCTGAATTTTAAAAACAATTTTGAATTTTTTATGTGTTTGTATAAACGTGCCGACTTTTGTAAGTACGGATCTCCATATAGGAAAATATCCGAAACTGAGAGCGTTAATTATAGTAAATTTATACCCAAAGTACCTAATTACTTAGAATATTTTCCTTTTTTCTTAAATTACTGGGAAGTTAAAAAAAATTATATATGAATGCTCTGACATTATACATTCTTCAAGTAAATTTGACAAATATGTTTACCGTAGAAAATTTAGTGAAATTTCTGAAAGATCAGAGCTGTCAACAAATGAGAAAAACAACCTCTTTTAAAAATGTTTTTTTTTTTGCAATATTTTAATTTTTTTCAAATTAGATTGATTAAATTTCAAATCAGCTAATCTTCAAAGTTTCAAAAAAGAATATTTTATTTTTGAAAGATTTTTTTTTAATAAAGAGAATTACTTTGCGCTGAGAGAATTGTAAACATGGCTAAAATCAGTCATTTTGATCGATTAAACTCATTCCAATCAATTTAAATTACTTTTGAAAAACAGTAAAGTATTTTGCTGATTGGAAACATTAAATGTAATCTATTAGCTTGAAATTAAAACTATAATAAAAGCTTCAAGAAATATTTATCATTTTAATAATTTCGTTTAAACCTTAGGTATTGCTATTTGTTACAAGGATATATATATATATATATATATATATATGAATAGAATAAGATAGATAAATATGAAACAACCAAGATAGATAGATAAATATATAAATAGATATGAACAGACATAGATAGATAAATAGATATTTATATGCGTGTGTGTTTTGTAAGGAAGAATAAAATAAGAACCAACATATGTATAAGTGTATATAGTTGCACATTTATATAGTTCTATACATTCATATAGACAGATAATCATATATTGATACAACTAATATCGTGATTGGAATCCTAATGTGTTTGTGTGTAGGGTGGGAGGGTATTCTTTTTAATTTTCTTCGTTCTTGTAAGCCTTTCTCCCCTTTCCGACAAGACATGTCATGGGCACACCGTGGTAGATACAAACATGGCGCCGAAGGACCTGTTTCTGCGCTAAAGCTGAGACGCAAGCCAAGCTAATTTTTAAGACAAAATTTATTCGGAATTATATCAAATTTATGGGTTTTTCCATTCCACCCGCTGTCTGTTTGTTTGCCATCACATTATTTCACGGCCATTTTTTTTTTTTTTTTTTTGCTTTTTATTTTGACTGTTTCTTCTTCTTCTTCTCAATATTATTATTATTATTATTATTATTATTATTATTGGTGGTGGTTGTGTTGACAATGATGATGATGATACTGTTTCTTGTCGTCGTTTTTCCACAGAAACAGCCTGAAAATAGGAAGTCACCGATCGTTTACATTTCTTAATAAAGTAGCTTTCAAATATATCCAATACCCACGATTATATTATACAGGGTGAGCAAAAGAATGAACTGCCAATCAAAATATTAATTAATTAATTAATTTCTTACAAAGACGTTTTAAATCTTACTTATTATAAAACGCAGATTATGTGTGTGTGTGTACGTTTATATATTGGATCGGATTTCCTAGATTTTTTAACCGATTTCAACAAAACTTCACAGGTCTACGTAAAATTACCTTGCGGTGGTTCTAACAGCGCCAAAAATTGGAAAAACACAATTGTTTTTGCACGAAATCAATTTGAAAACACGATTAAGAGGCATCACGAGAATGAAAGGAGGACATCTCATATGTTTCCCTACGAGGCTGGCATCCCGCTCTCACCCTTTCACTGTCGAAACTACTAAATGTAGCCGTTTATTCTATTCCAATAGCTTCATGTCTCGCACCTCTCGCCTGTGGAACTCCCTTCCCTATTCCAGTTTCCCTGAGAGCTATAACCTCCAGCTATTCAAATGTAATGTCAATTTCCAGTTGCCTTGATCTATCCACTACCCTTCTCCTCATCCTTTCTTCTATCACTCCTATCTGATCTTCTGTAACGCCTTGCGACCTAGTGGCTTCTCACCTTGCTTGGGGTGAAACGCTTATATATATATATATATATATAGATAGATATGTGTGTGTGTGTGTGTGTGTGTGTGTGTGTGTGTGTGTGTGTGTGTGTGTGTGTGTGTGTGTGTGTGCTGGTATGTAGAAAATAGGAAAGAACACGTTAGGTAAATAATCCAGGGTTCTTTAGTATTTATTTTTTTAAAAGGCAGTGCTCCATACAGAAGTAGAGCTTAGATTATAATAATTTTTAAAAAAAATATGATTCCTTCGCTACATAAGAGTTCTCATGTTTCAAAAGCGAGATGGTTTCCATCAATATAATTATTAAAATTAAATTGAATTCAAGTAACAAGCTCTGTTTCATCCTCAGGCGAAAATTTGGGAATAACGATACGTAAATTTCAAATATATATATATATATATATATATATATATATATATGAGTAAAAGTGTGACTCTTAGCTGACTGATGTTAACTTCAACATCTCGAATCCAGAGTTTCGTAGATTGACCTGTCCGTCCATTCTTCTGGTGGTATCAGCAATATATATCATAGGAACATTAATATATTTGAGGAGCTTTAAAATAGTTTCAGTGTATTGAGCTCATCCAATACCTAAAAAGAAAAGTCCTATATTTCAAAATAGAAGCGCAGGCTATTGTCACAAACCCCAAAAATCAAAATATCTATCTGTCAAGACTATCACTACTGACATTGAAAATAATTTATCTAAACTTAACATAGAATTTGTTACAATTATTTCTAAGACAAGAAAACTTAATACAAATTAAAAATAAGCTAATACTTGAAGGAGGAATTTGCTCTATCTCCTGCAATAATTGCCACTTGGAATACATAGGTGAAATCTTGAGGAATGTAAATAAAAGATTATATGAACACAAAAGGAATCTTTTACAAAACAACACATTCAACGTATTAGTTGCTCATCGTAATGCGACTGAACATAAATTCGAGTTAAAAAATATACTTTTTAAATTAAAAGAAAGCAATTTACGAAGACGTATTGAAACTGTAGTTATCTCACGATCACAAGAAATAAAAAAAAAATGATTTTTAATGATTTCGTAGTAAGAAAGGAAACCACCTTACTGGCGGGAAATTTACATTCTCCCTCTATTTTCAACAACCTCTTACCAAGAGGTCACCTGGATTTGGGCGGCTACGAGAATGAAGACTAATGATAAGTTCGACTTAAATATCACTTTTACATGTTGAATATAACCTTTTCATGATAGACTTATCACTTGCAAAATAATTGATTCATTCACCAAGACAAACACGAATATCAGAAACATTTAATAACTACATTACAAGAACGTACATTTACAAGTCTATTATTCACCCATGCCTTGAATACTGCTGCCATATCTGGTCTGGTACTCCTACTGCACATCTCGAAGTTCTTGACAAAATCCAAAGAAGGATCTGCAATGTAATCAATCCTGACTTGGCATCTCGACTTCAGTCACTTACTCATCAGCGTGACGTGGCTTCCCTCTGTCTTTTCTATAAATATTTTCATGGCAATTGCTCTGACGAACATTTTTTTACCCCTGGTGCCCCGACTGCATGAATTATAAACGTACCAGTAGATAGGCATCTACGTCCGGCCTATTTAGTGTTGAAAAAGCTAAATGCGACTTCAACTTCTACTCCATTCCCGCTTGAGTAACTCACTTTCATTTACTTGCTTCCCTGATAACAACATTCTGGAAAAATTTAAATGCAAGGTCAATCACCTTAATCTATCTTCTATGTTGAATCCTGTCCATTTTTATCCTTTCATCAATCTTCCCTATACACAGATTTATCTCCCTGTAACCCCCTGCGTACTAGAGGAATTCCTGTTTAGCTTGGGGTGAAATGATTTTAAAATTATATCTACTGAACAACTAAATCTTTCTGATAATAAATCCTTCTATATTTGTATAAATGTCTCACTTTGTTGTTATGATATATATATATATATATATATATATATATATATATATATATATATATATATATAGGGTGTCCATAAAGTTCGTGTGCACTTTAAAAAATTTATAACTTTATTTGTATTTGCGATAGAAATAATTTGTAAGAAGGATTAGGAAGAAGTAAATCTATATTTTTTTAAGGTTTTATTGAAATTTTATTTAAGTTTCCACATGTCCTCCATCATTAGCAATACAAAGGGTAATACGATTTTGCAGTTCACGGAAAACATTTGCCAAATGATGGACAGTAATGCCTGAAATCACATTAGTTGTTTTAGCTATAGTTTAAACAAGGTACATTAAACTTTGCAACATTTTTTTACAGATTATTTCTATCGCACATACAAATGAAGTTATAAATTTTTTAAAGTGAACACGATCTTTATGGACACCCTGTGTGTGTGTATATATATATATATATATATATATATATATATATATATATATATATATATATATATTTAGGCAGAATTTTTTCATTGATACATGTTTCATTAAATAATATAGACAAGTTTTGTTTATTTTATGTAATTCTTTTCATAACGTCTGATAAGCTTAATAACATTATCATTAAAAGACGAAAGAAAATCACAATATTGATATATATTGATACATAGGATTAAAAAAATATGTATCAATATTGTGATTTTCTTTCATCTTTTAATGATAATGTTATTAAACTTATCAGACGATATGAAAAGAATTTACATAAAAAATAAATCGACAAATCTTGTCTATATTATTTAATGAAACATACATCAATATATATATATATATATATATATATATATATATATATATATTGAACAATAAAAAAATAAAAAAATTAAAATCTTCAGACACACTGGGTTGTAGATTAATATTCTTTCGTTTTTTTTTATTATTATTCCGTTTAGATTCCTCGACGAGTTTCGGCCGAAATAGCCATCATCGGGAGGAGAAATATTTCTGCTTGCTGTTAGCACTAAACTACAGAAATATATATATATATATATATATATATATATATATATATATATATATATATATATATATTACTAAGCAAACAGCAGTCAAACAAGATTCATCACAACAAAACAATCAACTTTAATAAAACAATCATTTTTGATATATAAAGAGATGCAAAATAAGAAGGTCAGTAAAGGGAAATATATTAGTGTTTATTTCGGAGAAGAGATATTGTAATTATTTACATTATCTATATTGTTCGAACTGTTGTCCTCATCTTCGTTACCATCTTCATGATGTTGCAAACCCCGGCCTTCTTCAGGATCGGTCTATATATCTAAGATGAAGTATTGTACTTATTTACATTGTTTGGATTGTTGACCTCATCTTTATTGTCATATTCACGACGTTTCGGCCGTTGTACTCTTCGGCCCTTTTCAGGTGATTAGAATTTCGAACTGAACCCTTTATTTCGTCCACGGGAGTAGACTGTTCTAATTCCACGTGCCATGCCTCTTCCGGATGTCTCAGTTATCGCCCTTTAACTCAACTCTCCAGACATTTTTCTAGTATACATGGTCCAGTGGATCAAAGAGTTGGTTGAATCCAGTGACTTAACCCCAGAAGCTGTGAGTTCAATACTTGGCTACTGCAGTAGTAAAAAAAAAAAAAAAAAAAAAAACTTAGAGAAAACTGTGGCATTCGGAAGAGGCATGCCACGTGGAACTAGAACAATTTTCCCCGGTGGACGAAATAAAGAGTTCAGATCGAAATTCCAATCACCTGAAGAAGGCCGGAGAGTACAACGGCCGAAACCTCGTGAATATGACAATAAGGATGAGGACAGCAGTTCGAACAATGTAAATAATATAAACAGAATGACATTAGTTTAACTATAAGGTTGGTGCAAAAATAATGACGTTTTTTGACGTTAAAAATACGTCAAAAATGACATTATTTTTGCACCAACCTAATAATATATCAGTCAGTTATGTGCCATGCCCTTAGGCGATCATGTATCTCTTGATACATGACTGACAAGGCAGATTTTTTCCGCAGTAGGTTACCATTTCTTTCTGTGGTCGACTAGTTTCCACCCAAGGCTATAGATCCCGGCCTGTCCTGCTATTTACTCATAATTGGGGAAAGACGCGGATTTATACTATTCCCACAGGTATTAGCACTAAGTGAATGTAATGGATTCGACTGGGATTCGAACTCGGCTCTCCGATCCCTCACTTGGAGTCGCTATTGAAAAAAAAAATGTTATCTTATAACCATGCGTCTATTCGCCCTATAAACAGTATAAATCTTCTCTTATTGAAAAACTTGGGATTTTACTCAGACATGAACTTCGATCGTTGAATACACATTCGCACTTCTGACACAGGCGTTTCTTTTTAAGAAAATTCTTAGCTTCGTGTCGGTGTTCACCAGATGTCAAAGAAAACGAAGAGGTCGAACTTGTCGTGGGGTGAGGGAACTGGTTTGTGATGGGCAGGCGAACAATCTTTTCGGTGGTGTTGAAGGTGGAGAACAACATTCGAAGGTTGGTTTGGCGGGATAGAACGCGGTGTGGGCAGATCTGGGGCGATGCGGTGGTCGGTTAGAGATAGCTAGCCGGAGTGACTTCACCCGTTATATGACAAACTAAGATGGGTTCTATCAAGCGCGCGTGGCGATTATAGGCCGCAGGGCATTTGAAAAGCTCGATTCGTCCTATCACAAGCAACAAGTCCAGGCGTCGTTTGAGCCCCCCAGCGGAATACAAATAAGACGGGCCGCATATTGGACTCCAAATTGAAGAATTGTGTGCTTGAAACCTGTTCATGAATAACAACATATAAATGACAGCCAGGCAAACAAATTATTACAATCCACTGGGGAGCTCTTTACATCCGTGGCGTCATTTAGCTTCAAGTAAATAATAATAATAATAATAATAATAATAATAATAATAATAATAATAATAATAATAATGTCTCAATCCGGGCTTTTCCCTACACTTTTTCTTAATTTTTTTTGTACTTCTTTATTTTCGTAATTTCTGACTTGACAAAAAAAAATAATCTTTTTTTTAAATATTTGTGCTATAAATTACATCCGTTTCCTTTTTTTTTTTGTTTGTTTGATCTTATAGTTTGTTTTTTTCTCTTTGGTCACTTTTTCAACTATGTCTTCTGCTTATATATATATATATATATATATATATATATATATATATATATATATATATATATATACCCATCTTTTTTCTTTTCTCATTCTTTTTCTGTTTCTACTTTTATAGTTTTTCCCAATCTATTTTCCCACTTTCTTTTTCTCTTTCATCTTGTTTGAATCTCTTGTTTGTTTTTTTTCTTTTTCTTTGTTGTCGTCTTCCATATTATATTCTTTCTATCTTTTTCCCTATCGCCTTCTCTTTTTCTGTTTATCATCCATTTTCTCTTCCTTTTCTACCGCTTTGCCTTTCCTATCACTTTCTTTATCTTAATTCCCTTCTTCTTCTTCTTCTTCTTCTTGTCTTTTCTTTCCCTCTCCCTTCATTTTCTCCATCATTCTCTTTTCTCTCTACTATCTTCTTCACGATATTTCCTTCCTCTTTCTATATCCAGCCATGTTCATTGCCTCGGTATTTTTTCTTCTTTCTTTTAAATATTTAAAATGGATTTCTTCTATCTTCCACTCTTCCCCTTTTTACCTTTTCTGTCTATTTCTTCGTTTGTTTAAACCATTTAACTTTCTCTCCTTCTCGTTCTTTTTTCCTTTTCTCGTTTTTTACTGCCGCGCTCTTTCTCTTTATTTCTTTCAGTTTAAAATTGTTCTCCATATTGTTTTTCTATCTATTACGCTTCGGGCCATTTTTATGTCTTTATCCAGTTCTCTTATCGTATATTAGGTTGGTGCAAAAATAATGACGTAATAATATCGTTTTTTGACTTATTTTTTTAACGTCAAAAAACGACATTATCACGTCATTATTTTTGCACCAACCTAATAAGTTCTATTATCTCCTCTCTCTTTTAATTCACTCTCTTTTCTTTATTATTTTCTTTTCTTTATCTTTCTATTTTTTTTTTTTCATTTCATTTTCTTTTTCTTTTCGTAATGCTTTCTTCCTCTTTTTTTTTCTTTGTTCTCTTTATTATTTCTATTTTTTATTTTCAATTTCTTCTTTATTTCTTCGTAAATTTTATTCGTTGATTTCTTTATTTTCTCTTTGCCCTTTCGTATTTTTTTTTTTTTGCTTTAATTTTTTTTCCTTTTTCTCTTCTTTATCTTTCGCCTTCACTTTTTCATTTTTCTCTGCTATATTTTAGCTTTTTTTTTTCTTTATTATTTACCTTTTTCTCTACTTACTTTCTACTATTTCTCTTTTTCATTTCATCTTTTTTTCTTTTCTTTATTTCTTCATTGGTTTTCCTCCTCTTCTTCCTTTTTAATCTTTTTTATTTCTCTTTATTTTTCCTTCTTTCTTTTTCTCTTCGTTAACTCTTTCTTTTTTCTTCTTCATTTCATGTTTATTTTTTTTCTGCTCTTTACTTCTTTTTTTTCTTTGTTTTTTTTTTTACCCATTTTTATCCACTTTCGAATTTTTTTTTCTTCTATATTTTTAATTCTATTTCTTTGCTTTCTTTTTTTTTTAACTTTATTCATCATTTCTGTGTCTTTTCTTTATTTAATTCATTCTTTGATTTTCTTTTCTTTGTTATCGCTATCATATCCACTCTTTTCTCTTTCGCCTTTCTACCTTTTTTTCTTTTTCTCTCCATTTTGTTCTGTTCGTTTTAGATCTTTTCTCTTTTTTATTTACATAAATTATTCTTTTCTTCTACAACTTTTTCTCCTCTGCTCACTTTCTTTGTTTATTTCCAAAAACTAAACTCCCTTGCTTTTAGTTTTATTTCTAATACTCGTTTGTATATTATATCATCTTCATCTCCCTTCATTTCATCATCTTTCACAGCCATTTTGTTAGTTTCGTATATTTTTTTACCCCATTCTTTTTATAGCCCTGGCATTTCTATCATGTTTCATGCTCTCCTGCCTTCCCTGTCTTTTGTTCATCTTCTGAAAAATCGCCTCCACAATGGAGTATTTTAATGGTCAGCCAATAACATCAACAACAATACGAATATCAAAATATAGCGCTCAAGAAATGCGGAAAATGACGGGACCCGTTTAACAGAAAATGAAATGTCAAACTTAGGATGGGGAGTTGTCTAAAGAAGCTGGCATCCCATAATTAACCTCTCAGTTGTTGTCGCCACCGTCGTCGTAGACTCCAGACTTTCAACTGAGATCATTGTAGTCGACGACGACGCTGTTCAATGTCCGAGGTATTGATAGAATATGGTAGTGGGGTTACAGAAATGCACGTTAGAAGTGTTGGAGTGAGGGAAGGTAT
>OZ010587.1:93415979-93435979 GCA_963932145.1 Acanthosepion lycidas
ATTCCCGATCTCTGGTTTAAAAGTTGTTTTCTTGGTACCTGTCTATATTTCTGAGATGAGGCATTATGTACACTATTTACATTATTTGAACTATCGTCCTCATCTTTGCTTCAGTATCTGTCTATATTTCTGAGATGAGGTATTATGTACACTATTTACATTATTTGAACTATCGTCCTCATCTTTGCTTCAGTATCTGTCTATATTTCTGAGATGAGGTATTATGTACACTATTTACATTATTTGAACTATCGTCCTCATCTTTGCTTCAGTATCTGTCTATATTTCTGAGATGAGGTATTATGTACACTATTTACATTATTTGAACTATCGTCCTCATCTTTGCTTCAGTATCTGTCTATATTTCTGAGATGAGGTATTATGTACACTATTTACATTATTTGAACTATCGTCCTCATCTTTGCTTCAGTATCTGTCTATATTTCTGAGATGAGGCATTATGTACACTATTTACATTATTTGAACTATCGTCCTCATCTTTGCTTCAGTATCTGTCTATATTTCTGAGATGAGGCATTATGTACACTATTTACATTATTTGAACTATCGTCCTCATCTTTGCTTCAGTATCTGTCTATATTTCTGAGATGAGGCATTATGTACACTATTTACATTATTTGAACTATCGTCCTCATCTTTGCTTCAGTATCTGTCTATATTTCTGAGATGAGGCATTATGTACACTATTTACATTATTTGAACTATCGTCCTCATCTTTGCTTCAGTATCTGTCTATATTTCTGAGATGAGGCATTATGTACACTATTTACATTATTTGAACTATCGTCCTCATCTTTGCTTCAGTATCTGTCTATATTTCTGAGATGAGGCATTATGTACACTATTTACATTATTTGAACTATCGTCCTCATCTTTGCTTCAGTATCTGTCTATATTTCTGAGATGAGGTATTATGTACACTATTTACATTATTCGAACTATCGTCCTCATCTTTGCTTCAGTATCTGTCTATATTTCTGAGATGAGGTATTATGTACACTATTTACATTATTTGAACTATCGTTCTCATCTTTGCTTCAGTATCTGTCTATATTTCTGAGATGAGGTATTATGTACACTATTTACATTATTCGCACTATGGTCCTCATCTTTGCTTCAGTATCTGTCTATATTTCTGAGATGAGGTATTATGTACACTATTTACATTATTCGGACTATTGTCCTCATCTTTGCTTCGGTATCTGTCTATATTTCTGAGATGAGGCATTATGTACACTATTTACATTATTTGAACTATCGTCCTCATCTTTGCTTCAGTATCTGTCTATATTTCTGAGATGAGGTATTATGTACACTATTTACATTATTTGAACTATCGTCCTCATCTTTGCTTCAGTATCTGTCTATATTTCTGAGATGAGGTATTATGTACACTATTTACATTATTTGAACTATCGTCCTCATCTTTGCTTCAGTATCTGTCTATATTTCTGAGATGAGGTATTATGTACACTATTTACATTATTTGAACTATCGTCCTCATCTTTGCTTCAGTATCTGTCTATATTTCTGAGATGAGGCATTATGTACACTATTTACATTATTTGAACTATCGTCCTCATCTTTGCTTCAGTATCTGTCTATATTTCTGAGATGAGGTATTATGTACACTATTTACATTATTTGAACTATCGTCCTCATCTTTGCTTCAGTATCTGTCTATATTTCTGAGATGAGGTATTATGTACACTATTTACATTATTCGCACTATGGTCCTCATCTTTGCTTCAGTATCTGTCTATATTTCTGAGATGAGGTATTATGTACACTATTTACATTATTCGGACTATTGTCCTCATCTTTGCTTCGGTATCTGTCTATATTTATGAGATGAGGTATTATGTACACTATTTACATTATTCGGACTATCGTCCTCATCTTTGCTTCAGTATCTGTCTATATTGCTGAGATGAGGTATTATGTACACTATTTACATTATTTGAACTATCGTTCTCATCTTTGCTTCAGTATCTGTCTATATTTCTGAGATGAGGTATTATGTACACTATTTACATTATTCGGACTATTGTCCTCATCTTTGCTTCAGTATCTGTCTATATTTATGAGATGAGGTATTATGTACACTATTTACATTATTCGGACTATCGTCCTCATCTTTGCTTCAGTATCTGTCTATATTTATGAGATGAGGTATTATGTACACTATTTACATTATTTGAACTATCGTTCTCATCTTTGCTTCAGTATCTGTCTATATTTCTGAGATGAGGTATTATGTACACTATTTACATTATTCGGACTATCGTTCTCATCTTTGCTTCAGTATCTGTCTATATTTCTGAGATGAGGTATTATGTACACTATTTACATTATTTGAACTATCGTTCTCATCTTTGCTTCAGTATCTGTCTATATTTCTGAGATGAGGTATTATGTACACTATTTACATTATTCGGACTATTGTTCTCTGTCGCCATATTTATTACAACGGTTCGGCCGTTGTACGCTCCGGCCTTCTTCAGGTGGTTGAAATGTCTAACTGAACCCTTTATTTCGCTCACTGGGGTTGACTTATCTAGTTCCATGTGCCATGTCTAATAGATATCAGTTATTATCTATCTCCTGCTTAATTTCCCTTTCCACGTTCTCCACCACCATAACCAGCTATTGAACTCACACTCTGTCAATGGATATAACTAACGCCTTTACCCACTGTGCCATGTGTCCTTGAGGACATCTGCGTATGAATATCTGGGTATTATAAACCTAATGCGTGACAGAGAGAGTCTTGTAAACACACATACAAACACGTATTCTTTTTTTTTTTTTAGTGAAATTAGATCAAAGCATTTTTGTTTACTGATGGTGAAACCTGATCTAGGGCAGAACTTACAACTTACAATTGGAACTGGGTCATTAGCAGACAATGGAAATGGTTGAAATAATTTTTATTGATTAAAAATTGGAATAGAGCTGAGTAAGCAAGGAGGACCTTTTGAATTCACATTATTTTGGTTGAAACAGCCAAAACCCCGTCATAATCACGTGCGAAGTAGTAGGGCCAATGTTCAGTTTTAACCAGCCGGATTTTTCTATATGAACGCATAATTATGCTGAAAAAGAAACAGACGGAAGAGAGAGACAGAAGAGAATTAGCCCGGGCAAGAGTTGGGCTAGAGATAGTGGAGAGTCGAGTTGGAGACTCAAGAAGGAGAGAAAGTAACGTCAGAGATTGGAACGAAGCGTCTGCTAACATGCACTGTTGATATAAGTACCGCTGCTTCTGCTACCAAGAATATTACTACTACTGTTACTACTGCTAACGAGGAACGCCACTATAAACTTTAAACCACGCACAGAAATTTTATTCCACCATCGCAAAAGTCCTATATCGTTCTGAGAAGATTTAACAAGTTAATTATAACATACCCACACACGCTCTCTCTCTCTCTCTCTCTCTCTCTCTCTCTCTCTCTCTCTCTCTCTCTCTCTTTGTCCAGAATCCGGTGTACGCATTTTTATGTCAATTACTTTTCTTTTCTGCAACCCGTTTCTTTTCTATACTATTCTTTTCTGCTTCATAAAAGACATTTACAATTCAACCATAAACCACAATAAAAAGAAAAACGTCAGTAATTTCAAAACTAACGTGCAGTAAAACATTGTTAATATTTGTAATATATGCAATTGTAGAAATAAAAATAGATGTCCATTAGATGGCGTATGTCAAATTGAAGCTGTTTAATCTACAAAGCAGGAGTAATAGTTACAAATGACCAGAAAAATATACATCGGGTGAACTGAGAATAACTTTAAAAATAACTTTTAATAAAAAAACGTGGTACAATCATAAGTTATCTTTTAAGTTAGAAAGCCTTAGAAATTCTACTAAACTAGTCAACCACGATTGGAAATTAAAAAAGATCCAATTGTAAACTGGAAAATTAAAGAAAAAGCAAAACTTTACAACAATCATAACAACATCTGTAACTTTGTCAACAAGAAAATTTAGCTATAATAGCAATTCCAGATTGTTTTAACAAGAGAACGGAATTATGAGCCGTTGTATATATATAAAAAAATTCCCTTTGTGTTCATTTGAAGTCGGATATTAATTTAATTCCCCACTGATACATAACCAATACACTTGATTCCTCCTCCTCCTCCTGCACATCTTCCTAACCTTCTACCTCACCTCATGTTGTGTGCTTATTCATTTATTTATTTTATTAAAATATAGCGTTCATATTTTTTTATTTAAAAAAAAATAAAGTATAAGGAAATCAATTGACCGAAATCGCCTGAAGATACCGAAAGGTTGAAACCAAGGTAACGGATATCGACTGATCTCCTAATTTTCTACTCACACACACGCACGCACACACACACACACACACACATATATATATATATATATATATATATATATATATAAATGGTGGTCCTCGTTTTGAAAAACCTCGGATTTCTCAACATGCAGTAGAACAAATCTGTACCTGAAGGAAAATGGGAAATAAAAAAACAGAAAGAACCAAGAACATTAAAACATGACGAAAACAATCGCCAAGTCTTTTAAGCTCCAAGTACAAAGAAAAAAAATAAAACAAAACGAGTGAAAAAAATACAACAACTACGTAAAGTTCTCAATACACTAAGTAGAGTGTTAACCTAAAATAATCCTACCTAGGTTTCAGCTAAACAGATCTTCAGGGTAAAGCCGACTCATTATATATATATATATATATATATATATATATATATATATATATATATATATATATGTATATATATATATAATGTTAGTTGTACGAACAGGAAGAGATTGCATAATGTATGAACATAGATAATGAATAGCCTTAGAGAGATGGATAGATAGAGAGAGAGAGAGAGAGAGAGAGAAGAGATTAAGATAGATAACATGCTGAAATAGAAAGAGAGATATTAACAATCTGAGGCGTAGACGTAAATAAAATCAAATAGCTAGATAGATATATAACAGCCTGAGACAGTCAAACATATATATATGTATATATATATATGTGTGTGTGTGTGTGTGTGTATATATATATATATATATATATATATATATATATATATATATATATGGAGAGAGAGAGAGAGAGAGAAATTTATGGATAGATAAATTTTATTCCATAATTTGAAACTTATGGGACAAAAAATGTTAATTATTGTCAGGTGGAAATATTTCAAATGATTGTTTAAATATTCAGCGATGCGGAAAACGGTTTGTCATTTCAAACAGGAAAACCTTGTCCAATTTATCAAATTCCCCGAAACTTTTTGTAGTATCTCGTATATAATGACATACTTATTGTTTCCCAGATGTCTTCTTAATTTAAATATTTTCCATGCTCTCTCCTTCTCTCTCTTTCTCCCTCTCTCTCTCTCACACACACACACACAAATCACCCAGACTCGCCAAAAAATAAATGTTCGTTTATTTTTTAATTTTTTTTTTTTTGTTTTGGCAAGATAGCCGACAGTCAGTGTTGCAGATTTTTCTTAAATTGTCATAATTGTAAAAGTCATCAACCAAAATATTCTGGTTCACCAGCGTAAAATAATTCTTTGCATTTGTCCGTGGTCCATAAACTTCAAAGGCAGCTATAATTTTATTACCTACGGTGCTAAGATTCATTCGTAGAATTAATTACTATTATTTCCAAAGTAATAAATTCTACAAATTCTACCTATAAAGATGCGTAAACTTCAAGTTATTCCCCAAAAATTTCGCTTTAGGATAAAACAGAGCTTTTGGCTCTTGTTTTTGAAACATGAGAACTCTTATGTAGCGAAGGAATCTTATTTTTTTTTAAATAATTATAATTACACACACACACACACACACACACACACATATATATATATATATTACATATAATGGAAATCCAAAATTACCTCATTCGAATAGCTATTTCGGCCAACATGTTACTTATTGGCTTTGTCAACAGAAAGGTGTGCAGAAATAAAATAGGATCATAAAATTTTAACATTTAAAGTATAGAAGAAGAAGAAGAAGAAGAAGAAGAAGTGGGAGGAGGAGGAGAAGAAGAAGAGATAAAGAGAAAAAGAAAAAAAACAATGAGAGAAAGAACAAAAAAGAAGATGCAGATGAGAAAATGACACAGATTTAAACAAACTCCCAATATTATGGTAGGAGAAATGGGCGTGTCTGGCTCATGAAGACAGTCAAAATAACATTGACCTTATATTTTAAAATATTAACATCTCAACTAAGATTGAAACAGATTCACAAAATTTAAGACACATGCGTTTTAAAAAATCTGACATCTCATTGTAAGAGCGTAACAAACATGCAAAATTTCATCAAAATCGAAGCAATTTGAATTTTGGGGGGTCTCTTTGGGGCACCCTGGGTGTCCCAGTCTCGAGAGAAACGAAAATCAATATAGCGTATAATAAGCGTGACAGTAAGTTGCATACACTTATCACTTCCCATTTAAACATTATATTTATCGATTATCGGTTATTAATTTTTGAAAAATGACTAAAATTTTTTCCAGACACACCCAGTATCGAGTACGATCTATGTTCCAAATTTGGTGGAAATATGCCTTATGGTTTACAAGTAGTTCGCGAACACACACACACACACACACACACACACACAGAGTCAGTTATATATATATATATATATATATATATATATATATATATATATATATATATATATATTACATAGAAATATAATGAGAAATGTCAATCCTGCAAGGTAGTTCTTGTTGGGTGAAATAGTTATACGTATGAAGTATTTTTAGTTTCTTTTTTATGTGATTTATTTACATATGCTCTGTTATAATAAATACATTGAGCTCTTTTTGTGGATCAGTTTTAATATTTTATATTATTAGGATTTACTTGGATTGTTTACACATACACACACACATATGCACACGCACACACACACATATATATTATGAAATGGACAAAGTTCGAGAATTATTTTAAGACATTTTTATGTTTATACATTCTTTTTTATAGATACAAATATTTAAGTAAATCCTCTGTTTATAATAAACAGTATTATCAACATTTACCGGTTTGAATGTCCGAGAAATTTTCATAGAAAATATGCGTTCTCCGACAGGAATCGAACCTGGATCCTATAAGGAACCGTCATATAGCCTGACGTGCTTTTCCCGATTGAGCCATTAAGTTACAGCGACAAAGGATTTGGGGCGGGGAGATTTTCTTACGCCTTACCAACCTTTTGTAGGTTATTAAAAAGCAGAAACATATGATGTGAATTCTAACAATAATTCTTCCTTTGTGCGAGTGAATATTTATTAACAGCTTCTTGAAGTTAATGATTTATAGGTACAAGTCTTACTTATTAACCCATAGCTAAGGGGCAAATGTGGATTCATACGTTTTCCAAAGGTATCTGTGTGTAAGTCAATATAACGAAGCTGACTTGAAGTCGAAATCGGCTCTCCGAGTTCTCTTTCTAAGCTGTTATCCACTACACCACCCTTACATTCAAGCTTCCAAGCGCCTGGCATTTCCATGGGGTCACCCATCTAGTTACTAATCCGGATCGTTGTTGCTTAATTTCAGTGATTGTCAAGAAATCTTAAAACATTTGCATTTTCGGCTGTATTTATATTGACTCAAAGATAAAAGATGTACCAGCTCTTGTAAAAGATATATTCCAACGATCCGATGACAGGAGACCACCAATGACAACCAACCAACTAAACTCTACAATGATTAACAGCATTGTTTGATGCTACAGATAACACAAGAGGATCCGGCTAGATACCGTGAAGACGCAACATTATCCAAAATGATCTCTCGTAGACTATTTGTTATGGTAATGAGTTTACCACTCCAACCCAACTTGAGACATATTAAAACCGATTTAATACAATTAGCTTTTCTGGTAAATCTGGAACCATAATATCCTAAAAGGAGAACAGGGTGAACTTTTAACACATTAATCTATAGACATATTGATACCGAGTATTCTTCACGGTGACGACATCTACTGGGGTCGTTGTATCATTACACGTACTCAGGCTAGTTTTGAATTCAAAACTGTTTTTGACTGGATGCTCTTTCAAGGCTAAAAACCCAGACTGTCAATACAAGTCGCATAAGGTCAGATTAACTAATCGGAGTATAATCTCATTAAAAAGAATGGTACTAAATTAAGAGGTTGTGCAACGGCTACTCATAATCTGTCTGTATGAGATTAGTATGAAAAGGTAAGACAACTCAGTTTATCGTGTTTGATTTCCCTCGCTTTAGTCCAATATAGAATAGGGATAACAAAGAGGGATGGTAGAAATGACTTCAAATGAAATCTTAACAGAGTTTCGGCCTGCTAATAGCAGGTTAATCGTGACCAAGTCCGTTGTACGGCTGTTGATTGAGTTCGTTTTTTTTGGTTGCAGAATAGAGAAGAAAGTATAGAATAACATTCCAAACGAGACAAAATTTACTGAGAACTACAAAAGAAAGGAAGTTGTGGAGAGCCACATATCTGAAGAGGCACTGCAAGTACAAAAAGAAGAATGAGCTTGTGTAAAAGGTTGGCAGAACAAGGACTAGAAGAGATACCAAATATACAAAACTTACTAAAAGCTACAAAGAAAAGGAAGTTGTGGAGAGGCATGAGAGTAATCGTTCGGAAGAATCACGTCACGTAGAAGAAGCAGAATGAACAAATGAACTTAAATTTGTGCCAGAATAGGGATTAGGAGAGATAGTAAGAAAAAAACTTACTAAAAGCGACGAAGGAAAGGAAGTTGTGGAGATCCATGAATGCCAACGTCCTGAAGGGTCACGGCACATAACCAGTTTAAAGATAACAATGAATTGATTCTTAAAATCGAAATGCATTTTTTAAAGCCATTTCTTTATACGTTCTTTTTATAGATACAAATATTTAAGTAAATGCTCTGTTTATAATAAACAGTATTAACGACCTGAATATCCGAGAAATTTTCATAGAAAATATGCGTCCTCCGACAGGAATCAAACCTGTATCCTATATGGAACCGTCATATAGCCTGACGCGCTATTACCGATTGAGCCACAGAGGGGCGTTTCGGTTAGCAAGGTCGATTTTACTGTTTTTAAACTACAATTCTCCATGATTTCCTGTGGCATATTCATATCAGCTCGATGCGTATCCAAATGTAAATAAATGTCGTCACACATTATTATAAAGAACGTATAAACATAATATATATATATATATATATATATATATATAGATATAGATATAGATATAGATAGATAGAGAGAGAGAGAGAGAAAAAGAAAGAAAGAAAGAGAAAGTATGACTGATTTAACACAAAACCTCTAGAGAATTGATAAACATTTTTTGGGGGAATCATAAATCAAATAATAAATAAATAAAGGAAAGGAAGTTGTGGAGAGCCATGAACGCCAACGTTCTGGAGGGTTATGGCATATAGAAGAAGTAATTTCTGAAAACCTGTTAAAAGATAACAATGAACTGATTTTTAAAATCGAAATGTATTATTTTTTTTTCTTTGCAGATAAATAACCTTTCACAAATCTCTTCAACAGAATTATCAGATTGGTTTTCGAAATGTTCTTCTTACACACGACACAAAGATTTTCATAATAAAATTCTCTTTTACAAAAGTTTTTTTTTTTTCTGTTGTTGATTTCTAGTAGAAATGTTTTTTTCTATACATTGTCTCTCAAATTTGAATCACTGTTCCGAACAATCGCATTTGCCGGACAGTGAAGCAATAGTGAGAACAGTTCAGACGCTATAAACCAACTGATACGAATTTGTAACTTGGTGAGGAGACGAGAATTTTCAATTAAATGCCTTGTATTTAGCAAATATTATAATTTTTGTTCTGTTGTCTGTAAGCTACAGGTTATGTGCCTTATCTCCGCCATTACATCAGATAATTAATGAACCATTCCGGTTTTTATGGCGAAAAAAGACGAAACGGAAAAAATATATTGTTGGTAATATTTTTTTTCAAATATGTACTGCAGGTAATATTCTGACCAGTCGACCGGTTTCGCTCGGTAAAACCAGTCGGCTGATCATATATATGTTTTTAATCATGAAAGCTAAAGCTTATCTTGCCGCTTTTATTTCCATAATAAAATCGTGTACGCCTAAGAAAATAATATATATATATATATATATATATATATATATATATATATATATATATATATATATAACGGCTTCCCATACTTAATACTTCTCGCTTTCACTCTCGCGTGGTCATGTGTAATGTCACGAGCTGCGACGTGATTTTCGCTTCCACGTCTCGTATACACGAGTTAGTCGTTGCTTTGAAATTTTTTCTTGCAAAAAAAGCAGACTATCATTATTGTTTCGTTCATGTATTGGTTGATATATTGAAAAGTAATTGCAATCTTTGATAATGGCTTATGTAAGCTGAAAGCTTAGATTGGATTTAAACATGGTGATTTCCTTTCGTCTTTCAATGATAATGTTATTAAGCTTATCAGACAATATGAAAGGAACTTACTTAAAATAGACAAAACTTGTCTATATTATTTAATGAAACATGCATTAATATATATATATATATATATATATATATATATATATATATATATATATATATATATATATATACTTTCGGTTTACGAATTATGGATCGGACTCCGATAGAATAAGATAAAAAACAAATAGAAAGCCTATAAATCTAACATATTTCACTTTTATTAAAGATTCATCAAAGAATGAAATATGGAGAAGGAAATAAATCCTGATATTTCTTATTATTGCGTTGTTTGATTTTCATTGACATGTTAAGCAGCGTTAGTATAAGTTATGGCGTTCCTGAACTCAAGGGAAGACAACGCATCCTTTCGAATCTCCAAAAACTAACAGATTCCAAGCCTAATTGAAAAAAAAACCCGTAAATATTGCTTTATGTATGTAAGTGTATCATAATTCTAGTTTGTTTATGTGAGACTCAGATTATTATGTATATTCGTAAATGTGCGTGTGTATATTTGTCTAATAGACATTATTTTTGTCTGCTGGTTTTCCGCATATTGATTTATGTACGTTTTTATGTAAACATCAGTTCTGGTAGATAGACATTTGTTAGTTTTTTTTTGTTTTTTTTACGAATGGATTTAATAAAAGTTGGTGATGTAATATAATGTTTTCTGACGCGTGTTTATAGTTGATAAAAAAATTTATGAGGGCGCCCTCGAAGTTTTTTCGGCGTAAATACATACATACAGACTTATATATATATATATATATATATATATATATATATATATATATATATATATATATATATATATATATATAACTCAATCCTAATTTCTTTCTGTATTTTCGATCGACTTTATCATTGTCGGTACCAGTAAATATTTGATTTTTTCTCCACACCAGAAACATTGACACGTTTTGCATGTACGTGCACGACCAATCAAGTGATTTTAGGCGAGAGGGATTTCTTCGTCTTGGCGTCCTTGCATGTGTATTTGATTAGCTTGACCTTTAGTCATTCGTGTCTTCCGCCGTATGAACATCAATTCGTACGTTCTTGGCCTTTTGCACAGGCGCGCTTTGTGTTTGGCTTCCATTTTATCTTTCTTTCATTTTTTTTTTATTGTCGGCAACCTCGATTCATTTCTGACAACTTAGCCATCCTCCTAGAATACTGATTTTATTCTTGTCATCAACTCGGCTGGAAATCATTCTGGTTCAAGGCTTCTGATTCGTTCCTCCGTGACCGTAGGAGTGAATCACCAGACAGAATGCACTGTTCGCATATACGCATGCGTCAAAGATTCAGTGACTTGCCTTTGGCTATAGAAGAATCACTATACTATCTAACACATTTATACACACACACACATAAACACATAAACATATTATGAACACATGTTCATGTCTACTAAAAACATCAGGTTTGCATACATTCCCATACATACAGGGAATGCGATATGAAGCTTCACAGAATGGTTCACATCTAAAGGCGAACTTACACATGATAGACAGTCACCTCCTTTTTTACAAACTCTCCCACTTTTCTGTACCACTCTCTCTCATGTCCTTTTAAGACGTAGTCGACCTTCACAGAAATTAAGGAAAGAGTTCATCTAACAATTCAGTAAAAAAATATTAAACATATTTTAAAGATCACTTCAACATCTTCCACCGCCCCTAGGAAGGTAATAAAGCCATTAAGACGCAAGGGGGTTACTGAAAGTGAATGAAATAGAAGACAATACAAGAGCAGCCCATCCTGGGTACACATATAAACTACATCCAACAGCAAGGCCTCTGATCAGAAGACTTTGAGGAGCGTGGATATGTGTATTGACTAAAAAAAAAAAAAAAAAAAAAAAAAGCTTTATCGTCAAAATGATTAGGTTATTATTAAGAGGAAAGGTCAAAGGATATTTTATTTTAAAAAAATATTTTTTTAATCCTTTTTAGAACCGTCAAAATATTGTTTCTTTTCGTCTTGAGTAAGCGGGTAAACTACATCCGCATCCTTGGTAAGACGATAAACTACATCCGGTAGCAAGGCCTCTGATCAGGAGGTTTTGAGGAGCGTGGAACCACCTCTTAATTGCTGGTGTTAACAGATTCACCTTGACCCGGGGTGGTAACACCTGTTAGGGTCCCAGCTGTGACCTTAGTTTTTTTTTGTTTTTTTTGTTTTTTGCAAAAGATTACTACCAGCAATGAGTTTTTGAAGAAAAATATATTAACAATACATTTTTAGAACAAAAATATGATCAGCAATGAATTTTTGAAAAAAAAAAAATATTACCAGCAATGCAATTTTGAAGAAAAAAATGTCAGCAGTGGGAATATTGTCGGCATTAAATAACCGATTGAGGTTGATATGCCGTAAAACAAACCAAACCAAGAGAAAGATTTGAAGAAACAAAAGATGAAGACTGGCGTCGTTTTAACTTCGTGAACATCTTAGTCGGCAGGAAAGCAGATATTCCGTAGAGAGCTCTACTAAAAGGGCAAGAGAAGAATAAACACTGAACTTACGGTTATAACTAGCAATTTCAACCTCAAAGTAAAGAGACCGAACCGCCAATCTAGTGCTGTGCTTAAATACCAAAGTGGAAAGTTCGTCAGTACAGTCACCATGAAAATACTCATAAAAGAGACGTGGGGAAGTTAGGTTACCGTGATGGGAAAGCGACTGAAGCCATAATACGCCCGTCTAGGAAGAGGTTCTCACATCGTCATTCTTCATCCTCCATATGGTTGGTCGGAACTCCATTCACAATCTCTTTCTATACGGTTCAGTCCTGTATTAATGGCCCCAGATCCCCAATGACCAACACTGAATCCCGTACTATGGTGTCTGGGAAAGTCAGTTTTCGTAAGAAGACACTCTCATTAAGATGTCATAGGAGTAAAGGATGTCATGATTTCCCCGTTCGCTCGGTGGCAGTGGCCCACAAAATGTAATCTTTTTTTTTTAGCTTAACATAGATTGGTCTCAGTTTTCCGTAAATTGTGTTGAGATCCCCAACTGATGCAAAATGTAGGACGACAACCTTAGATCCGGGTGTTTTTGTTGAGAGGCCATCTCTAGAAATACTGCCACCCAAGGCTAAAGAGTTCTTTCAAGTCATGAAATGAATTATCCGACATCAGACACCAATTTGTAATTTGAATTTCCGCGGACTGTCTTAGAGACTCGATCTCCGAATTTGACCTCAGGGTTTACTCTCGAAATCTTTCCCATGATTGGGTATGGCCGCAAGGCAAGTGGGGGTTTAAAATCAGTTTTCTTTCTCTTATAGGAACTACCCTCCCGGGCTGACGTATTTCATCTACTCGAAGTGTATAGATGCACGCATAAACACATACATATTTAACACTGTACGTTGGAGTAAATAGTTCTGTATATATATATATATATTCCCGTAAGGACTGTAAAAAAAAAATTATTTACCCTACGAACTACATTCCATCCGACTTTGCTGAATTGAAGTAAGTTATAACAATAGCTTAACTTATTTTAATATTAAGATGAAACAATTTTCTTAAAATTTCTTAAAATAATAGTCATTTTTTATAATGAATCCAGATAATTTGAAACTATTGCAATACGAAAAACTACTAGGTGTATACTGAACTGGACTAAGACGCTAACACCCGTGGAAAAGTTAAATACAACCAACACATAAAATAATAATAAAAAATAGAAAAAAAATTTTTTCCCCATGATGCAACTTATAAAGAAACCGGAAAAGTTTTCTGGTCCCATGTACGATTTTATGACCCCACTTCGAACGATATCGTCCGGACGTGTTTTCAGCAGTCCTACTGATGGCGTAGAATTGAGCTCGACTATATATAGCCGTAATTATCCTTACTTCCCATAAATTAATTCTGAACCAAAAAGGAAAACGACATAGTCAAGCAAGAAATACTTAACTTTAATTTAATACAATCAAACATAAAAGGGAGTAAATGTCCATAGCAAAACTATAAGATTTTCGTATAGATCATCTATCTTCTTTGCTTATATATTTGTTGTAACCTAGGAAAGTTTACTGAATGATGAATAACCAAAACGGAGGTTTAAAATGAAATGGTAATCTTTATAACGTCAACAAAATACAATACTCACCGGCGGTGTGAAGCAGGTAAACCACTACTAGTGGTGGACTACTTAGCATATTTTCCTCATTTACAATATTGCCCTACGATATCTGTCTATATTTCTGAGATGAGGTATTATGTATATTATTTACATTATTCGGACTAATGTCCTCATCTTTGTCGCCATGTTTATCCGATCCTTCAGTATCTGTCTATATTTCTAAGATGATATATTATGTACAATATTTACATTATTCTGGCTATTCTCCTCATCTTTATTGCCATAATTATCCGATCCTTCAGTATCTGTCTATATTTCTGAGATTAGGTATTATGTACACTATTTACATTATTCGGACTATTCTCCTTATCTTTGTTGCCATATTTATTACAACGTTTTGGCCGTTGTACGATCCAGCCTTCTTCAGGTGGCTGGAATGTCGAACTTAACCCTTTATTTCGCACACTGGGGTAAACGGTTAGATCCAGTGAGAGGACCCAAAATGTGTGAGTTCAATACCCGGTTAAGGCAGCGGAGAACTTTCAGAGGGAAATTAACAGGAAATAACTGATAATTGACATCCATTGGGCATGGCAAGTGGAACTAGAACAGTCGACCCCAGTGAGCGAAATAAAGCGTCCAGTTAGACATTCCAACCAACTGAAGAAGGCCGGAGCGTACAACGGCCGAAACGTTGAAATAAATATGGCGACAAAGATGAGGACAATAGTCTGAACAATGTAAATAGTGTCCTACGAATTTCTGAGGATTGGGACATACCCATTAGTGCTCATAGGTACGGTATATAATACTAAATGTTCGGCTAATGAATAATGAATTATTCCTTAGAATATAACGGGGAATCTCACCATTACTATTGTCATTAACGCTCATTAGGATAATAAATTAACCCCCAAAAAATGTATTACAAAATGAAATGTAGATGGAGTGAAGGACAAATATTAAGAAATAATTTAAGGAAGAGAAATAAACCCCAAAAAAGAAACAGTAGCAGGACCTGAAGCTCCAATAATTAATCTTCAAATATTATTAGGCTAATATATTAATATCAAAATAATATTGTATACAGAATGCTTAAATATTTCTTATTTCGTTTAGCGACATACATGTTCATCCTAAGTGTTGTAACCTAGGAAATGTTACTAAATGAGGAATAACCAAAAGGGAGATTGGAAATGAAATCGTATTCTTTATAACATCAACAAAAGACAATACTCGCCAGCAGCGTGAAATAGGTAAACCACTGCTAGTGGTAGACTACGTAGACACCATATAACCTCCCACTTACAATAGTGTCCAACGTATTTATGAGGATTGGGACCTCTCCATTATTATTTATAGATACGGTATATGCCAAGTCTATATCTATCTATCTATCTATCTATCTATCTATCTATCTATCTATCTATCTATCTATCCCAGTCTCTTATCTATCTATCTATCTATCTATCTATCTATCTATCTATCTATCTATCTATCTATCTATCTATCTATGTGTTGTAGCCAAGAAAAGGTTACTAAACGAGGAATAACCTAAACAGAGGTTGGAAATGAAATGGAAAACTTTATAACATCAATAAAATACAGTACTCACCAGCGGCGTGAAGTAGGTAAACCACTGCTAGTGGTGGACTACTTAGACAGCATATTACCCCCACGACAATAGTGCCCAACGTATTTATGAGGTTTGGGACATACCTTTTAGTGTTCATAGGTACGGTATATAACAATATTAAACATGCACCTTCACCTAAAAATACACATCACAAATAAACTTTACACATCATAAATAGATTTTACCATTTTTTTAAATTTTTTAAAAATAATAATAGAAATGCTTATTTTGCAGCTGGCAGATATACGCGTAATCCATAGCAGCTACATGGAACGAACAGCCTGTATGAAGATATGAAATGAATTACGGGATACACAATAAATAGAGAGAGGAGTAAGACAAGGATACATTTCCTCGCCGGATTTAGCCAACCTTATGCAGTGAGAAGATCCCAAGAGAACTAGAAGTTCTACCAAGATTGATTATCGGCGTATATAATCTTAACAATATAAAATATACCGAGGAAAATGTGTTAATGGCATTGTAAGAAGCTCAACAGTTAATATTTATTTGGGGATCCGTTCAAATGAACCATGGGCCTCCGAACAAAAATCGGGAAAAGAGTTTGACCATTTCAAAATAAAACAATGCAAGACATGCAGAATAACAATTGAGACAGGAGTTTACACACACGCACGTACGTAAACACACACACACACATACTAACATAGAGAAAGGTATAGGATATTTACATAGACTATACCGATTTCTGCTGCTTCAAGTCTCTTCATCTGCGGAGATTGTCCAGGATACAATGACGTATAGGAGGATTGATATTATATATCAGTTCAATACTCTTTTCTTTGTTTCTGTTGCTTCAAGTCTCTCTTCATCTCTGGAGATTCTCTAAAATTCAATGGCATATAGGAGGATTGATATTACATAATATTTCAGTACTCTTTTCTTTGTATCTTTTGCTTCAAGTCTCTTCTTCACCTGTGGAGATTATCCAAAATTTAATGGCTTATAGGAGGATTGATATTGCATAACAGTTCAGTACTCTTTTCTTTGTTTTTTTTTTTTTTTTGTTACAAGTGCCTTCTTATTTTGCCGAAATTGTCCAGGATTTAATGTCATATAGTAGAATTGATATTACATATCAGTTCAATATTCTTTGTTTCTGTTGCTTCAAGTCTCTTCTTGTTCTGTGAAAATTATCCAGAATTCAATGCTATACATGAGGATGGATATTACATAACAGTTCAGAACTATTTTCTTTGTTTCTGTTGCTTCATGCCTCTTCTTCATCTGTGTAGATTATTCAAAATTCAATGGCATATAGGAAGATTGATATTACATAATATTTCAGTACTCTTTTCTTTGTTTCTGTTGCTTCAAGTGTCTTCTTCACCTGTGGAGATTGTCCAGGATTCTATGCTCTATAGAAGGATTGATATTACATAACAATTCAGTACTCTTTTCTTTCTTGCTTCAAGCCTCTTCTTCATAAGTTTAAAGCAAAAAATAAAAATCAGTGTGAGAATGTTTGCGTGAATGGATGACAGCAGAGAAAAGAGACATGGTAAAAGTTTGAGGGTTATTTCAATCTGAAAAAAATAGGAAGGTATGGAGAACCATGTTCGTCTATAACTTGAATAGATATACAGAAGAAGAATTATTAAATGGCTTAAACTTATTTGGACATTAATCGGAGAGATAAAAATAAAATATAAACTTGAGCCTGTTCTTTTTTTGTTCTCATGCGTTATCATATTTTTCTTTGGCTTACTTCTCATTTCTCATTTTTCCCGTCTTTTTCTCTTACTTATGAATCGTTACCCTTTCTTTAAACAACACCACCTCACCTTATTTCGTTTTCATCAATTCTCCCCCATCATTTACTTCTGGTCCCGATCTCTCCTTAACATTCGTTTCCCGCATTTTCACCACTAATCTGCTCATGATGTCTTCCTCAGCCTCCTCTTATCTGTTGCTAGCTTCAGCCTCTAATTTATCTTGACCATTAATCAAAAAGCAACTAAACACCCATCTCTTTTATTTACTTCCATCGTCCACCCTAAACTCTACAACCCAGACGATACCAGCAAATCGTAATGTCGGCATACCAGTACATTGCGGATGGATATCGTCGGCTGAGTGCTACGGTTTATTATCCTTTATCTCCGCTGTTAAGTAGAGCTGGAACTTCTTGAGTTATTGCGCGCGTCCGATTTTATCGACGCCCCGAATCAAGCTGGTCTCTGATTGATGGTGAGCACGTGTTACTTTCATTGTCGGCACTAAGGAAAACGGCTTGTCAGAACAAGGCAGGCAACTCCTACACCCACATCCGCCAGCAGAGGGCAACAAACAATGGTTGACTGTTAAACCGACACTGAAGACGCTTTTGGAGACTCAACAGGTAATAAAGGAGTCTTTATGGTGGGAAGCAAGGGCTGGGTTGAAGTAGTGTGCACACACTCTGATGAGCTTTTAGAAAGAGAAATATATGGGTTTGCACTTGATATGCATACAGAAAGTCGGTAAATGTCGGATTAGACATGCACATTTAGGCACGTAAATATGTAAAACAAGCTCACCCTCTCACTCTCTCTCTCTCTCTCTCTCTCTCTCTCTCTCTCTCACTATATATATATATTCAAAACCCGAACACACGCACATACATAAATTTATTATATGAAACTAATATGAATATATATATATATATATTATATACACATATATATGAGTAAATATATATATATATATATATATATATATATATATATATATATATATATATATACAACAAAAAACATTTTGAGGTAATTATCTGTTTTTAGCTGTAAAATTCATATGCTCTGTTATAATAAATACATCGAACTCTCTGTGTATCAGTTTTAATAATTAACATCACTAGGATCCACTCGTTTTATATAACAACGGATCGATTACCTGGACTATATATATATATATATATATATATATATATATGAGTCTCTGTGTGTGTGTATTTAGGCAGCAAATTTTCTTTTAGGCACGTCTGCTTTATTAAATGACACATCTTATGTCTGCTTCTTTTTAGCATAATCCGTTCATATTCACGGATATTTTTCTGTTACGATCAAATGATGCAAAAAATGCACTGTCACAGTGAAAATCATATTTATTTCCCAAGTACTTTCCATCTCTTTCTCATGCTGATGATCTCAGAAAGAAATGGAAAATACTTCGGAAATAAATGTGATTTCAGTTCGTGAATATGAACGGATTATGCTAAAATTAAGCAGACATAATGCTTGTAATTTATTTAATCAGATATATATATATATATATATATATATATATATATATATATATATATATATATATATATATAATCCATTGGTATATAATCGAAGTGAATCATAATAATATAACATATTTAAACTGATCCACAAAAAGAGCTCAATGCATTTATTAATTTATTATAACAGAGCATATAAATTGCATAGATTAGAAATCCAAATTTGCCTCATCAGAATAGCTGTTTTAACAAACAGGTCCTATGTTGGCATTTTCAACTGAGAATTATATATATATATAGCTGATATATATATATATATATATATATATATATATATATATATATATATATATAGCTGATACAGTGTTGATAGCTGACACAAAAAGTAAACTAAATGAACTCTGTGAGAAGGAAGTAAATGAAAGCGAGAATAAAGGACGAAACATCATATATATATATATATATATATATATATATATATATATATATATATATATATATATATATATAT
>OZ010587.1:93440979-93445979 GCA_963932145.1 Acanthosepion lycidas
TCTTTAGTCATACTGTCCTTTTCTCTTGTCCATCTCCCCTTTTCTCATTTCCTACCCTCCTTTTCTCATTTCCTACTCTCCTTTTCTTTAGTCGTACTCTCCTTTTCTCAATTCCTACTCTCCTTTTCTCATTTCCTACTCTCCTTTTCTTTAGTCGTACTCTCCTTTTCTCATTTCCTACCCTCCTTTTCTCATTTCCTACTCTCCTTTTCTATAGTCGTACTCTCCTTTTCTCAATTCCTACCCTCCTTTTCTCATTTCCTACTCTCCTTTTCTTTAGTCATACTCTCCTTTTGTTTAATCGTACTCTCCTTTTCTCATTTCCTACTCTCCTTTTCTTTAGTCGTACTCTCCTTTTCTCAATTCCTACCCTCCTTTTCTCATTTCCTACTCTCCTTTTCTTTAGTCATACTCTCCTTTTTCTTTAATCGTACTCTCCTTTTCTCATTTCATACTCTCCTTTTTTTCGTCATACTTTCCTTTTCCCACCTTATACTCTCCTTGTTTCACTTTCACGTTGTTACTCTTCTTTTCTTTCCGAATACTCTAATTTTTCACCTACACTCTCCGTTTCTCATATTATACGTTCCTTTTCTATCGATATACTCTCCTTTTCCACGACTTACTCTCCTTTTTCTTTACCTTTCAATGATCGCCAATTACTTTTTAATTATTTGTTACTATTATCAAGTTTTAGCTGTTGTGTCTCGTAAATGCTTCCATATTAGAATCGACGAAACTAGTTCGAATTTCGGCTGGCACAGCATGTCTCTCGGCCGATTTTTATATAATGAGGTTCTTGTGAATTTGTGCCGAATATTCTATGGTTTGATTCGACTACGTTGTTAGTCAAATATTGCGCATTAAAGGGGCAATTTTCAGTTGTTCTACATTTACAGGTTTGGTTTTACTTGTAGATTTACCTCACAACACTCTGGTTATCTTCTCCATATTGGTCATTGCACTGTAGGTAATTTTTACTGTATTCATTTCAAACGACAGTTTGTTTCATTATTATTGTATTTGTCTAAGATTTGAATACTAGCAATATACAACAAAAACAAATTAAACAGAGGACTTATGGTTGAATATAATCAAACTGGAATATAATATACCCTGTTTAAAAGAATTCAAATCAGTAACGACGACAAGAAATTTTCTAATCTTTTAAAATTTTCACAACTATATACTTCCATAACAAAATTTTTAATTAGTTATCCCAATGGGGAACGACTTTTGCCTCACCTTGTATATAGAAATTTTCCAAGCGTAGTGCAGATGTGGCAAAACCGAATGTATGGGGCACCCAGTGAAGATCGAACTCACTACTCAAGTGCATTTGTTCTAGCGAGACAAGCTGGTTAACCATTACACTACTTCGAAGTGTCCTGCCTCACCCTGTATATATACTGCAGATGTTACTATAACCTCCATCGAGCTCCGTGCTAGGTATGTCGATAAAATACATCCGACATTAAGGCCTCTGATCAGGAGGTTTTGAGGAGAGTGAAACCATCTTTTAATGGTGTTCCTAGATCCACCCTGAGCCGCGTTAGTAACACCTGTTAGGGTCCCAGTTCTAGGTAAATAGTGAACCTCCAAACGGGGGTCAAAATATTATGAAAGTATAAAAATACATTTTTGTAGTAAGAAGACTAGCAATACATTTTTGTAGTAAGAAGACTAGCAATACATATTTGTAGTAATAATACTAGCAATACATATTTGTAGTAAGAATACTGGCAATACATTTTTGTCGTAATAATACTAGCAATACTTTTTTGTAGTAAGAATACTAGCAATACATATTTGTAGTAATAATACTAGCAATACATTTTTGTAGTAATAATACTAGCAATACATTTTTGTAGTAATAATACTGGTAATACATTTTTGTCGTAATAATACTGGCAATACATATTTGTAGTAATAATACTAGCAATACATTTTTGTAGTAAGAATACAAGCAATACATATTTGTAGTAATAATACTAGCAATACATTTTTGTCGTAATAATACTAGCAATACATTTTTGTCGTAATAATACTGGCAATACATATTTGTAGTAATAATACTAGCAATACATTTTTGTCGTAATAATACTAGCAATACATTTTTGTAGTAAGAATACTAGCTATACATTTTTGTAGTAATAATACTGGTAATACATTTTTGTCGTAATAATACTGGCAATACATATTTGTAGTAATAATACTAGCAATACATTTTTGTAGTAAGAATACAAGCAATACATATTTGTAGTAATAATACTAGCAATACATTTTTGTCGTAATAATACTAGCAATACATTTTTGTAGTAAGAATACTAGCTATACATTTTTGTAGTAATAATACTGGCAATACATATTTGTAGTAATAATACTAGCAATACATTTTTGTAGTAATAATACTAGCAATACATTTTTGTCGTAATAATACTAGCTATACATTTTTGCAGTAAGAATACAAGCAATACATATTTGTAGTAATAATACAAGCAATACATATTTGTAGTAATAATACTAGCAATACATTTTTGTAGTAAGAATACTAGCAATACATATTTGTAGTAATAATACTAACAATACATTTTCGTAGTAAGAATACTTGCAATGCATATTTGTAGTAAAAATGTTACTATCAGTTCATTATTGGAATAAGAAGAGAAAATTACCTGCAAAATATATTTTAATAAATTACCAAAGCTTCCAAGAAAATTACATTTTGGCATTAAATGAACCGTAAGGAGTTGATATGCAGGTAACCAAACAGACCAAACTAAACTAGACTATATAACAAATTCATTCAGTAACCATCTAGCTTGAGTAGTTCTTGGACCGTCTATAGGGTGAATATTAGTAAAAAAAACAAAAAACGACAGGTATGCAAATCATTAGTAGGTTCTCCCTTATAAAATACTTTGCTACGTATGACATATTAATGTAGTTTACTATAAAGATCAAACTCTTTAGAGACAGGACAACCATTATGCAGGCCCTACTTTAGAAGGAATCAGAAATGTTCGCCTATCGTCCTGTTCACATTCTCCCGATCTTTCGGACGGGAGTAGAGATTTATCCTTCCGGTAACGTCTAAAGTATTTTAAATATCTCTTACTTTCAGTGGCCCCTTGCGTCTTAGTGGCATTACCGCATTTCTTAGGGTAAATTGAACAAAAAATAATAATAATGCGACTCCCAAGTAAGGATCGAACTCACGGAAGATGGGTATACTATTTTATAAGGCTATATCATTTTTACTGAAGTTAGGATAGTTTTGCGATATAATAGTGACGCTTCCTTTAGGGGTCGAAGACAATAAATTTATGAATAAATCAGCGAGACAAACTAAACATGTTGCTTGAAACGTCGCGTTTTCTTCAGTTATGGTGATTTTCTAAGCGTAGCTTAGATGTGGCACAAGGCCGTAATTATGGAGCACCTAGTGAAAGTCGAAACATTAGATTACATCGAAGGGATCAAATGATTTTCTCAGAGTAACTTAGATGTGGCACAAAGTGTGGAGCAGCCAATGATGTCGAACTCACTACTTGGTCGTAATTGATGTAGCGAGACAAGCTTGCTAATCATTACATCACGTCAAAGGGCCCAAATGATTTTTAAAGTTTAGCTTAGATCTGACACAAGGCCGAAAGTGTGGAACTCACTACTCGGCCGTAATTGTTATAGCGAGGCAAGCTTGCTCGCCATTAGACCACGTCAAAGGGCCCCGATTTCTTCAAAGATGAGGGTAAAAAGAATAACGCCTGCTCAAAAGCATCGTATTGAAATTGATTTGTGTTTTTTAAAACACGTTCATTTCTCTTAGCAAAATACATACATCTAACCTCATATCTTAACGAAAAAAGAAATCACATATTACTCTGCCAAAAGACAGAATATATGGTTCTCATCATTGACTGGAAACTTTGGTAAGTAAACGCATAAAAAAAAAAGATTATATAAAATAATTCGCCGATTATCCCTGATTTGGCCACATAGTAAATTAACGAAAAAGGCCTGAGCGATCGGTTCACTTCAGATCACACCATGTCAGTCCAGGCTGGGCGAAAAATCAACGATAATAAAGTAAAAATGATGTCGGCTGGAGACGTGAAAAGGAAGAATGAGACTAAGATAAGGTAATTCATGAAATCATTCGATCATTTTCTTCCTTTTTTTTCATTCTTCCTAGCTCCACACACGCCACAACTGTCCACGTGTCACATAATTGGACTTAGCGATTGTCGCGTCTAAAAGCCTCAAGACAAAAAACTGACAAGAAATAAGATCGAATGACCAAAAAAAAAAAAAAGAAAAAAAAAGCCGAACAAAAAATATAAATGAAACGCTGAAAAGAAATTAGCTAAGGGGTGCAAATGTCACGTGATGAAAGTAGAAAGCTTGGACAGAGAAGCGTGTAGTTGGATTGGAAAACTCCATACTGCGATTGTCGCTCGTCACTGACCCCATGCAAGGTTAAAACTGTGAATTCTCAGAGAAGATGGGCTGTCATATGGCCTCCGGGCGTCGTGTAGTGTTCTAAATATGGGTACAGAGTTAGAATCTGAAATGAAAAGAAGAAAAATGCATAAAGAACTGCATGGGAAAGGGTGAGGGTGAGGGTCGGGGTTACGGACATATTTTTTGACCATCCACCTGGATGGACATGCGCGTGAAATTGTGTAAGAAAGACAACAGCGAGATGATGAAGAATTTCTGATACACTTAGGCGGTTATCAGCAGCAGCTGCAAAATAGATCGCGCCTTAAAATTTACATTATAAAAAGTGCACTGCATTCGTTTTAGGGAAATGCTGATTAATACAGATGTAGTAACTAGATGTGGACATTATGTGATAGATAGATCACATTATGTAATAGATAGATAGATAGATAGATAGATAGATAGATAGATAGATAGATACATAATGAATAAAATTAAAAAAGCAAGACAGAAAGAGATAGCCAGAATCTTAGCTAGATCGATCGATAATGAAT